>CM053787.1:215961070-216541070 GCA_028749045.1 Cupressus sempervirens
AGCTTACTATGCCTCAACTGCACCAACCTCTTCTCTGATCCAAAAGATATTTTCATGTAAGTTCACATGATACAATATCACATATGATTATCTCAATGATGATTACAACCGACAAAAGCATATTCCCATTATACCAAGTCATAGAATAAGTTATCGAGTTGGCCTTAAGGCTTTCCCAATTTACAATAATAATATAGAACCAACTTAAGATATTAAATTACATGTTACATTACAAATCATTTCATAATTACAAGTAATTTATCGACTCATAGTCATCATAGCTCTTTATTCATTGATCATCTAAATGTGCTTGATTAATCACAACATCCTCAAGATGTCTTAAACCCCTATCTAAGTTTTATCAACCAGATTCCATCTTTTTTATGAGATACAATCCAAACATCAATGCTCGCTTTGTATAAACATTATCTAAATGATGACTCACTGAATTCATGATAACTCTATCAAGTCTTCATATTTCTATATGTGTTCTTAATTGTAGCATCTATACATACTCTAGAACATAATCTAATGTGTGCATAAGATGAACTTCAATCCTTGAAACTATACAGAACGAAACTCTGCATGTTTCTCTACCAGTCTTTACAGAATAACCAGTATGTTGACATCAATGAAAAACCCTATCATGAATGCAACACATAACCTCTGAATAGTGTCTCCAACACTACTAGGATACTACACCATAGGAATACCATCAAAATTCACACATAACCTCTGAATCATGTCTCCAGAACTACTAGGATACTAGCCCACAAGAATACCACCAACATTTATGCTAACCATCTCCCCCTTTTACATTGATGGCAACATAGATGAAAAAAATTTAAGTTCCATGAATACCAAATGTATCTGCTACAACTACTCCCCTATTCATGTTTTCCATGAATGTCATTTGTAATATAACCATCATGCACAAGGAAGGTGTTAATCTCCCCCATACATCAACATATTTTCAAATCTTCTTCATCTATTAAATTTTAAATCAATCAACTCTTCAAATCATCTCCATCAATCAACGTGAATGTCTCAGGAACATCACTCCCCCAAAGGATAATCTCCTTTTAATCTACTTCCTGTTGACATCAACTAATATACACAGATTTTTTTCATGTACTACTCTCTCCCAAACATACATATCAAAAAGATGTGTTTCATATGTTATTCTCTCCCCCATTGACATCAATGACAAAGGTATTATTATGTCAATTCTCTACATAATATTTGCAATAGGCACAAGTGTCTAAAGACACTGTTAGATACCAATTACCAAGAGTACTTCATAACTTGGCTCAAACATGGATACTCCCCCATGGTGGAAACATCAAGCATCCAATCTAGATAAAAGAAGTAGTGCTCTGTCACCACTAGACTGATGCAATATCTGCATCAACTACTCAAAATTAGGTTGGGGCATAACCCCAAGCATACCTCTCAAGAACTAAAATGATTCCTTCACTATATGTCTATTGTTAGCTCCTTTGTGCTAACATACTCCTATCTGATCTCTTTTCTGCAACTTTCTATCTGAAAAATTAATACTTAATAGATATATGTTTTGTCTTTGAATGTAAAACCCAATTCTTTGACACACTCACTGTACTTGCATTATTAAAATGTATGATAACATGCTATGTAAACTCAATCCCAATGTCTTTCAACATTTTCTTCATCCATATAATTTGATTACAATTGTTTGTTGATGCTACATACTCTATTTTTGTTGTACTCTCTGAAATGCAATCATGTTTCTTGCTTGGCCAAGAAACCAATCTTCTTCCCAAGAAAAATTCTCCACCGTTAGTACTATTTCTGTCATCTACACTTCTTGCCTAATTCACATCAATGTATTCATATATAGTAAAATCATTTGATCTGTTATACCATAATCCATAGTTGAGCGTACCCTTCAAATATCTAAAAATTCTTTTTGTTGTTGCATAATGTGTCTCTTTAGGACCCACTAGAAATCTTGCCACAATTCTAACTACATTACCTATACTAGGTCTAGTGTGTCAAATATTACAATCCACCAATTATAGATCTATACTTTTTCTGCTCAATAGTAGGGGATTCATCTTTGCTAGATAATTTATGTCTAGTTATGATAGGTGTTCCAACAGGTTTACAACTTTCCAAACCAAATCTCTTCAATAATTATTTAAGATACTTAACATGTGATATGAAAATACCATCATTATTCTAAACAATCTATAATCTCAAGAAATACTTCATCTCACCAATCATACTCATTTCAAATTCTTTCTTCATTTCTTATGAGAATACCTTATTTGCTTCATCATTACCTCCAAAAATAATTCCATCCACCAATACCAAAACAATCGATAACCATTTATCATCTTTCCTCAAATACAAATTACTATCAACATTACCTTTCACAAATGCCAAATTTGTCAAGTGTTTTGCCAATCTTGCATACCGGGCTCTAGGTGCTTGTTTCAGTCCATACAATACCTTCTTCAGTTTGCAAACCATATCATTTTCATCACTCAAAGGAAAACCATTAGGTTTCTCAATACATACCTCTTTTTTAAGTTCTTCATTTAGAAAAACTTTTTTTACATCCATCTGATAAACTTTAAAGTTCTTACTAGCTGCATGTGACAAAAACATTCTTACTTCCTCTAATCTGGCAATAGGTACAAAAGTTTCTTCAAATTTAATTCCTTCTTGTTGTGAGCAACCTTTACATACTGATCTTACTTTTTTTCTTACAACTTCACCTTGTTCATTTATTTTCTTTCTAAATACTGATTTAATTCTACTAGCATTCTTATCTTTAGGTCTAGGAACCAATTCCCATGTTTTGTTCTTCTCAATTTTGTTTGGTTCTTCTCTCATAACTTTAATCCAATAGTCATCCTTGCAAGCTCCAATAGAACTCTTAGGTTCAACTTCAGAAATTAAGCATACTTCTTCATGTACCTTGTTTCTTGTCATCACTCCTTTGTCTCTACTTCCAATGATCTTTTCAGTGGGGTGGTTCTTTATCAAATATGTGTTATGTGTCACTGCTTTAACTCTAATTTCAGCTTTAGTTTCAGATCTAGGGTCTTCTCTTCGTTCTTCTCTCTAAATTTCATTTTGAAAATCAGTGTCAATCTTATAAAATAATTCCTACTCAACATTTTCTCTGTGAGGCCTTGGATTAGTCTCTTCATTATAATTATAATCAAGTATGCTTCCTTGAATTCTAAACTTTTCATCAACTCTCACATCAACACTCTCAACAATAGTCCTAGTTCTTTGATTAAAACATCTATATGCCTTACTTTTCAATGAATATCCAAAGAACATACTTTCATCACTTCTTGAATCAAACTTTCCAATATCACCATCTCTTTTAATGCAATAGTCACTTCCAAAGATTCTAAAGTACTTCAAAGAAGGTGTATGTCCAAATCAAAGTTCATAAGGTGTCTTATCAATTCCTTGTCTAATTTGTACTTTTTCCATAGTGTACATTGTTGTATTTACTACTTCTCTTCAAAATATCTTAGATGCATTATTTTCAAACAACATTACTCTTGATGCCTCTATTACTATTTTGTTCCTCCTTTTAGCTATCCCATATTGTTCAGGTGTCTTAGGTACTAAAAGTTGTCTCTTTATACCATTATCATCACAAAAATTGTTTAACTCATTTTAAGTAAACTCTCCTCCTTATCAGATCTCAAAAATATAATCTTCAAACCAAATTCATTCTCAACACTACTCTTAAATATCTTGAATTTCTGAAAAACATCATATTTTTCTCTAAGAAATGCTACCCATGTCATTATAGTGAAATAATCAACAAGAATCATAAAATAACTTTCTCCATACAATTTGGTAAGGAAAACAATGAAAATGATGAAGAAGAAGATGTTCCTACTCAAGTACCATTAGCCCTAACTCAAGGTCAAGGAGAAGATCAAGGTGAAGAGGAAGTCGAGCTTGAAGAAGGTGTCAAGGAAGAAGAAGCTGGTGAAGCACATATAGCCATAGATAAGAAGAAAAGGAAAGCTAAAGCTCTAGTAGTCAACAAACCAAAGAAGGTTGTAAAACATAAGCCTACAGCTCTAGCTAGTCAAACTAGCACAAGAGTTACTGATAAGAGAGCTTAAGAAGTAGAAAAGCCAAAAGAAATGAAGGCCAAGAAAGCTACACATGATGATGACTCTGAGAAAAGACCAAGGAGAAAGTAAATTGCTCCAACCAAATTAGATGAGGGGAGGACAAAATTTGATGAATAGCCAATTCAAAGTGGTAACTCATAGTTCTTTTGATTTGGATAATCTATGTGAAAATATAAAGAAAAATGCAGATTTGAGTATATTTTCACATATTGATTTTGATAAGCTTGAAAAGTTAGATATGGATAAGGTAGAAGAGTCAGTATATGTCATGATGGAAACATTCAAGATGACTCTAATTGAGATTACCAACCCATTACCAAAGAATTTATATGATAGAGTTGAGCAAAAATGGAAATATAGTCTCACAATAGAGAGAAATATAAGAGAAACTATACTTACAAAAGTGATGCCAGATTTAGATAATTTGAGATGACTAAGGCCATCAAGATGTATGTAGGAAAATTTTTCCCAAAGTACTAGCATTCCATATCTTGTAGAATAAAATTTAAGATGTTGTTTAGTAGAGTACCCAAATATGGAAAGTAATTTATGGGATGACAGCACCTAAGGCAATTGAGAAGACACCTATTGAGGTAGGTGATTAAAAAGGTGAACAAGAAGTAACTAAGGTTACTACAGGTGATACTAAGAAAGATGGACATGTGGAAGGCACTGAGACAAATACAAATACATAGGAAATAGCTGAATATGAGCAATAACCATAATAGAGTATACCAGATATACCTATGTTGAGTGTCAATCCAAAACATGTGACAAAAGTAGACACTGAAATTATAAAGATCAAGGATGTTTCTGAAAATTTGAAATAGAACATGAATCCCCTAATAGAGGAGGACATGCAAAAAATATTGCAAGACACCACCACCAAAGAACAATTATGTAGTCATCCAATATTGGTGAGTGTAGATAAACTTATGAAGGCATAGAAGATATCTATAGAGGTGGAAACACAAGACATATCAAAATCCCCTTGATTAATTGTGATACAACCTACATTATCCTTTGTAGTGTATCAAAAAAAAGAGACATCCATAACAAACATAAGAAAATTGGTGCACATTATATCAGTACTAAAAGTTTCTACTTATGCATAGATTGGAACATAAGTTCAATGTGGCATTGAAAGATAGGAAGAGAAGAGGACTAAATTTTCATATTTGACTACATGTCTTGAGGAGAAATTAACAATACAAACATTGGTTACTTTTCTAGCAATTGCTACTCCTCCAAGTCAAGCACTTCACAAGTTGAGTGTAGAAGCTTCACCACTATAGTCATCAAGGCCTAGTCCTAGTACATACAAGGTAGATGAGGTTACATCATTTTGTGATGTGAACTTGGATGAAGTGATTTTTTTACCAAAGTTTGACCTTACAACAATCACTATTGAACAAATGGGTATACTACAAGATGCACTTGCAAAAAAAAAGCATCAAGAACTTCTTACAAGGGAGCTTAGGTAGAAGCAAGCATTGTGAGATGTCAAGGATATATTTCTTGATGCATTTAGCTTGTCAGCACCTGAAGAAGACAAGTTCATCATGGAGTAGTTGTTGTAGATTATAGAATAGATCAGTGATGTAGACCTAGATTCAAATGTAAAATTACTTTAATGGTTAGAGAGAAAATTTCAAGGAAAGGTAAATGACAAGATGTCAAGTGTTATTCCACTTAGATAGGTTGAGTTAGCAACCAAGATTGACCATGTAAAGAAAGTCTTAGAGAATATTTTCTAACTTTACACCAAGTTGTGTGATACAACTCTGGTCACACAAGAAGTTTAATGCCATATTGAAAATTTGGAGGGAGATATGAAGCTAATAGGTACCACTCCACTTCATTCTCAAGCTCTAAGACAGAATCACTTTAGGATTTTGATGAATTCCCAAGGATAGTTGGTAGCTTTGCATGCTCAAGATGTTAATATTCAAGCTACATTGATCAACATCCAATCCATGTTGACCCCTCACATGGAGATACTTCACAAGGAGCTAGCCTTTGTAGAGACATTAATGTGGAAAGATCCCCATCTTTCTAAACTTGAAGGCTTGGTTTATCTTGTTGCCTAGTTAGCCATCCAAATCAAATCATTGGAGGTGGCTTGTGATAACTAGGATGAAACTCTGAAGATAATACTAGAGGTCCATAATACTTTTTTGGAAAAACACACTATAAGTGTATAGCCCATGACATAAGTGTCAAAAGGGGGGGAATATATAAAAGGGGAGAATGCATGATAAGGAGAGATAAGTTTTGAAGATTAAGTACAAATTGAGTCAATGAGTCAGCATATGAAGAATCTACTCAGGAGGTGTTCAATTTTTAGTTTAGAATGGGATAATCATTGTAGGGGGCATTATTTAATTTTTAGGTATGACTGATGAGTCATAAGTTTTGCAAAATTTTGAAGTTCTAAAATTTTGTATGTGAATGGATATTATCTAAGTTATGCTTAAAATTCTAAAGTTATTCATGCATGACCAAATATTTTGCCACTCATGTCAAAGGGGGAGATTGTTAATCTCAAATTAGTTTTGACATATGAGTGAAAATATACTTATGTCATTTACCTAGTTCATGTTGAACAAGTAATACATGTCAAGCATAATTTGTTAGATAGTATATGCCAAGCGAGAGATATTCAGTATGTGTTGAGTAACTAGTAAGTGCCGAGTCACTCAAGTGCTAAGCAGATAGTAAGTGTCGAGTCATTCAGATGCTGAGTGATCAATGGATGACAAGTCATTTAGAGGCCAAGTTACAACATTGAATTCGTAGTCGATGTCAAGCATTAGGGACTTCAATTGCTGAGTAATATAGTTTTGACATAGTTTTTTGTATTGGCACAAACTACTATATAAACCATTTCGGATCTGACTTAAGGATTTTTTTTTTTTTTAGATCTTACATGATAAGGATGAATCTTTATTGTGAATCTCTATGTAGTTCATGTAGCAAATTAAAAAAAGGGAATGATTAAGTAGCAATATGGGTGAATCACAATCATTGATTCTTACCAAACCCTATGTCCACTAGGTCTTCTTAAGGAGGACAAACCCTAAAAATATTATGTGTGGAAGGAGAAAAAGAGTGAAGTGTTCATGTGCAAATAGAGAATTTATGGTGCCTAAGGAATTGTTAATTGAGATACATTGCAAAATTAGTTAGAGGAGAACAAAGGAAAGGAATTAGAAGATAGTAGAGAGACATCTAATTAGTGAGGATCAAGTATAAATTAGAAAAGAGATGATCTATGAACTAGTAGCAGAGTGCTAACTGAAGGATCATTGCTAAGACATTCTAACAAGTGAATGAGTTAAATCTCTTAACAAAGTAATCTTAACAGGCTATTGTAAATCCTTTAATAGTGTGCTTACTTCATTGTAAGTTAAAGTCCTTTAACAAGGTAAGATCTAATAATCTCTTAAGCCTTTAATAGGGCAAACATTTCATAGGGTAGATCATGTTTCATGATCAAACACTGTAACTTTAATTGGATACAATTTATTACTACAGTAATGAATATTTGTGGGTGTCATCCCCACCCCAATTTTACCTTCTCCTTGGAGGGTTTCTATGTAACTAAATATCTTGTATCATACATGTTTTGAATGTTTATTTACTTTCATGCTATGGATGTATATGCTTGATTTGGTATTTTAGTTTACATATATAGATTGTGAGTTGGATTTGTGGTGAATGATTTTAAGGTTGAAGTTTCAAGTGCAGATTCCCCTCTCCCCTCCTACCACCACTTACCACTCTCAGAGTTTAATTTCCCTATTGTATTTCCAATAGGTTTTCCCTCTAATCAAGGGTTTTCCTAGTAAAAATATAATTATTATATTGTTTATGGTTACTTATTATTGTGCATCATTTTTTTATTATTGGAGTTTGGTTTTATTTATATTTTTTTACAACTTATTCAAACCCCACCCCCTTGCCTGAAGTTGTGTGTGGATATACATCTTAAAAAGAACAATGTTAAGTGATTCTTGTAGAGGCATGATATTCTGATTTTGATTTACCCTTGTCAGGGCATCTTTTTGTTTAGCAAGCTGAATATTGTTGGACAAGTTAAAGATTTATTCTTTAGGCTTAGTTTTGGAAGTATACAATGTGCCATCAAAGATCGTATTGTTTTCTTATTCAAGAAATGTTTCTTGTCCTTGTTTTGAATGTTGTTGGATTTTTCATTTGTAAGGTTGAGTTCTACCTTTATGATTATGCCATCTTTGGTTTAGCCACATTTTCTACCATCTTATCAAAGGTAGTGTGTAGTTATTTTTGCAGCTCATAATTTAACTCTGGAATGACGTTGTTGACAAGAATGTCAATATTTTTCAATTTTTGGACTAGAACAAGGAGATATTCCTCCACCAATAAAGAAAAATGATGAATGATTTTCTATGAATCATTTAGTACTACACAAAAGCATAGACATAATGTGTTGGGTGTTGTAAGAATATTGTTGTATGAATCATTATGCTAGTTACTAAAATGATTAAATAGGTGGTGATATTTTTTTGAAGCACTCCATAGCTTTACAATTTAGACTTTGAGTAAATAATATTATTAAGTATGTATTCTCTTGCATGAACTCCATAATAAGGGCATGAAAATCTATTATCTATTGCATCATGGGAGAAGATGTTCAAAATAAGTTTATTTTGTGCAATATATAGAAAAGGTCACATTGGTTTTCTATTTCAAATGGTTGGATAGATTGTATATAGTTTATCAAAAGAGATTTTAGATGAAAATGGTAGTTTTGGAACACTCACACTGAAAAAATATAGTTTACTCACTTCTCTTTAGAAACATGTTTCCAAGTTGACACATGATAGTTTGCACTCATTTTATTTTTCATTATTATACTACTAGTTTGAATACATATATAAACAATAGTAAAATGAAATCATACTAGAGACAAAGAAAACTAGCATGGTGAGTGTGACAAAGGTATATGCAAAAAGTTAAAAGACAAGCATGTTTTATCCATAGAAAAAATGGGTTGGTGGTTAAAATCCTTGCCCATCCTAAGTATCCATTGAGTACTGAAACAGTGGGAGTTTTTGTATGATGCTTATGCTTGATCACACAAAGGCACTAATATCTCATTCATGTTTGCATTCTGTGGAGTATGGATATTGGGTATAAAATATTCAAGTGATCTAGGACACTACTTGGAGCAATCCCTGCACAAAGATTAGGAAACATTTGGAGGTGAACTAGGTAGAAAACTATCTAAGAAAGTATCTATTAGAGGTTTCCATTCAATGTCAATCATTGTTAAGAGCTATGAACCCTACGTAATGAAGGGTGTTCTCCTTAATACCACAAACACACAACAAAAATAGAGAAACAACAAAATTTTGGAAGAACAAATAGAAGGAATTCTTATTATCTCCAACAATATGCAATTAAAGTTCTTTAGAAATACAATATGCAAATCCATACAAGCACTTTCTTTACAATATTTTTCAAGATAGAACCACAAACCACCACCAAAAAATACCCTAGACAACATTACATACCTTCCATATATAGGAATTTTTTCACCCCCAGGAAAGATTCTAGATATTTATTCCAAACCCTTGAGCCTAACTGACCCCTAAATATTTATTATTTTCATATTTAATACATAAGGTCAGCCTAAAATAATTACAAATTATATTTTTAGTTAGCCCAACTTTTGGAGGCTATAACTTAAATCGTAGCTTTGGTTTACAACTATAAGTATCTTTTGAAATCATCATATCCTTATCTACAATTCTTTGATTACATAAACATTGTCCCTTGGGGTTCGACATTATTCTAGAGCCTCTAAAACCTTCAAAATTGAGCTCAAGGATTTTCTACCTAGAAATCCTAAATGACTTCTACAATACGTATGATATGACAATGTAGCTCCATTGACAAGCTAAAATAACTAAGATGAACCTCCTCCTATGAAATCAAAACATTCTAAGCTCATATAAACCACTTAATAAAAGTAGTAATTTCCCATAAATAGTAGCACTGCACTAAAATAACTCTTAATCAAAATGACAAAATAAAATTTTTTTTGGTGATGCAGTATTTTCCTTACACCTAGGATGCTCCTGTATTTAACACCTGAGGTAATTTGAGAAGTGACCCTATCATATCTCATATTTTTATAGGAAAACCAAGATGGTCAACCTCCTCCCTTTTCAACCATGATAAATCTTCTCCTAGCCTCCCTTTCCATTTGACCAAAAATTCTTTATATGCTATGTTTTTTGTACTTCTGTTGACATGACTGTCTAATATCCTTTGGTTCTTGTAGGACCACTCAGATCTATGTGAACAATCTCTTATCTCTTTGTATTAGAGAATGTCTTTCTAGGAAAAGAAACTTTCCTCTTCTTAACCAAAATGCATTCCTTGTAGATAACATTAATGGGCTTTATAATCTTAGGCAAGTTTCTCATTGAAAATGTACTACTAACCTTCACAATATTATCAAACTTTATATGAGAGAACCTTCTTTGTCATAACCAGTTGTTGTCAACGTTTGCAACAAAACATGTTATTTAAGTAGAATTTAGTTAAAATACATTACCTCTAGATATGGTTCCAGTACCAATTAGCTTACCATCTTTGTCATTGATAATGCAAGTCTTCTTTATGAATTGCAATAGATATCCTTTATCTAACAATTGTCCAACACTTAACAAATTATGTTTCAAACCATCAACAAAATAAACATCATCAGTGTTAGTTTTACCATCAAGAGTAATAGATCCAATCCCTATAATATGACAAGCTACATTGTTACCAACTCTAACAATAGCTCCATCATGATTTCTAAACTTGATGAATTTGTTCATATCACTAGTCATGTGATGTAAACATCCCTTATCAATTATCCAATATGATTTCTTCTCAACTTGGGTAACTAGAGCTCTCTCTTCTCTAATTTATCTATCAAGATTATTTTTCTTAATAGCCACAAATCCTAATTCATCATCACTTTCACTATGATCTTTTTCATCAGATTCTTCATCCTCATTAGCATTAGAAAAAATAATTCTATCCTTATCTCTTCAATGCTTAAATTTTCCTCTAAACTTTTTCTCTTTTTTAGGACATGTAGATGCATAAATACCATATTCATCACAAGTCCAACATTTAAATATTTTCTTACCATCTTTCTCTCTTCCTACTAGAAAGGCTATTCCTTCTTCAATCTTCTTATCTTCTCCAGATCTGCTACTACTGGAAAAGTCTCCTCTTGCACTAGCACTTCTTGATAGATTAGGTTGAATGTTCATAGAACTATAAGTCATCTCAACTTTGGCTAATTTTCTAGACTATCTAATTTTTGCTTCTATAGATTATAATCTTCCAAGGAATGTTTCCTTTGTGAAATATTTGGTATAGGGCATTACTATCTAAATCATCTAAGTTGTTTTCTTAAATGGTGGTGATAACCTTTTTCAAGATCTTCCATATAACCTCATCATATTGTTTAGTTCCACCAAGAGTTCAAATTCCTACAACAATTTTTGATATTCTACCAACATAACTTCATATGTATTCATCTTCCATCATCTTAGCATCTTGAAATGTGCAAATCCAATCTTGCAATTTCATTCTTTTTTCATGACCATCACCTTCAAAAGTAACTTCTATTTCTTTCCAAATTTCATGAGAAGTTTTAAATGTCTTTACCTGATTGTAGTAATTCTCTAGAAGAGTTGATAGTAGGGCTTCTCTGGCTTTTATGTTACACATGAATAGATCTCTTTCTCCCTTGTTGCATTCCTCTAGCTTTGATTCTTCAACAATTTCCTTCTCACTCTTTGTCAAGATCCAATAACCCAGACCCATGCACAACAGATGATTCTTCATCTTTTCCTTCCAACTACCATAGTTGGCCCCATTAAATCTTGAAATATCTTTCCTAAACATATTCATCATTGATCTCCAAAATCTACTAAGGCTTATCTTCAAGGACTTGAGGCTCTAATACTAATTGTTAGAATATATAGTCCATTGATATAACTGGGGGGGGGGTGAATTAGTTATCCAACTATTATCATAATCATCAACTTTAAACAATCTTAAACAAATGAGTAAATTTAACTGATACCACAACAAGATACTCATACACAATTAACATGTGATATGCTAACTAGGGAAACCCTTGATCAGAGGAAAAACCCTGATGGGGATGGTACCCATAAGATGATGTACTAATATAAATATTCCTTGTTAGAGGATAGACCTTGTTAGTAGTCTATTACAACATTCAATACATATGAGTCCCTGTTAGGAGATTCCAACCTCATTAGGAGTTGTGCCAACCCTACTAGGAGTTGTGGAAGATAGTTGGACCCACTTCCTAAATAAATTCAAGGTTAAGATCAAAGAACCCACTATCCAAATGATCTTTGTATTATTCCTTGTAGAATAATAGAACTTAAATTTACTTCCTCCTCTATCTCTATTTTATTAACTAGACTTCTTCTCCTTTATATCTTGTAACTAGATCTCATACTATGTATCCAAATATCCCTTGGATCACTTACACATATTTAATAAGAATTCTACTCCTCACACTAAATATTGAAACTTTGCATTCCACTTGATCCTCTAATCCAAGTCTCTCTTCCAAACAATGAAAACAACTTTTTCTTATATGATATCTTCATAATAATTCCTTGACTGAGCCTTGAAGCTTTCATAATTAATTAAAATAAGATAATTAATTTATTTACAATTGTAATGGTATTGTCAGCTCACAATCTATACAAACCTTCACATGTGTGAAACCATATCTTGCACAAAGACTAGCATCATCTCACAACTGACTTCTATAATGGTGTAATTGTGCATCTTTTCGTTACATCTTAGATGAAAGATTGCGATAGATCATCAAAATTCTATTTTCCAATGCTCTGGTTCTACACTACTTCTAGTAAATCAAGTGTAACTTTTGTACATCATTGAATCAAACTTAGTCCTTTGTACCACATCATCAAGAAAATCTCAGGAACATGTCCTCCACTACACATAATCTAAAACTACCTTAGCTTCTATGCATCTTAAGCTTACTAACTGATATTCTTACAGTCTTAATAGAATTACTACTATGTTGACATCAATGATAAAGATAGTCATGTATCAATACTCTCCAATATTCAGGATACTCCCCCAGTGTAGTATCATCAAAATTCATGCTAGAAAAACAAACTTAACCACATGAGAAAATATAAATTGGAACAACAACAAAATACTCATGCACCCAAATATGTTAATTAGGGAAACCCTTGACCAAAGGGAAAACCCTGGTAGGGATGGTACCCACTAGATGATGTACTAATATAAATGTTCCTTGTTAGATGATGGACCCTATTAGGAGTCTATGAATACATTCAATACATATAAGTCCCTATTAGGAGACTTTGAAACCGTGGTAAGAGATTCCAACCCTATTACAAGTTTTGGAAGATAGTTGGACCCACTACCCAAATAGCTTCAAGGGAAAGACCAATGAGTCCATAGTCCAAATGATCTATGTATTATTCTTTGTAGAAGAATAGAATTGTATTGTATTATTCCTTCCTCTTTCCCTATCCTATCAACCAAACTTCTACTCCTTCTAATATTGTAACCATATCACAAATATCACATCGAATAATCCCTTGGATCACTTACACAAATTTAGTAAGCACTCTGCTCATTTTCACACTTTTCACTTCATACAATGGTCATCATACACATATTACATGTTATAAACAAGGAAAACTTTCCTTTATACCATATCCTCATAATAATTCCTTGAGTTGGCCTTGAGGCTTTCCTTACTAGTTATAATAAGATAATTAATTAATTAATTACAATTAAAATAGCACTATTGGCTCACAATCTATACAAAAATTCACACATGCAATACTAGGCCTTACCCACTCACTGACAGAACTACCTAAATGTCCTCTTTCACTACCTAACTATGCATACTCTCATTGCATCTTAGATGTAAGATAGAAAAAAAACCCATTAGGAACTGCTTTCCCAATACTCTATCTCTAAGCTACTCTATGTAAATTGGGTACATCTTCCATATGTCTTCAACTTAGACTCTGTGTCAAACATCTTTATAACATGCATTACTAGAAAATCAAACCATTTTCTATACCATTAAGATCTCTATCTTCTTACTTAGCCAGTCTTTACAAAAACTATGCTATGTTGACATCAATGAAAAACACAGTCATGAATGCAACTTGTCAATGCTCTCCAATGCTTATGATACTCCTCCAATTTAGTATCATCAACATTCATGCTAATAATCTCCCCCTTTGGCATTTATAGCAACATAGATGAAAAAACCATCTAAGTTCCAATAATACCAAATAGTGTTATGTTTCTACTGCTAACTAGCATCAGTTGTCCACACGCTAAAAAGAATCTCAATACAATAGGTGCACAAAAAGTGCATGTTGCTGCTTCTTAGACATCAATTTTTTACTTTACAATGCATTAGATGCATATTCCCACATCCTTTCATGAATCTTTCTAAATCTCTCTAAAGAGATATATCTCCTTCATGCATATTCTCTCCTCCATACTTAGGAGTTCTTCTCTCTCCCATGCTTAGGAGATGTGGTTTTTTCATGCATACTCTCCCCCATTCCTTATGAGATATTTTCTTTCATACATGCTTCCCCCCATTGACATCAATGTCAAATACCTCAATCTCAATGTTACAACATACCAATTATTAAATAATAATTTCTAATAAGTTTCACCAAGTCTTCAACCAGCTTGAGTGTCCAAAGACACTACTCAACACCAAATACCAAGAGTACTCATTGACTTAGATCATCATAGATGCTCCCCCATATGGGAAGGATTGGCATTCATTCCTTAAAAAAATAGTGCTCTGCACCACTAGATTGATGCACTCTTTGCATCATCTACTTAGAAGTAGGTAGAGGCATAACCCCAAGCATACCTCTTAAGTACTCAAATGTATCTTTATGAAAAGGCTTCATAAAGATATCTACAATCCAATCTTTAGTACTCACCTACTCAAATCTAGTTTCCTTTTATACTTCTTTCGCTCTCAAAACATGATACTTAATAATTATATGCTTAGTATTGGAATTTAATATAGGATTCTTAGACATACTAATTATACTTGTGTTATCATAGTAAATGATAACAGGTTCTTCAAACTCAATTCTGATATCCTTTAGCATCTACTTCATCCACATAATTTGATTGTAGTTATTTGTTTCTACAACATTCTCTACCTTAGCATTACTCTACAAAATATAATCTTTCTTTTTTCTTAGCCAAGAAAATGATCTTCCTCCAACAAAGAATTCTTCTCCACTGGTCCTCTTTCTATCATCCATACTACTTGCCCAATCTGCATCATTATATGCACATAGAGTGAAATCACTCGATCTATCATACCAAATTATATAGTCAGATGTCCCTTTCAAATATCTGAATATTCTCTTCATTTTTGCAAAATGATACTCCTTGGGGTCATCTTGAAATCTAGCTACAATCCCAACTACAATTTCTATATCTAGTCTAGTGTGAAACAGATACTACAAGCCTCCAATCATCGATATGTACTTCTTCTTCTCTATTGCAGGTGTCTCAACTATGTTGGATAACTTATGACCAATTATAATAGGTGTACCAATAGGTTTAAAACTTTGTAAACCAAACCTTTTTAACAAATCATTCGAGTAAATAGCTTGAGAAATGAAAATACCATCACTATTCTATACAATATTCAATCCTAGAAAAAATTCATTTCTCCTATCATGCTCATTTCAACCTAATTCTTCATCTCTTCAACAAACTTATCGCTTGATTCATCATTAACTCTAAAAATGATGTCATTGACAAATATTACAATAATTGGCAAACCATTTTCAATTTCTTTCAAATACAAGTTACTATCTTCCATACCTTTAGCAAATTCAAGCTTTGCCAAATAATTGTCCAACCTTGCATACTAGGTTCTAGGTGCTTGCTTTAGACAATATAGAGCGTTATTTAGTTTGCATACCATGTCTTTGTCTTATAACAAAGGAAAACCTTTAGGCTACTCAATATTTAATTCTTTTTCAAGTTCTTGAGATAGAAAGGTTGATTTAACATCCATCTGATAAACCTTGAACCTTTTATTTTTTACATAAGCCAAGTACATCCTTACTGGTTCCATTTTGGCTAGAGGTGCATATGTCTCTTCATAGTCTATGCCATCTTGATGTGAATATCCCTTGCATACAAGTCTATCCTTGTTCCTCACAACTTCACCTTGCTCATTCATCTTATTTCTGAATACCCATTTGGTTTCTATCATATTATTTTCTTTAGGTCTAGGAACTAACTCTCATGTGTCATTCTTCACAATCTAATTTAATTCTTCCTTCATCGGTTGAATCCAATTATCATCTTTACATGCCTCATTTGTGCTCTTAGTCTCAACTTGAGATATCAAACATATTTCCTCATTTACTTTGTTCCTTGTCATCACACCTTTGTCTTTTCTTCCAATTATCTACTTAGAAGAGTGATTCTTTGTTAGATTCTTGTTTGAAGTGGGGCTTGATATTTCAACTCTTATCTCTTCTCTAGGTTCATATCTTTTCTCTTCTCTTTTCTCAATAGTTAACACATCATTCTAAAAATCATTGTTAGTCTCACAGAAAACTTCAGCATTCTGTTTAACAATTCTAGATTTATATTCTTCTTCATCTAAATTATAATCTACCCTCTTTTTCTTAGTTCCAAACTTTTCATCAATCCTTACATTTGTGCATTCAACTATTATCTTAGTTATATAGTTAAAACTTTTGTATGTCTTGATTTTCAATGAATAATCAAGAAACGTACCTTCATTACTTCTTGGATCAAACTTACCAATATCATTATCTCTCTTAATATAACATTTACTCCTAAATATTCTGAAATACTTAACTGATGTTGAATGACCAAATCATAGTTCATAAGGTTTCTGATCTATATTCTATTCAGAATGTATATTGTTGTATTGACTGCTTCTCTCCAAAATGTCTTAGAAACATCATTCTCAAACAACATCGCTCTTTCTAATTATGCTACTAACTTATTCCTCCTTTTAGAAATTCCATTCTACTAAGTTGTTCTAGGTGAAGATAGCTACCTTTGCATTCCATTCTCTTCACAAAATACGTTAAACTCTCTAGAGGTGAATTCTCCTCTATTAGATTTCAAATACTTTATCTTAACACTAGATTCATTCTTAACTCTATTCTTAAATATCTTACACTTCTCAAAAGCTTTAGATTTCACTTTAAGAAATGCTTCCCACATAAATCTAGTAAAATTATCAAGAAAAATCATAATATAACTTTCACCGAAGAATCCTCTTGTTCTAGAGGGACTACTTAGATTTGTGTAAATGATCTCTTTCTTCTCTATGGTAGTGAACTTTTTGAAAGGAAATGATACTTTCTTTTGCTTAGCCAAAATACATTCTTTACACACAACATTAGTAGGCCTTGTAATCTTAGGAAAGTCTCTAACTAAAAATGTGCTACTAAACTTAGCAGCAATATTATCAAATTTTATGTGATAGAATCTTCTATGTGATAGCTAACTGTTATCCACTTTAGCTACCAAACATGTTATTTTAGTATGATTCAACTAAAATACATTACCTCTAGATCTAGTACTAGTTCTAACTGTCTTACCATCTATGTCTTTGATCATGCAAGTCTTCTCAGTGAATTGCAACTAATAACCCTTTTCCACCAACTATCCAACACTCAACAAGTTATGCTCTAATCCATCAACAAAATAAAAATCATTAGTGTTAGTTTTACCATCAAGAGTAATGGATCCAATTCCTATTTATATGATAGGCTACATTATTACCAACTCTAACAATACCTCCATCATGATTATTGAACTTAACAAACTTATTCATATCACCAGTCATGGGATGTAAACAACCATTATCAATTATCCAATTAGATTTCTTTTCTACTTGGGAAATTATAGCTCTCTTTCTTCTCTACCTTCTCTCTTAGGATCATCTTCCCTGATATCCACAAATCCAAATTCATCAGCACTTTCAATCTAAACTTTCTTATTAGATTCTTCATCTTCATTTGCATACAATTTTTCTCTCTTTTAGGACATTTAGATGTATAATGACCAAATTCATTACTAGTCCAACTTTTAAAGATTTTCTAACCATCTTTTTCTTTTCTCATAAGAAGGGCTATTCCTTCCTTAATCTTCTTCTCTTATTAAGATCTATTGCTTTGAGTAAAATCTCCACATATGCTTGCACTCCTTGTCAAATTAGGTTGAATGTTCAGGGCAATAAAAGTTGTTTTGACTCTTTCTAGATCTCTAGATTGTCTCAAATCTACTTTTGAAGATTCTAATCTTCCAAGAAATGTTTCCTTTGCGAAACCCATAGTGAAGGGCATTACTAGCTTAATCATCTAAGCTACTTGCTTGAATGGTGGTGTTAAACTTTTCAAGATATTCCATATAACTTCATCTTCTTCCTTGGTTCCAACATGAGATCAAATTCTTGCAATAATTTATGATATTCTGCCAATATAACTTCTTATAGAGTCATCTTCCATCATTTTAGCATTTTGAAATGCACATATCCAATTATGTAATCACATTCTTGTTGTATGTTTATCACCTTCAAAAGTAGATTTTAAGGATTTCCAAATTTTATAAGATGTTTCAAGTGACTTTACTTGACTATATTCATTCTTTGGAAGAGTTGTTAGTAGAGCTTCTCTTGCTCTCATGTTACACATGAATAGATCTCTTTTTTATCTTCACTGCATCCTTCTAGCTTTTCTTCTTCAATGATTATCTTCTTACCCTTTGTCAAGATCCAATATCCCAAACCCATTCACACCAAAAGATTCTTCATCTTCTCCTTCCAACTATCATATTTTTCTCCATCAAATCTAGCACTATCCTTTCTGAAAAGATTCACCACTGATCTCCCAAAGTTGTTAAGCTTATCCTTCAAGGACCTAATGCTCTGATACCAATTGTTAGAATATATAGTCCAGTGATATAACTAAGAGTAGGGGTGAATCAATTATCCAACTATTATCACAATTATCAAACTTAAACAAACTTAACCATATGAACAATATAGACTAAAACCATGATAATATACACATATGCAATAACACCTAATATGTTAACTAGGGAAAACCTTGATTGGAGGGAAAACCTTGGTAGGAATGGTACCTACAAGATGATGTACTAATGTAAATATTCTTTGTTAGCGGATGGACCATGTTAGGAGTCTATGAATAGATTCAGTACATATAAGTCCCTATTAGGAGACTTTGAATCTTTTGTAGTAGATTCTAACCCTATTAGGAATTGTGTGAACCCTTAGGAGTTGTGGAAGATAACTAGACCCACTGCCCAAATAGCTTAAAGGGCAAGACCAACGAACCCACTATCTAAATGATCTCTATATTATTCCTTGTAGAATAATAGAACTATACCATACTATTTCTTCCTCTTTCTTAGTCTTGTCAAATGGACTTATACTCCCTATGATCTTGTAACCAGATCACAAATCTTGCATCCAATAATCCATTAGATTGCTTGCATGCATTCAGTAAGCACTCTTCTCCTTTTCGCACTTCACACTTTATACAATGATCACCATACACATATTCCACATTATAAACAAGGAAAGAATCTTTCCTTTATACCACATCTTCATATTAATTCCTTGAGTTGGCCTTAAGGCTTTACTAGTTAATTATAATAAGATAATTAATTAATTACAATTATAATAGCATTTTCGGCTCATAGTCTATAGAAAACTTCACATGTGTGATACTAGAGCTTGTGCACTTGCTGAGGTCACCACTTGATTATCCTTTGTCACTACTTGACTATGCATCTTTTCACTACATCTCAAATGTAAGATAGAAAACAAAAATTAGGAAATATTTTCCCAATACTTTGTCTCTGAACTACTCTCTTTAAATTAGGTGCATCTTTCGTACATCTTCAAGTTGGACTCTATGCACTTAACCATGTCATCAAGATGCTATGATAAACATGTTCATAATTGTGCATTACTAGACAATCAAACCATTATCCATACCATTAAGATCTTTGGTTGCTTATTTAGTCAATCTTCACATAAACCATGCTATGTTGACATTAATGATGAACACAATCATGATTGTAACATGTCAATACTCTTCAATGCTTAGGATACTCCCCCAATGTAGTATCATCAACATTCATGTTACCATTTGTCCTATTAAGTGTAACAGCTTTTGTACAAGTCTTCCAAGCTTTACTAAAATCAGGATCCTCAAGATACAAACTCTTGAGTTCCTTAAAACCAAACACCTCAACCTTCATCTTTGCTAGCAAACATTATCTCCTACCAAGAGCATCTACAACCCTATTAGACTTCTCACTTGTATGTTTCAAAAAAAATGTGGAGCTCTACAAACAATTAACCCATTTCAAATATTTTGTATTCCTTCCATTTTCCTTAAATATTCAAATAGTGCAAAGCTTGATGATCAACATATAAAAATTCTCCTTTGGAAGTATTTTCTCCTCTTCTTCGACACATGAACTATAGAATAAAATTCCTAATTATAAACATAATATTTTTTTGGCACCATTCATCTTCTCACTAAACTAAGTAACGAGTCTACCTACTTGGCTCAAAACAACTCATATTGTAGTACCACTAGCATCATAGTCTACTTAAAACACCTTGTTAAAATCTAGAAGTGCTAAAATAGGTTGTTCTATAACTTTCTATTTCAATAAATTAAAACTCTTATTTTCTCCTATAGTCCTCTTGAACTCTTTCTTATCCCCTCTCATTGTTTTAGTCAAGGGTCATTAAATACTACTAAAACTTATGATAAATTTTTTGAAAAAGTTAGCCAAACCATGAAACAATCTTACTTACATAGCACTCCTTGGAGTAGGCCATTCAAGGGCAACCTTCACTTTCTTAGTGTAATGCTCGGCTAGGGAATCCAAAATAAATTAGCCTAAAGTGTCATTAAAGACCACCAGGTTAGAAAAGGAGGGGGGTAGTGGCCCTGCCTCTCAAAAAATCTGTGTGTGTGTGTGTGTGTGTTCTTTTAAAACAAAGCCCTCCCAAACAAATACACAATCCATATATATATATATATATATAATGTAGATTTGATAGGGAAAATAAATTGAAACAATCAAAATTTATGAAATAATTTTAGTTTTCATTTTCAAACCCTACCTTAATCTTAACTTTCTAAAATAATCCAATTTCCAATTAAAATTTCTCAATTGATTTCTTTCATAGCCAACCAATAATGAATAACAAGATTTCCTAAACAAGAGTTTCAAACAAAGCCATTTCTAAAACAAGATTTTCACACAAGCACAAAGAAGATAGAGGAAAGATTCAAAAAAACTACTACAATAATCTCAAGCAACATCCCTACCTTGATTTGATCCTAACCAGATGATTGCTTAAAGATTGCAAGAATTCTCATCTTCTCGAAAACCTTTTTCTCGATATTTCCTCCTCCAAACCTGTGTGTGGAGGAATGAGCTCTAATTTCTTAATAAAGAGCTTTCTCCTTTAGGGTTTTAGTTTTTCAAACATGCAAACCCCTTTTTTTTTTTTCAATTTCATGTGCAAATTTTTTTACATTTTAATTAAAATAAACTTTATTCAATCTATTCCCTCTTGCTTTTGTTAAATATCAAGACATATTTAATAGTATATTTATTAGATTTAATAATAATATTTAGAGTTCATTATTTAAAATTAAACTCCTAAATTAATTGTTATTAAATTAATTAAATATAATTGCACCAAATTTAGAACTTCCATTAAATCTTTTAAAATTAATTCTTTTATTATATAAATTTTCTCAATTAATTAAAAATAATTAAGAATTGATTTATTTTTTATTATTTTTTTGTTAAATTATATCATTTAATATTCTCTTAATTTTATTTAATTATAACTAAAAATTGTAATAGACCCACAAATTTATATAAGAAAACCCATATAAAAGACAAAGTACAAATTCATACTCATGGGTTAAAATCTCGATTTCATGTCACCTTGGCAAATTCAGAAGGGTGAATAACTCAGATACTTGTCCTCCTTTCTAGGACAATTGGTTTAGGATTAGGATTTGGACTCAAGAACTATCTCCCTTCTTTACAATTGAGATACTATGATAGGGCACGCTCATCTTGGCAATTCAGGAAAGTCAATTCTTGCAATCTACATAAAAGATGAGCATGTTAACACACACACACACACACACACACACACACACACACACACACACACACACACATATAAACTAAATGGGTAATGATAGGGAGTGGTGCATCATGTACATCCTAGCTAGCAAGTGACTACAACTCTCAGCTACATCAAAAACATCTAGCATAAAGTAAAACATGCATGTACACCATACACATGCAAGTATGATTTACGTAACATAGAAAACTACATATAAATCATCCATCTAACTATCATCATGAAATAACTAAAATCACTATATGAACATATGAAGCATCATCATCAAAAGAATAAGCATGAACACATGAAATAATCAAGTATCAAGTGGCTCATCAAATATATAAACTGAGTATGAAATAACATCCAATCAAATTAGGTAATTGAGTACCACTAAATCATAAAACATAAACATAAAGGTGGCCTAAAAGAATTCAACAATATAATATAAAAAGTAAACTAGGGGTAAGCACTACATCCACCCCCCCTATATTTAGGCTTACTCCTGGAAGCCTATAAACAAGTAGGGATATAAATCTTGTAATACAAATGCATCCTCCTAGGTAGATGATGACTCATCAATAGGTCTCATTGGACCCTTACCTGCTCTATGGTTCAAACACTAAGGGCTAAATTATGTTGTTGAAGAATGTGTACCAACTCCAAATCTAGGTACCCATCCTCCACGTATAACACATTCCAATCAAAAATGTGTATCACATCTGAAATATACTATCTAAGAACATAAGCATGGAAAACATCATGAACAGAAGTTAATCTAGGAAGAAATGCAAGATGATAGGCAACTAGACCCATCCTCTCAATAATCTCAAATGGTCTTACAAAATAGGGTGCTAGATTTGAACCATTTCCATAATAGATTAGACTCCTCTATGGATGCACTCTCAAGAAAACTTTCTTATCCACTGTAAAATGCTTATCTATTCTATGAGCATTGGCATACTTCTTTTTTCTATCATGTGTTGTAGACATGTACTCACGGATGCCTACTACCTATTGTTCCATATCTTGAAGCATCTTTGGACCCAACAAGATGCAATCCTCTAAACTATCCCAACTCAATGGTGTATGACAAGGACAGACATACAATGCCTAAAAAGGTGTCATCCCTATGGAACTGTGATACCCATTATTATATGCAAATTCTACTAGGTATAGATAATCCTCCCAAAGAGTATGTCTGTCCATAACATACATCCTCAACATATCCTCTAGAACTTGATTCACTCTCTTAGTTTGACCATTTATCTCTAGGTGATATGATGAGGTGAAGTTCAAAGTGTTCAAGTTGTAATAGATACATATAGTTGTTTAAGTTTTATTTAACTAGTTGTCATCTAGTGGCGTCTCAATATACCCAGAGCTCCCAATGTAGAAATTCTAGCTTTGATAAAAGATGTAACACCCGACTAGGGAACCCAAAAGAAATTAACCTAAAGTATCACTAAGTTTGCCCAACAATTTTTTTTTGAAAGATTAAAACAACAAGAGATAACATAGCGGAAGCAATTACTCACATATATACAAATAGACCATAAAAAAATTAACTCTCTTAATGGTTAAATGACATTGAATCACATATATATAAGTTTCATTAAAACTAAATATGATATATAATAAAATCCGCATCATAGAATAACCATAAGTGCTCATTGAATAAAATAACATACAATTACATAAGATGTCACATGACATTACCATAATGCACAATCATCCTCTGTACAAGTCATAGGGTATAAAAATCTCAAAGAATATATGTCATGAATAAATACAAAATCTCATAAGATCCCAGATAATCAAGTATAATACATCAAAATATGACCACCAAACATAAACACAAGATCAGAATGATAGGAACAACTATACAAGTACATCTTGCAATGACATTCAATTATCAGATCTCAATGGTATAAGAAATACTATCACCGGACCTCATTGAACCTAAATGGCCCACTCCCACCATGTTGAGGAGATAATCTCAAGTTCCATATGGATAACAATCCAATAGTCATAGCCATCATCTAGTTCAATGAAGTCTTTATAGAAATCTATCTCAAAGGATGTCAAGCCACAAGTAACATCTAAACCCAAAAGCAATAAAGACATGCAAGAAATCTAAAATGTAAGTGGGCAAGTGTCACCGCATGAGCCAACTCTAAGGTTACCTTGGCAACCTCTTTGTACTTCAGCCCCTAGTGACTCTATGTGGAATCAATATCCTTTCTTATAGAAAAGTCATACTAACGAGGAAAGGTCATAATCAAGAATCCTTTCTACTTTCATCCTAGCCTATATTAGGACTCAAGGCATGGGCAAGGTAAAACACTTACCTTTTTTAGTTCATTTTCACCCATTTAATGAAATGTTATCACTTATTAAAACAACTTACAATGGGTTACCCAAGTAGCCACTTCCTAGCATACACATAGATAACCTACCCTAAGCTCATAAAAGTATATCTCATGAAATCACAATATTCACCTCAATCTTATACAAGCAACTAGAAAGAACCAAAAGATAATTGATCGAAACTTCATAGGTTACACCAAGAAAATCACAATATTTACCTCAATCTTATATAAACAACTGGAAAGCACTAGCAAGTAACTGATCAAAAATCCTCATAGAATTATGTGAATGTATCACAATAGTTGGGAAAGACCATGAGAAAAATATTATTCATAACATCATCATAGAACAAGATCCACCAAGCCTTTGGTAAACATACCTAATTGGTCAACATAATAACTCAACCCCAACACAAAATAAACCATACATCACATTAAATATAATTTCATAATTCATTTGTTTTAAAAACATAAAAGGTTTGATTTACAAAAATGATCTAAGTTTTAGTTTTTTTTCAATGTCTCATATTTGATAAAGTTATTGAGTTTTCAAGTATTTCAAATAACTCAATAATCTATTTGAATTTGTAAGTACATAATACCATTTCATATAAATGAAATAGTTTTTAAAACAATAATCCAAATATTATAAACAAATTTCTCTCAATTAAAAATTGGAAATTAGAATTATAAATTTAATATATGTACATTTTTATAATAATCGAACAACAAAAATCTTTAATTTAAACCTTATTAAAATATAATAATAATTATTAAATTGCTAATAAGTAATAGTTATTAATTTTGATAATAATAATGATTGCTAATCAATCTCAGAAGTTACTAATGCAAGTGTCAATAGATGTAGATTCAATCTAGTTATCACTTCTTGGGATGGAAGTATCATTCAAGAATGGAAATCAATTTTCATCCCATTTGGAACTAGCATTTCTTCAAAGTTGCAAACCCCTACAGATAGATCTATACTAAAATGGAAACCCCCTACGCCTAGTTTTGTCAAACTCAACTTTGATGGAGCATCTAGAGGTAATCCAGGACAATCAAGCTTGGGAGCATGCATTAGAGATTGCATTGGTAAAGTCCTAGCAATTACAATGGCTTCCCTTCCTATAGGAACTAAAAATATGGTTGAAGCTCATTCATTACTTTCAGGACTAATTCTTGCAAAGAAAGGAAACTTCCATCAAGTGTAGATTGAAGGTGACTCTCAAGTTATTATCTCTGCTTGTATTAAGAGACAATCATCTTCCTCAAAACTCAAATATGTGCTCCAGCAAATTTGGAATATTATTGATCAATTTTAGGAGGTCAGATTTTCACACACATACAAAGAGGGTAATAGAATGGCGGATTATCTCTCCAACTTAGGATGTAATGGGATTACAACTTGTACACTAAACCCTTCTACATTCATGGACCATTATAAAGATTTGGAAAAACTAATGGTTGCTAACCTATAGAAGTAGAGTATATTGTTTGTGCTAAGCTACTTTTCCTATAGGTACCAAGCATGCTTCATGTGTTGAGTATTTAATATGTGCCAAGTCATAGCTAATGCTGGGCATGTCAAGGACTTCAAGGGCTAAGTGGATTACATGCATTGAGTCATAGTTGATGCTGAGAAAACCAGAATGCCAAATGTGATGAGTTAGCCAGAATGCTTCTTATGTTGAGCAAGCCAATATGTTACATGTGTTGAGTAAGCCAGAATACTACATGAGCTAATCTATAGATGTTGAGTACAATGTATGTGCCAAGCCAAAATTCTTATAGTTGCCAAGTTACTTCAGTTTCCAAGCTAGAACTCTTATAGGGTTGAGTTACTTAAGGTGCTGAGTGTGCTTCATACGCCAAGTGATCAATATGTGTCGAGTCACAGTTGATGTTGAGAAAGCTAGTGACTTTACATGCCGAATGAATTACATGTCTTGAGTGTTCTTTATATGCCATGCCATAGCTGATGCCAAGCTAGCTGAGTATGCTAGAAAGCTTCATGTGCTATGTTATATGTGTCGAGCAAGCTACAATACTACATGAGCTAACCTATAGATGTTGAATACAATGTATGTGTTGAGCTAGAATCCTTATAGCTATCGAATTACCTCTAGTTCCAAGCTAGAATTATTATAGGTGCCGAGCTATTTTCAGTGCCAACGATGCTTCATGTGCTAAATGATCAATATGTACCAAGTCACAATTGATGCTGAGCAAGTCAGTGACTTCAGGTGTTGAACAGATTACATGTCCTAAGTGATCTATATGTGCCAAGTTAGAGATGACACCGAGTATTCTATAATTTCATTTTTGTTGAGTAAGCCATAGTGGACACTCTAACATCACTCAATGGTCACTGAGTACTATCCAAATTGGGTATTGAACGTTTATTGGCACCTTTATAAATTAGGATCCCATGTGCAAGATTAAGGTAAATTCATGCTAAATCTTCTTCACTGAGAAAATTTTTGTTGCTTGACATCACTTGAGTATGAACTTGTTTCAGTTTGGTCATGTGGTACTTTGTACATGACAAGATTAAATTCAACACATATGGAAATAGGACAATTTTCTCATTCTTCAATTTTGGGGACAACAGTTTTGTACTTTACCATTCTCAAATTACAAATGGGCTCTAATTTAATGCTATCCTCTTTATTACACACATGAGTGCAGGTACTCCACTTCCTATGTGTTTATGTTGAGGGATTTATATAAATGTGTAGAATAGACCTCTATTCAAGTCTTCATCTTTGCAACTTATTGTGCTTGCCATCTAATTTGCCTCCAAAATGTTGCTCCCTCAATAACCATGCATAAAATATGATTCCTATCACCAATTCCATTGTATAATTCTCCCAAAAAACTTCAAAATCAAGATTCATCTGACATTCAATGAAGATGCCCTTTCTCATCCTCTTGATGATGCAATTCTAGACATTATGTTCATCGTGCACTCTTACAACATTCGTCGTGCAATTTGAACCATAATTGGAGAGGATCTCTTTTCTGCATCTGTAAGAAATGTGTTATTTCCTTCCACTTTGGTTTCCATTTTCCTTTCTAATGCCATGAATCTCCTAAAATCTATGTCAAGGTTGGAAATTATCGCTATCAAGGTGGTCTAGCTAGAATACTAGGTTGAAAATAAGTTGAAATGCGCAATGTGGAGCTATGACCTATGGTCCAATAATGCCTTGGTTGGTGGAATATTTTCAAGAACCATAAGGATATGATGACCTTTGAAGTGCTGCAGAAGACCTTTGAAAAGGACAATCCTTAGTTTATGACCAAGACCCTACAATTCATGGCACGTGCTTTGGGTTATCAGCTAAAAGAGGAGGTGAAGAAAGTTGCATTTTTTGTGATTGACATTTTGGGTATGCCAATTTTCTAATGCACGAGAAAAATTTTCCCATGTGAAGACACCTTTGGCTACCCCAACACATTCAATTAGCGAACCAAGTGCCTGGTCATTCTCAACTTTTAATGTTCCTAGTTTTGTCCATCATGTCTCAAATGAAACTACTCAACCTCCTCACTTGGATGTCACCAAACCAAGTGTTTGGGGTGTGCCATCTTCTATTGGTAGTTCTACTAGTACTTAAGATGTTGCTACTAAAAGCTCGAGCTCAAGTTGGGAGGTTGCTCCCTTATCATGTCCAAATTTTGGATGGGGCTTCTCTATAAATCCTAGTATGACATCCACCCCTACTTTGGGTACCTCTAGCAAGGATATGGAAGAAAGATAGCATAGCGGTTTCTTCCTATCTTTTTGTGTTATTTTTTCCACATTTCAGGCATATTTTACAAATTGTTGAAAATCTTGTCTTGACTGATTTTGAGTCTTCCATTCCTGTTGTGTGATGACATTGTAAAATTTGACAAATTTCAAATTTTGATGGTGTTAGTTTTTTTCATCAATATAGTAAGATTGTAAATATTGATGTTAGTCAATTGTAAGTATTGTGACAATGTTGGGTTTTCTTTCTAGTTCTTTCTCAATTGAGCTCTTGAACTAGTTTTATTATTATTATTATTATTATATATATAGTGGCTCATCCACTTTTACCAAAAAATAATAATTAATATTAAATTTTATTTTATTTTTTAAAATACTTAATAATTAAAATATTTAAAAATAAATAATTTTTTTTAAAAAAAACTAAATTAACAAATACCTACCCTTACCTTAAATTTTAAAGATCGTGGGCTATAATTGTTGTCATAGCAGCCATGTTGTCGCAGCAATAGGGTATTGCATCAGTAGTACCTACTACTATGATACTAGGTCTATCATAAATACACCGTAGGAAAGGTCATCGGGTTAGAAAAGGAGGGGGTGGGGGTTGGTGGCCTCACCTCCCAAAAAACAAAGCCCTCCCAAACATATACACAATCCATTTTTTATCAATAATATTCCATAGTAATTTATCAATTACTGTGGTAAGTATATGTATATAGTGTATACATTTACAAAATAGATTTCATAGGGAAAATAAACTAAAACAATAAAAAAAATTATGATTTAATTCTGATTTTGGTTTTCAAACTCTATCTTGATCTTAACTTTCAAAAATAATTCAATTTCTTAATTGATTTCTCTCATGGTTAATCCAATAACAACTAACAAGATTTCCCAAATAAGGGTTTCAAACAAAGTCATTTGTAAAACAAGATTCTCACACAATCATGAAGAAGACAGAGGAAAGATTTGAAAACAACTACTATGATAATCTCAAAAAAAATACAACTTCAATCTAATGCTAACTAGATGAATGCTCAGAGATTGCAAGAAGTCTCATCTTCTTAAAAACCCTTTTCTCAAAATTTTCTCCTCCAAATATGTGTGAAAAAATGAGCTCTAATTTCTTAATAAATAGCTCTCTCCTTTAGGGTTTTTGTTTTACAAAAACACAAACCCTTTTCTTTTTATTATTTTAATTTATTTTAATTTCATTTGTAAACTTTTTGCATTTTAATTTAAATAATTTTTTAAAATTTATTCCCTCTTGCTTTTATTAAATATCAAGATTTATTTAATAGTATATTTATTAATTTAAATAATAATAATATTTAGAGGTCATTGTTTAAAATGAAACTTCTAAATTAATTATTATTAAATTAAGTAAATCAAATTATGCCAAATTTGGAACTTCCATTAAATATTTTAAATTTAATTCTTTTATTTAATTAATTTTCTCAATCAATTAAATATAATTAAAAATTGATCTTTTAAAAAAAAATTGTTAAATTAAATCGTTTAATATTCTCATAATTTGATTTAATTATAACTGAAAATCACAACTGACCCACAAATTTAAATAACAAAGCCCATTTGGAAGACAAAGTACAAATTCAAACTCAAGGACTAAAATCTCAAGTTCATATCAACTTGATGAATTTGGAAGGGTGAATAACTCATATACTTGTCCTATTTTCTAGGACAATTGTCTTAGAGTTAGGATTTGAACTCAAGAACTATCTCCCCTCTTTACCATTGAGATACTATCATAGGGCACATTCATCTTGGAAATTTAGGGAAGTCGATGCCTAGTACTTACAATTTGCATGAAAGCTGAGCACACATAGACACAAACACATGTAAACTAAACAGGCAATGGTATAGAGTGGTGCATCATGTAGATCACGCCTAACTATTAGAAATAAGGTGTCTCAACCTTGGATAATTCCTATTCTTATTATTTATTTTGTAAATATATTTTCTTCAAACAATGTAATTTAGTGTGAGTGTATACGTCTAATTGGCATGTTGATTTGTCACTCTGCTTGCATGTATTAGCATCTTGAATAATGTGTAAGGAGATCATAAAGTTATGATGGATTCCTATGATGCATAAGAGCTATCTTTGGAAGATATGATGATGGGAAAAGACGTGAAGACATGGGAAAAGACGTGAAGACATGTGGCAATTAAATTTGGGTTCCTATTTTTCTAGAGAATGGTAAAACCCTAATATGGTTCTTCTTTGGAAGTTGCACTAAAATGGAAAGTGCGTGATATAAGCAACTTTAGGGTTGCAGATAGGAGAGAGAGAAAGTGTATTGTTGGTATGTTTTGTTGTGACTAGATTTATCTTCCATGTCCTAAAAAAACTTACATTGCAAGTGTGTTGTAACAGCTGTATTGAAGATAATACATTGTGTAGGTTTTTGAGGGGTAAGGTTGTTTTACAAAAAGGTTTTTTCCCATTGACATATCTTTGTGTTTGTATTTTCTTTCTCTATCTATTTTATGTATTCATGGTTGACTACAATATTATTGTTTACATAATATCAAATCTAAAATTGTAAGGATTTAAATAGAATTTGCACAATACTTTCCTTAAGAGATTAGTGTAGGAAGTTGTTTCCACACCTGAGTCTCCTTACACTAACAGGTGACTATGACTCCCTCCCTCAACCACATTAGAAATGTCAAGCATGAAGTAAAACATACATGTACACCATACACATACAAGTATGGGGTAAGTAATCATAGAAAATTGCATATAAATCATCCATCTAACTATCATCATGAAATAACTAAAATCACTATATGAACATACAATGCATCATAATCTAAAGAATAAACATGAAAACATGAAATAATTGAGTATCAAGTGGCTCATCAAATATATAAACTAAGTGTGAAATAACATAAAATCAAATTAGGTAACTAAGTACCACTAAATCATAAAATGTAACCATAAAGTTGGCCTAAAAGAATTTGGCAATATAACATGAAAATTAAACTAGGAATATGCACTAAACTCAAGCTTCATTTTTAGACCTTCTCCTAAAACTAAAAATCCAAGATCTACCAACTCCTTCACAAAACTACACCTCCTCAAATTTATCAACAATTTTTTCCCCTCAAATTCTCAAACACCCTATGAATATGCATGATTTTCTCCTCTAATGTCTTACTAAAGATCAAAATATCATCAAGTTATATAATGAAAAACTTACCCATAAATTCCTTTAGTATCTTATTCATGAGCAGGATGAAAGTTCTCAATGCATTGGTTAGCCTTAAAGGAGTGACTAACCACTAAGACAATCTTTCCCTTGTCTTTAAGACAATCTCCCATTCATCTCCTTCTCTACTTAGAATCTAATGGTATCCACTCTTCATATCTATCCTATTGAAATATATAGCTCCACTCAAATAGTCCATAATATCATTCACCCTTGGAAATGGAGATGCGTACTTGATTGTGATCTTATTTATAGCCAATTCATCTATTTAAATCCTCCATTATCCATTCTTATTTTTTGCTAATATTGCTAGAATAAATATGGGCCCAGACTCTCAATCAGTTCTGTAACAACCCATGTACTCTTCTATTCAACTCTTGACTTTCTGTTGGTGTCATTCTATGCATTGTGTTATTTGGAAAATTGGCTCTTGTAATCAAGTCCATCTAGGTACCTCATCCAATAAGTTAGCCATTTATGTAGGTACCTCTTCTACTTCTTCTTTACCATCTTTTGGGATTATAGAAAATAACATATGCTCATGCCTCATACCCTCTAAGAACTTCTTTCCATCAACATAACATAATTGGGAAGTACTACATACCTCTTCTTCTTTGTCCCTTAATGGATTCAGCTTATGTTTCACTCTATCTTTTGCTAGAGTGTAGGTATTTGCATGACTATCATGAAAAAAGTAACTATCAAACTACCATGACCTACCTTACAAAATATGGCATATGTCCATAGGTATGATACCACATAGTACCTCATCATAGTAGCTTCCAATCTTGAACTTCAGTAGGCATTGTTAACTTACTAGGACCTTGTGAGCATCCTACAACCAAGTAATATAGTATGAAAACATATTTTTCTTCTTCCTAAGCTTTAACCTCATGACCATCTCTCTTGACACTAAATTTTCAGTACTTCCACCATTAGTAAACACATCACACACTTATCTTTACAATTTCATCTAGTGCTGAAAAAGCTCCTCCTTTGATCAAGTTCATTCTTGTGATTTAGTAGGAATCTTTTGTTAACTAGGACTTCTCCTCTTTCTACATATTCAAAATGTGATGATTTGACATCGTCATTCACATGTACCACCATGTCTTTGCCTCTACTTCTCCTATTTATCCTTCCTTAGCATTAAGGACATTCAAATTCTCTATGAACTTCTCCATAGTGAAAACATGTCCCAAAGAAGTCTTCTCTTCCTAATCCTTATCATTTTCCTCCTTCTCTCTACTCTCTATTTTTTTTATCATGGAAATCATTGAAATTATTTCCCCTTTGGTTATGACTACTATTACTGGCCTCATCCTTCTTCTTTTGATCTTCATTTTGGCCTCCATAACATTGTCCATTAGATCTTCCACCATTACCTCTTTTACTTTGCTAATTCTCAAACTTCTTGTTCAAGTTCTCCTCTAGTGTTAGGGAAAACTAGTATGCCTCCTCAATACTATTCATTCTGACCAAACTAAACTCATCTTGAATGTTTTTCCTCAACATATTAAGGTAACTTCCAAATTTTTCCTTTTCAACTTTCCCATGGCTCATTGCGATGAGAACTCAATAGAAATTTTATGTATAGTGCTAAAATAGATATTCCTTCTTACTTAAACTCTTGTATTTTCATCAACACATCATGGTCATAATCAACAAGAATTAATTATGGGTTCAATTTATCCACCATTCAATCTCATCTTTTGGTCCTCTCCTTTCCTCTTCTATTTTGTTCCAATTCAATCTCCTGTCACTAGATCTTTGCATGATCCTTCAGTGTGGCCTATAGAAAAATGATCCTATCGAGATCCTCAATATATTTGTACTCAAAATATTTTCCTAATTAATTGATCCAATTAAAAAATACCTCTAGGTTAAGATTTCCCAAAAATGTGGGAACCTCAAACTGAGTACTTTCCCCATTCTTGGAAATGGCCTTTAAAATATTTTCTTCTTCTAGGTTGAGAACTTCCTCTTCTTCTTCCTAATCAACTTCTTTTTCATCCACACTTTCATCTCTTATAACAAGATTCATCTCTCTAGACATTTTCTCTTATAACTCTTGCATTTTTCTCTAAGGGGCTCTAAAACCCTTAGGTGTCACACCTCTGACTCTTCCACTGTGTTCTCTTTGTAGATGCATTAATGTGATTATTTTTGAAATCCTAGTAAAAACTACCCTATAATTGGTAAGTTGTCTACACACTAATTTCAATCTATGATCCTGATGCAGACTTCCTTATAGTTAGTGATCTGTCTACACACCAAGAAAACCTTCTCTTATACCACTAAATGAAGGGTGCTCCCCTTAATACCAGATACAATAGAGAAAAAATATAATTTTACAAGAACCAAAAAAATGGGCTTCTTTTTATCTCCAAATGTATAGAATTACAAATTTTCAAAAACACAATATGCAAATTTACATGGGCACTTTCTTTATAATATTCTTCAAGATAGAACCATGGAATACCACCTAGAACTGCCCTAGACATCACTATAAGCCTTCCTTATATGGGCATTTTTTCATGGCCTGAGAAGGTTCTAGACATTAATTCCTAACCTCTGAGGGTGACCAAGCCCCAAATAGTTTTATTTTTTATTTATTACATAAAGTCAGCCTCAACTAATTATTGGAAATATAATAGGGAAAGTGTGATACTAAGAGGGGGGTGAATCAAAATCTATAAAACTTATTTTTCTTCAATCATGAAACACATTTGATATCACCACACAAACTCTCAATTAACATTCATCTCATATCAATTCAATCATTCAAATTAACATAATATTAGATCTACCTTCTAACTTCATGAATGTAAACTCATAAACATATAACACATCAATACATAGATTTGGTAATGCAAAAACCCTCCAAGGTTAAGGTAAACCTATGTTGGGGATGACAGCCACAAAATATTCACTACTACAATAATAAATTTGTGCTTGTTAAGGCTACAATGATTTTATCGTTATTGATGATCTACCATGTGAAGGGTATGCCTTGTTAAAGGCTAATAGAACTGTTAGGCTCTACCTTAGTTAAAGGATTTTACATCACAATGGAGTGAGTACTTTATTAGGAGATTTACATAATCTTGTTAAAGATACTATGTAAAGATATTTAAACCCTAAAATACCTTTTGGAATGTTCAATACCTAATCCTTTAGTTAGCACTTTAATGCATGATAACATATCTCCTCTATGAAATAAAATATCACCCAACTATGATAGATCTTCTTTGTCTCTACTCAAAACTCTTCATTGCATAGCTTGATCTCTACATTTTGATCACTTCCAAAAATTTGTATGTAATCAAAATCTCCACACACATGTGCCCATACACTCATTACATTGAATGAGGTCATCACCTCTAGAATCAATCCTTTTGCTACTTTGTCTTTAAATTTTTCTTATTGGTAAATAACCTTGCCTAGGGATTAATAATCTTCCTTTGAACAAATAATCACCTCCTTGATTAGCTCGTCAATCTTCAAAACATTCTTCCATCTCAATAAAAATAGTTAACATAGGATTTAGTTCATTCCAAACAAAAATGTGAAACTATGTTACTCAACACTTACATCACACTCGACATTAATTGAATAACGTGTCCTCTATATCACTTGATGTCCACTATTCTCTGATAGACTCAACATACACTGGAGTACTCGATGACCATTAGCTCACTCATTAGTAACTACTTCTTGGCATATGACTTAGAATATACATAGGTCTTCATTCCTTAGCTCAAGCTATATAGGATGACTTGGTCATTGTAATGACCAAATTATCCTACCTTGTGAATGACTAAGTGTTTGACACTCAGAAAAATATATTAGGGATTAACAATATCCCTCTTTGAAAATAGTGGAAAAAACACTTTGTCATGATACAAAAAATTTTTCATTTCAAAATTGAAATATGAGTACTACCCCTTATAATATGTCCCATACCTTCATTTGATATACAACATACATGTTCTAACTTTACCACTTAGTATATACATTTTCAAAATTTCAAAAAGTGTTCTACTCTCTTCTCATTCCCCCTTGTTTTTATCACATTTATCTCTTATTTTTATAACTTATTTCTACTAGGGAGGGTATATCAAACAAAACTTATCCAAAAATGGTTTGTGAATTTGCAAAATATTGCTCAAGATATTATCCCAATTAGTCCTTATGGATTAAATAGCCTGAATCTCTATCTCTAGTTTTACTGCAAGATCCACTAGACTATCAACAAATGACAAATTTGGATCAACACGGAAAAATTCCTTTGAATTATTAAAATTCAACTACATAACCTCAAGGTTAGGTGCCATCATGACTTGGACATAAATCAACTATGCTCTTATTTTGCTATATTCAAAAGTCAACTCTGTAAGCCTTGCCTATTGAAATTTGATCTTAGATAAATGGGCATTACTAGAACTTTCATATGTAGATAGTGTATTTGCACTATACTAATAGTCATCTTCTAGTTGGTCCATCCTCTCTCTAATATCCTTTGTGTAAGTAGAGATGTCACACAATTTTCCAAACATTATATTTACATTTTTTGAATCTTGTTCCAAAGTGATCACAAGTTTAGACAACTCAACCTACTGTACAAAAATCTCTGGTAGTACCTTTTCCATTACTTTCTTTTCAAACTTTTTCTTTGAATATAACATTAATATTTCATTGGCATCCACATAAAGTTCATTTACTTTCTCTACAATTTTAATCAATTGCTCAACAACTAGATAATTCTCATCCAGATTCTCACTAACAAAAGAATTAAGAAATATATCTTTGATGTCATATAACACCTATTTTTGTGCCTTTTATGTTGGTGCTCTCTTCTTAGCTTGGATTTTTTTTCTTGACAAGAAAAATGCTCACTCAAAACTTTCATCTTCTCTTTAGTCATGGTTGACTTGTCCCATTCTGGTATAACTATGTTTTCATCAAGGGTAACATGCTTAGCTTGAAATGAAATAGGCAACTAGAATTTCTTCATTTTAGTCCTTTTTCATGGAGTGTTGGAACTCAATATAGATACATGTATTCTTTGTGTTTGGAATTCCATACTTGGTCTCTGAAATATTGCAAATGCAACCTTGGTAGCTTGTTTCTTCTCCTCATTCAATGTGAGTTCACTAGTTGAACTTGGCTGCACTATCTCTTTTTCTCTCTCATCTAGAGGTCCTAAGATGTTTGGCTTCTCACTACTAATAGTAGATTTATCTACTTGTGAATTTTAACTCTCTTTTCCATTTCTCTCCTTGACCTTATCTTTCTCCTCATCTTCCATCCCACTCGAGTCTAGGACAATAGCAACATCCTTTTCCTCTTCTAACACTTATATTTTAGTATCAAAAGTAAATATAAATATATCAATTAGATTAACTATTACTTGTTAAGAATTTTTTTTTCTCACCAATCTTTTGATATTCCTTGATTTGTACAATAATTGGATTTGTCTCCATCAATGTATCTTTAAAAGATTTAGGAGCTTTCTCCTTCTTTTCTAGCTCAAAAGACATAGTCTTCTCTAGCTCTTGATCAATAGTAGTCACATCAGGCAATGCATTATCTAGAGTTTCATCTTCAATAGTGATTACTTATTTTTTTCTTTACACTCTCCTATGTCATCTTATAAAAAATTTATACTAGTTTCTTGGCATCATCATAGCTATCTTCCTTATTGTCTAACTCTAGTTCTCCTACCTCCTTCCCTTCCTTGTCTTCTTGCTCCTCATCTACATGCATGAGACCAAAAAAATTCTTCCATGCCAATTTACTTTCCTATGCAACCTCTTCAATTTTATTTCTCAAAATTTTATATGCCCTTCTCTTTGACACAAACTTTTTTGCATAATCTTTAGTGGATATTATTATGTGTTGTTTGCCTAAATTGGACATAACCTAGGCTAATGTAGCCTCTCTCATCTATATCTCAATAGCTAAAGCCCATTTCAACTTAGCTTATATTTTATTGTACAATTATTCTGGTAATTATTTTCCTAACTCAATTGGTTTATACTTAAAACTTATCATCATGTCAATAACTGCTTGTTCTAATTTTTTTGTTATCAAACTTTTCTAAGCTATCATACTTAATATACTAAATCCTACTAAACATATTAAACTCCTCAAATTTTCACATATATTTTCAATGTCTTGAGGTTCATTCCTTAGAAAAAATTAAAATTGACTCAAGTCATCTAACTCGATCTATTAGCCTCATCTTCCTCATCATCATTAGGTTTAAGAACCAATTTTCTCTTCAAATTCTTCTTTTGTCAGTTTTTCTCAACCACTTTCTTCAAGATTTTCTTCATTTTAGGATCAACCACAAGAATTTCCTTGCCTTTGGTTTCCTTATGCTTAGAAAATACTAATTCTTTTATTTTTCCTTTTTCTTCTTCAACATCACCTTCATCACTACTTAGATCTTCTCATTTTCCTTTTGTAATTTTCAATGGTACTTCTCCAAGTTTACCTTCCAAATCATGGGTCATCTTCTTTCTTTTTTTGTCTATTTTTGAGGCCTTGGTTTGCATCATCATTTTTATTTTAGCAGTCTCATATGTGTCAAAGGGTTTAACATTCTTATCAATGTCCTTAGTTAACACTGTTGTAATGGTAGCTGAAACTTCATTAATATTTACCTCATACTATAGAGTTCTTAACAATGCCACTCTAGGTATTATGACCTAAACATATGTATAATCCCTATCAACAAGAAAACATATATGATCATAGTATTGATCAATGACTGACTTAGGGATTTTGAATCTATTCTTCATCCTTTTCCTAAAATCCTCAAAATAACCATCCATTATGGTTTCAAAGTTCTCTCCTATCTAACTAATGAACTCATTTATTTTCTTAGTCATTGGTCTACTCTTATCTCAAACTACATCTCCAATAGTAGGAAATGAATTATGTACATAGAAAAATATGCATATAATAAGATGACCAAAGTTACAAGATGTATTATTTTCCTTTCTTATAGATCCAAGGATCTCTACTAGCTAGATCAGCTGCAATGTGACCAAATCATAGTTGTGGTCCTTCTTAACCAACTTATAGCCAATGCCAATAGCTAGACATGCCACAATGTTTAGTCAACTCAATTGATCAAACTTGTGAGCAATAACCCAAATTGTGAACTCAATCATAGGGTCCTGAATAGTGTTGATCGACATAACTCATACATTCCATTTTTCCTTCATGTTTTCTTCAATCACATCCCTTTCTTGACATCAAATAGTTTTCACTCTATCCAAAACAAAGTATCTAGTCACATGATAAATAATATGCTAGAAATAATAATGGGAAAGTAAGTTTTGAGAGGGGGGGTGAATCAAAAATTAAAACTTTTTCCTCTAAAATATATCACCAACATCCATCTCATAACTTAACATGTAAACTAAAATAAAATAACATGCATTACATACATAGCATAAAATAAATAACACATAACACAATAAATTTGGTTACACACAAACCCTCCAATGAGAAGGTAAAACTGGGGTGGGGATGACACCCACAAATCTTCACCACTAGAGTTGTAAAGTGTGGCCTATTATGGCTACAATGTGTTTGTTCATAATGTTGTGATATGGAGCCTAATTAAAATCAAAGGTTTATTCAACATAGTTTCCCTCCAAATTATTTCTATGGGGGTTTGGGGTTAGTAGCCCCAAGGTAGGGTCAAGGGGTAGTTCCTCTGTGGGTTCTTGGAGTAGTACCCTAGGTGTGCTCCCTATCACAATATAGGGTAGGTTGAGGGACAATGCCCCTATGGGGGTTTTCAGGGGTAGAACCTCGAAGCCAAAAATGCCCTTATAATGTAAAATGCATTAGCTACTATTTTTTCTATTATTCTAGGCCTAATTTTGTAAGTAGAAAAAGCTTGTATAAAAGGGCTTAGGCTTAGGGATTTCATGATGAATGGTGATATTGTAGCTTCTTGTGATGTTATTGAGCTATAAGAGAGTACAGATTGTAATCAAGTTAAAATCATTGGATAATAATAATATGAGACTTGTTATTGGTGGACATAGCCCAAGGATTGGGTTAACCATGTTAAATCTTGGTGTCTTGTGTTCTTTTTTATGTGATCTACTATTTCCTGGTATTGGTTATATTTTCATGTAACTATTACTTCTATCTGAGTTTAATCCTAACAAGTGTTGTTAGAGCTAGACGGTCATCATTTTTTATTTATTTTAGTTAGGCCATCATATTTTTTTAATTCTTTTTAGTGATCCTTTGTAGGAAGGTCTCATGGTTGAGTGGGAGTCTCACAGTTGAGTGGGAGTAATGGCAGATGAGGGTAAGCTAAGGTTTGACAATTTTAATGGCTAGAACTTTTAGTTATGGAAAATACAAATGGAGGACTATCCTTATCAAAAGGATTTATGGAAATCGTTGGAAGGAAAAACCAAGGATTAGGGATCTATGACAAATGATGACAAGGATCTTTTGGATAGAAGAGCACTTGAAAATATTTGATTATGCCTAGCACCATTAGTGGCCTTTAATATTACAAAAGTGAAGACAATAGAAGAGTTGATGCAAACCCTAGCAAAATTGTATGACAAGCCCTCCACTTAACATAAGGTATTTCTCATGAAGCATTTATTTAATATGAAAATGATAGATGATGAATCTATTGTGGATCATTTAAATGACTTTAATACTATTACTAATCAGTTATCTTTTATTGGTATAATTGTTGATGAAGAAATTAGGGCTCTCTTATTTTTGTGTTCTTTTCCTGAAAGCTGGAATGGCTTGGTAGTGGTTGTAGGTAATGTTCTTTCTAGATCTCGTACCCTAAAATTTGATGATGTGATCAATATTATTTTGAGTGAGGAAACTCATAGGAAAACCTTGGGTGGATCTACATCAGGAAATGCTTTGAACACAAAAAGTAGCGCCAGAACAACTAAAAGAGGAAATAATTCCATAAATCATGGAAAATCAAGAAGAAAGTCAAAGGTGAAGAGGTCTCAATCCAAAGGACTACGAGATTGTTGGTACTATGAGAAATCAAGGTATAAGAAAAAAGATTGTTGGACTCGAAATAACAATGAAGGAGATAAACAAGAAGGGAATAAGGAGGCAAATGTGGTAAATAAAAAATTTGAAGGGGATGCTTTGCTTTTTTTTATAGAAAGTGTTGATGATTCATGGGTTTTAGATTTTGGTGCTTCATTTCATGCTACACCTCATAGAGGTTATTTCATTGATTATGTCCAAGGGGATTTTGGGCTTGTTTATTTGGGGGATAATGAACCTTGTCAGATTTTTGTAAAAGGGAAAAGTTAGGATTAAGTTGCAAAATGGGAATCATTGGCTACTACATGATGTAAGACATGTTCCAAGGCTAAGTAGGAATTTAATTTCAGCAAGGAAACTCGGTGATGATGGTTGTGTAGTTACTTTTAATGATAAAAATTGAAAGGTTTCAAAAGGTTTCCTCATAGTAGTAAAAGGTGTGAAAGTAGGCACCTTATATCTTTGTACAGGTCATATTGTTCCTTCTACTTTGATTGTTTTAGAGAAAAAATAATGTTTAGGAATAATTGCTATAGTTGAGAAGAGAGAACAAATAGCTAATGTAGATTCTGATACAGCATTGTGGCACAATAGAATTGGGCACATGAGTGAGAAATGTATAAAAGTATTTCATTCAAAGCATGTTTTACTAGGTCTAAAAGGTGTCAATATGGATTTTTGTGAAAGTTGTGTGCATGGAAAATAAAAGAGAGTCAGTTTTTTGGAGACTAGGAAGGAAAATTAAAGTGAGAAATTAGAGCTTGTGCATATAGATGTATGGGGACCAACTCAGGTATCTTCCTTTGGTGGCTCTCATTATTATGTTACATTTATTGATGATGCAACTAGAAAATTATGGATTTATTTCCTTAGACATAAATTTGATATATTTCAAACTTTTAAAAAATGGAAATGCTTGGTTGAAAATGAGACTGAAAAGAAATTAAAATTTCTCAGATCCAATAATGGTGGTGAGTATTGCAGTCATGAATTTGTAGATTATTGCTTTGCTAATGATATTTGTAGACAAAAAGCTTTCCCAAGGACTCCACAGGAAAATGGAGTGGCTGAACGCATGAACTGGACTATAATGGAGCATGCAAGAAGCATGAGGTTACATGTATGGTTACTCTTAAACATGTGGGTAGAGGCTATTAATAATATTGTATATTTGATTAATAGAGATCCTTCTACTCCTTTTGATTATGGTATTCCAGAGGAAGCATGGATTGGTAAGAAGGTGAGTTATTCTTTTCTTAGAACCTTTGGTTGGGAAGCATTTTCTTATATAGATTCTAAAAATAGAACCAAGTTAGAAGCTAAGTCAAAGAAATGTTTATTTATTGGATATGACATTAATGAATTTAATTATAGGCTTTTGGATTTTGGAAATTGTAAAATTGTAAGAAGCTTGGATGTCATATTTAATGAGAAAGTGGTGTATAAAGATCTACTGTAGCAACATGAGAAGAAAGAAAATGATTGTGTAGTGTTGGATGATACTCCAAAAGTTGATGTTCCTTCAATTCATCATGATGTGCAACAACCACAACAAAAAATTCCACACACCCTAGTGAATATTAGACAATCAACAAGGATAAGTAGACCTCCAAAAACATTTGCTCCTTCTTTTTATTCTATTTTACTTACTAATGTTGGTGAACCTAAATGTTATGAGGAAGTTGTGTAGGTGGATACAAAGATTCAGTGGGAGTCTACCATGAAAGGAGAAATGGACTCTTTGTTGAAAACTAAGACATGGGATTTATGCAAGTTGCCTATAGGTAAAATGGCTTCACAAAATAAGTGGGTTTACAAGTTGAAAGAAGAGGATGGAGGTAAAACAAAATTTAAAGCCAAGTTAGTTGTAAAAATATTTACATAGGAAAAAGACATTGATTTTGATGAAATATTCTCTCTTCTTGTTAAAATGAATTCTATTTGAACTATTTTAAGTATGGTGGCTACTAAAGATTTTCATTTGGAGTAGCTTGATGTTAAAACAACCTTCCTTCATGGTGATTTGGATGAAGAGGTGTATATGGCTCAGCCATAGGGATTTGAGATCAAACATAAGGAGAACTTAGTGTGCAGATTGAAAAAAGTTTATATGGCTTGAAGCAAGCACCTTGGCAATGGTATCTAAAATTTGATTATTTTATCCATGAGTATGGATATAGCAGGTGTCATTTAGATCATTTTTTTTATTTTAAGAGTTTGGATGATGATAGCTATATTATTTTATGTTTATATGTTGATGATATGCTTGTACCTGGGTATAACATGGATCATATTAAGAGGCTAAAATGCCAATTAGTACATGCATTTTCTATGAAGGATTTGGGGGTAGCAAAAAAAATCCTTGGTGTGAAGATTTGTAGAAATAGGAAGCACAAGAAATTTAACATTATGGTAGGCTGATTATATTGAGAAAGTGTCGCAACATTTATCTATGGAGAATGCTAAAGCTGTTAGCACACCTTTACCTAGTCATTTGAAGTTGACTAAGGAGGACTAGTCCAAGAAACGAGAAGAGGAGGACAAGATATCTAAGGTACCTTATGCTTCAGTTGTAGCAAGCTTGATGTATGTTCTAGTATGTACTAAGCTAGATATTGCACATGTTATGGGATTTGTTGGCAGGTATATGAGTCATCCAAGGCTTGAGCATTGGAATGCAATTAAATGGATTCTTAGGTATTTGGGAGGAACATACAGTAAGTGTTTACACTTTGGGGGCTCTATTACTAATTTATAGGGCTTTGTTGACTAAGACTTGGTAGGGATATTGATACCAAGTGGAGTACTATAGGTTATGTATTTACTATTGGTGAGGCAGCTGTGAGCTAGGTTTCTAGGTTATAGAAGGTTAATGTTTTATCAACTATAGAGACAAAGTATTTTTCTACTATAGAGGCAACTAAGGAGATGATATGGCTTTAATTCTTCTTGAAAGAATTGGGACATCCTCAAAAGGATAATTATTTGTTTATAGGTAGTCAAAGTTTCATTCATCATGCAAAGAATTCAGCTTTGCATTCAAAGACCAAACACACGTAGTACCATTTCATTCAATCAATTTTGGATGATGGATAGTTAAAGCTAGAGAAGATACACACAAGTTAATGTTGTGGAGTCTGATTAGTCTCCAAGTGGGAGATTATTGTGATATGGAGCCTAATTAGACTTGAAGATTTATTCGGCATAGTTCCCCTTTAGATTATTTCTATAGGGGTCCCAAGATGAGGTCAAGGGATAGTTCCCTTGTGGGGTCCTAGGGTAGTGCCCCAAGTATGCTCCCTATCATAGTACAAGGTGGGGTGGAGGGGCAATGCCCCTATGGGGGTTTTTAGGGGTAGCACTTCCAAAGCCAAAAATGTCCTTATATTGTAAAAGGTGTTAGCTACTATTTTTTCTATTATTCTAGTCCTATTTTTGTAAATGGAAAAATCTTGTATAAAAAGACTTAGGGTTAGGGATTTTATGATGCATGGTGATATTGTAGCTTCTTATGGTGCTATTGAGCTATAATTGATTATAGATTGTAATTAGGTTGTAATTAGTAGATAACAACAATATTGGACTTTCTATTAGTGGAGATAGCCCAAGGATTGGGTGAACCATGTTAAATCTTGGTGTCTTGTGCTCTTTTTTATGTGATCTACTATTTTCTAGTATTAGTTATATGTGCATGTAATTGTTATTTTTGTTTGAGGTTAATCCTAACACATAATCTTTGATCTACCTTGTGAAAGGTCTACCCTATTAAAGGCTTACAAAGACTATTAGGTCTCACCTTATTAGAGGATTTAAAATTACAATAAAGAAAGCACTCAGTTAAGAGATTTATAACAGCCTATTAGGACTACTCGATTAAGACATTTTCTCTATATCACTTGTTAAAATAATCAAGGACTATTATCCTTCAGTTAGCACCTTTCTTGATGTTAGATCTTCTCCTTACTATTTACACCTTGTTTTTGTTGATCAGATATGTCTCCTATGTCCTTTCACTTCTTTACTCTATGCTTCTCAAACTGATTTTGCAATGCATAGCTCTCTCATAGCCATCTCAACCACCATGTATACTCTCTAAACTCTTAGAATTCAACTCCTCACACACACACATAAACCCTTTAGGGTTTAACTTCTTTCATAAACATTGGTGGTGATGGATTAGGTAAGAATCAATGGCTAAGGTTGATCCTTATTGATGCTTAATGCTTTCCTCAATCTAATTGGTTGCTTGTATTACACAAGAATTCATACTATGAGTCCATACTTATCTTTCATAATCACAAAATATTATTATGTTGGCCCAAAAATAGTTTACATATAAATTTGTGCCATTAAAAACATCTATGTCATAAAATGTTCGCTCAGCATTCTAAAGCTCTGATGCATGGCCTTCACTATGCTATTAATGTTGTAACTTGGCTTCCAAATAGCTTGATAGAATCTATTTTCTTGGCACCTAAATCACTCAACACATACTATTTAGTTGACTTCCTCTATTGGCTCAAGACCTGAATGACTTGGCATGCACTAACTGCTCAACATCTGCTAGTGCTTAGCACTAACTATCATATTACTTGGCATGTACTATCTGACCAATTATGCTCAGCATGCACTCTACTCTTATTAGATAATGACTAAGTGTTTTGTCACAACCTTTTCAAAATAAATTTGAGATTAACAATCTCCCCCTTTGACATGAGTGGAAAAAACACTTTGTCATGGCATATACATTCTTATCTAATGCATAAGTTAGATAATGTTTTTTTGTTGCTCAACTTCAATACAAAACTTCAAATTTTCAAAATTATCAAAATTACTATATATTCTTCACTCCTTATTACTCCATTACTCCCCCTAAGTAAATGCTTTAGTTATGTTTCTATCATTCATTACTCCTATTGAGTAGATATCCAAAACTTCATATCCCCAAAAAAACTTCATAATCCCCCTTTTTTGACACTATGTCATTTGGGTTTGTTTATCCAAGAATGGTTTGTGTAACTCCATGATAATATTTAATGTTGCATCCCAATTATCACATGTTTCATCTAATGAATGAATCTATACTTCAAAATTAGTAGCTAGGTCAACTAAGCCTCTATGAATACAAATTTATGAATATTTCTTCATCAAAGTATCAATAAAGGCTATTTAGCAAGCAACTTAGCATCAAAGTATCAAAGTATATCATCAAAGTATATACCATTTGCAACTTAGCAAGCCTACTCTAATTTGTCAATAACCTCTAAAAGTGTATATGAATATTACTGTGAGAGAGTTTTAAAGTGCTACCTAGGAGTTGCATATCTCCTTGTAGCTAGTCAATAGCCTATTGACTTTCCTTATTGAATAGATTAATATTACATAGCTTTGTGTAGAGAGTGAAAATATTCTCTAACACCACCTTCACACTTTCCATCTTGGTTGTTAAATCAACATGTCTTAGTGCAATAACACTAGCTATCTTCTCTAAAACCTTGATATGAAACTTTCTTTCTGACCATTCTAATAATTTGACATTAGAATCCAAGTCTTCATCCTTTATCTTGTCCACAATAGTGACAAGTTGCTCTTGTATAGGCTTATCTTCATTCGTTTTTGGTAGACTGAAAGCATCAAAAAATATGTCTTTGATCTCATGCAAAACTTTCTTTTTCTTATGCTCTCTCCATAATATTTCTTGCCTCTTTTTCCTCTATATAGTGTCTTGTAGAATTCTCATCGCTTCCATTGTGATTATATTTAGATCAAAATTTGGTACTTTAATCACTTCATCTAAACTTACATCCTTAAATGATGTAACTTCAACTCTCTTGGGTGTGTTGGAACTCGGCTTTGATATTTGTAATGGTGTGAAATTTGTACTCGACCTTTGAAGAGTGTGACTTCTAAGAGGAGATATAGAAACTAGCACTATAAATAGATTTTGCATTGTAATTTTCTCCTTTGTCTCAGTAGTCAGCTTCAACTCTTCAGTCTTGTCTCCTCCTAGATTTCATTCTGTGGTGGTTGTATAGGTACAAGAATTTCTTCTTGACACTTATGCACTTCACTTCCATCTTTCTCAATAGCCACTACAACTTGCAATCATGAACTATATAGCTTTGACACTGATGTGTTTGTATGTTGTGCGTCTACCTCTTTCATCTGAATGACAATAGTTGGCATGAAAGATGGTGTCTGAGTTATATCATCCTTCTATTCCAAGTATACATGTTGATCTCTTTGAAGATCATGAGATTCCTTTTTCTTAATCTCTATAGTAGATGGGGGCACACTTTTTGTATCTCCCCTGTAGATGAAACTTTTTCCTATTGAATTTCATCTACTCTCACCAATATTGGATTACTACATAATAGGGCTGCATTTGTAGAGTCTTGCATAATTTTCATCAAGTCATCCTTAGTCAAAGGATTTATAGTATGTGATGTCTCATCAAGAACATCCTTGATGGTCACTGAGTCATGTTGACTCTCTTAGTCATTATGTGGGTGACTAGCACTCATCATCTATATGTCCTACACATCTTGTTGCTCTTCTTTAGTTGTTGAGTCCTCTGTTGTTTCTTCAATGTCCTCCACATTACCTTCTTTGATTGGCTTCACCTCTTTTTCTATCTTTTCCTCATCCTTCTCAGGTTCTTTCTCATCTTTCTCACCTTTCTCTATAATTGCTTGAGTGGATAACCCATATATTGATTTCTAAATTGATGTACTTTTGTTTACCATGTCTTCTATGTTCTTCTTCAAAATATGGAAAGCTCTATATTCGGGGGAAATTTTCCCTTTTTTCTTTTCCATAGCTTTGGAAATCATCTTTTTATCTAATTCAATTTGTAAGTTGAATTGCCACTTTTGTTGCACATTGTCATAAAGACTTTTGGGTAAAGAGTTGGCAATCTCTAGTGGAGTATTCTTGAAAGTAGCCATCATATCATATATGGCCTCTTCAACCTTATTCTTATCAACACTCCCTAGTATATCAAAATAAACATGTGTGAAACTTGACAAATCTCCATTGGTTTTAACATTTTCATATGAGTTGTCAATATCAGAAGATGGATTGTGGCTTACCACTTTGTATTGACTCAAGTAATCTGACTTTTTCTTCTCCTCATCTGAATCCTTTTGAGGTTTTTACTTCATCCTTAATATTTTTATTATCTTTGGAGTATGATGGCACAGCTCTGTTGCAGTACTAGCTCTCTTTCCTTTAGCCTTTGATACTTCCTTAGCCTATACAATGGCTTCCCTTGTGCTTGATCTAGTTATAGGTACATCTCACTTTTGCTATGACTTATTCATAGGCTTCTCAAGTTTCTCCACTATTTTATTCTATTCTTTCCTTTTCTTTTCATTTTCCTTAGGTGCTTCCTTGGCTTCTTCTCCCTTAGCACCTTCAATATCTTCACCTAGTCCTTGGGTTAGTTTCTATGGTTTTTGCCCCTATTCTTCTTCTTCTTCTTCACCTTCATCTTCACCTTCACCAAATCTCTCCTTAAGATTTTTTATAAGTTTATTCTTCTTTCTTAAAACTATAGTTGTATTCAAATCAATGGTTATTCTAGATTTGGCTTCATCACAATTTCCAAAAGATGTAGCATCTTTATCAAATTTTACTGCCAATAATTTTGTGATTTTTTAATAGGCTTCATCCACATTGATCTCATATAGAAAGGGTTTTAACCATATAGCCTTGGGTATTGATGCTTTCCCATATGTATGATCTACATCAACTAGGAAACACACATCATTGTAATGTTGTTCCACTAAAGATACATGAATCATCAATCCTTCTTTCATGGATTTCTTAAAATCCTCAAAATAACTAGTCATCACTGACTCAAAGTTGTCTCTAAGTTTCTCAATAAACTCTGAAATTTTCTATGCAATTGACCTATTGGTCTTCCAAGAAACTTTTCCAAATGTGGGGAATGTGTTTTTCACATAGAAAATTATGAAAGCAATCAAAGATGCACTTTTGGGAATGTGTTTTTGAAGTTGAAAGATGCACTTTTGGCTTTCCTAATGGCTTCCAAGTTTTTTGATAACTATTGTAGTTGTAACTTGGAAACATCATAATAATGGTTTCTCTTCACAATTTTGTAACCTAAGTCCATTGTCATACATGAAACACTATCCAAATAGCTTGACTAAAAGAACTAATGGGTAAAGACTCTAACTACAAAGAAAATAATGGGATCTAAAATAGTGTCTATTGAGATTCCTCTCTGATTCCACATGGCACATGTATTATTTTCTATAACCTCCTTTGCATCACTCTCTATGCTCTTAGGTCAATCAGGGGTAGGATACTCTGATACCCTTTTTACAATCTTCTTCAAGATCCTTATTGGTCCACCCTCTAACCACATCTGGTTGTCATGTATATGGCTTAGAACAATCTAAATCCTATCAATTTTAAACATTTGAGGAAAGTCTAGGGAATGCATTAACCCTTTTCACTCAACAATTTTATTCTCTTCCCTAAAAACTTCATTGTCACATAGCTTACTATATGCATCTCTAACATCCATATCTCCTACCTCTTCAATATTTCCTATATAGCAACATGTAACATCCTAGATCATGAGAACCTTTCATGGTATCATAGATAGTACACTAGATGGATATCTCTTGTATGCAATCTTAGGAATTTCTCAGAATGGGGGTTGCCTAACATCATTTCTTGTCAACTGAATGTTGAAAACCTCTTTCCCCTCTTTTCTATCATTTGGAAAAGAACTAGCTACAATTTTACTTTACTAGGATTTGCAATAAATGAAACATCACAACTTAGCACAAGTTGAATACCTCTTGAATCTGTAGAATATTGTTGAGTAGTGATTAAATATAATCAGCAAACACTAGAATCTCCTTTCATAATTCATTCATGCTCTTTGTGCTCTTCAAACTCAAGTAAGTGCAAATGAGTCAAAAATTGACTATATAACCTTTCAAAATTGGAAATAAATGCTTAGTACTTATACATTTGTAAGATTAGATAATATAGGATTTTCAACACACTCAACTAACATAGAATTCCTAGTATGCTTGGAAAACATAGTTAGCTCAGCTCAAACTAGCCTTGATTCTATCACTTGACAATAACAACATTTTCTTCCATGCTTGGAAAAAAAATAGAAAACTATATATTGGTAGAATAACTCATAATCTTAACTTCTTCATTGCAACTTGATTCATGCATATTTATTCCTTTTAGACCTTGGATATTTGGAATTGATGCATAATATAACTTTTCAAATGTCATCTCCACATATACCTTATATTTCCTAGTTGGGGGTGATATGATCACCTAATCCATTAGATGAAGTGAGCTCATCTAAACTTGATGTACTACATTCTTCCTTCTTTTTCCACATCTTAATCAACTACACATTCACTTTCTCAATATTGACCTTTTCTTTTCCTTTACTATTTCATTACTCAGTGTTGGTGACCTTGTTGGATAGATTCTACTAACATGAGCAATCTTGAGAAAACTAAAGCATGTAATCTCACTCAACCATCTATTTTAGTTGCCACTAAAATGTGTCCTTATGCAATTTTCAAGAGCATGTCCATATTCTTGACAATAGTGAAAACTACACCTTGTGTTGTAATCCCAATCATAGGAGTTTCCATTTTGGTGTACCTTTGTCTACTTGTTTGAGGTTGACTTGGTCTTAGACCTTAATTTATATGTTTTATGTCCATACTTCTAATAATTATAGTAATATCCTTCAAATCTCTAAGTTCTCATGATCTTGGTCCTATACTCATTTGCTTGAGGTCCTTGTTTTTTGTAGTTGTAATAGTATCCTTTGTATTTCTGTTTGGGGTTCTAGTTGATAGTTTTACTCCTACAAACATTTTTTGTATGACCCAATTTTCCATAATTATGACAAGTGGGTTTGTAGTTCTTACCCTTTTAATTCCTTTTCTCACCACTTTTAAATGATTCTCCTTCTTTAGTATTATTGTATCCGAATCCAAAAGTATCATTATTAAGTCCTCGTGATTCCATCAATCTCTCAAAATATTTTATGACTTCACTTGGTTTGCTGAATCTTTCAATGAATTACTTTTCTTCTCTTAGTTCATTTTGCAATAGATTATTCTATAACTTTAGGGTTGTGATCTCAATATATTTTCCATTCAATTCATAGTTTTCAAGCATCAATTGATTCATTGTATCCAATTGCATGTTAGCAAGCTTTTTCACATCTAATGTCTTCTCTTCAAGTTTTTTAGTTAGTGTTCTTTTGTCCTATTCAATCATGACTTTGTCTTCCTCAACTTTCCTTTTCTTTTCAATCACCTCACATAGCAATACTGATTGGACTTCTATTAGAAATATGGAATACTAAGGGGGGGTGAATCACTATTCTACAAATTTTTTTCACCAATTGGGTATAATTTATTACTTTGAATCATGCATAAGAAAGTAAACAAGTAATGTTGAACAATAAAAGTAACCATGCATAGATAGAACTCATAACACCAGATTCTGTTAACTAGGGAAACCCTAGCCAAGGGAAAACTCCACTGGGGATGATACCCACTAGATGATGTACTAATATAAATGTTCCTTGTTAGAGGATGGACCTTGTTAGGAGTCTATAAACTCATTTAGTACATAGGAGTCCCTATTAGGAGACTTTGAATCCCTATTAGGAGATACCAACCCTATTAGGAGTTGTGGTACAATGTGTGCAAGAAGATCTCACTGCCCAAACATGCACTTTCAATTACAAGAAGAGCTCACTGCCCAAACAAGTAACTAAATTTCCTTGAATATAGAATTATGGATGTTGTACCTTCCTTCAGCTGAACTTTGACCTTAGCTTGATCTCAAATCACAAAATCGGGTTATCAAAATTTGCTTCTACATATGATACAAAACTTTGCATTCACAACTTTCACATGTTACTTACAAAATCAATTCCAAATAATTTCATAATATTTCTTTGAATAAAGACCATGCCTTTTCACAAATTAATGTTGGGTCGGCTAGGGCCACAATATATTTTCCAACTTATAGTAAACATCTAGGATGCTAGCCTGTTGTTCTATAAATCTTACATAACTCTTTTTCATACTATCTGTATTGATATCTAAGTTTATACACATCAACATCAACATGTATATTATCTCCATCTAACCTCTCTCTCATAGATAACATCATATAAACAAGTTATACATCAAAACAATACATTGTTGTAATCTAGTTTCATTCTTAGACAATTTTTTGAGTACCAAAAGCTAAGTATCTTTATTTTTGAGGTTTTCTACAACATGTACATCATGTTTTGTCATTAATTAAAATAATTACATCACTACATATAACCAATTTTCAACAATCTGCCCCTTTGGCATTAATGGCAACAAAGTAAAGAAAATTGGCTAAGTAATAAAAACCTTATCAAAACTTACAATACTTATCATCTATTATATATACTTATATTACAAATGCTTCCCCTTTTGATATGATTAGTACATACATAACTTATTAAAATTTTCTTCTACAAATTCTCCCACTTTGACATCAATGATAAAGGTTAAAATGTCAAAAACTATCAAAAAGTGTTGTCTATCCGCTGTCAAAAAAGAAACTTTCAAAAACTATCAAAATTTATGTCTTATTCCTAAAGCTACTATTATCTTCATATAATCATCAAAGTTTTCCTACAGATTATTCATACCTTTCTCCCATGTGTCCTTTTCTGGTTCGGTAGTAGTGAGCATTGTACATAAGGCATGTGATGCAATCTTAACTGCATTAAGGTCAAAGTAGGATGAATTGGAATAATTATCATTTTCTTTGATGCATTCCTCCAACTATCTCTCAATGGTTGATATCTTCAAAGCAATAGACTCTCTAAATTTTGATAGTTTTCTCAAAACTTTATCTTTTTCAAGTTGTAGTTTCCTAATGTCTATGTGAACACTGGAAAATTGTCCTTCAAACTCATCAACTATGCAAGAGGGTTCTTGTATCTGACTAGTTAGAGCTTCTACCTCACTTAGCTTCCTTTGAGACTTACTATCCAAATATTTGGTCAACTTATGAGATAAAGTACATTTAATGTATATTACCTTTCCAACTTGTTGACATCTTTAGAGTTCCTTGATACAAGTATCAAGACTCAAAAAATCATTCTAAATGTTTCAACAAATGGTGCTAAAAATATTAGCATCATGTGAAATTTGATCCTTAGACTCAGAAACATTCAACAAATTTTTAAAATCATCATCAAATGATTTTACAATTGATTAAGCTCTCTATTTGAGGGCTACTTTTGTATGTTTAACTATGAGGGTGTTGTGCAAACTATTAGTCACCTCCATTAATGTTCTCTATAGACTCTTAACTATTTCATTCTTCTCATTTAACTTGCTCAAAGATGAGATCAAGTTAGATTTATCATCATCATCACTTGTAACGTTGGCAAGAGATATAGGAGTGGATGAGCTAGATGCTTTCACCTCATCTTCCTCTTGTTTCTTATCTACTTCCTTCTTTGATTTTCTCTCTTCTTCTTCCTTCTCCTCTCTTTCTTTTCTTTTTTTTTCTTTCTTTTATGCTTCTTTCTTTTCTTCGTCCAATTTCTTTTCTTTTTTCTTTTTTTCTCATATTTTCTTCTTCTTTCTACTTCTTCTCCTCTTAAAACAATTTCAGCTTGGCTTCTTCAATCTTCTTCTTTTCTTCTTCTAACTGTCTTTTCTCTCTTTAATCAGTCTCAACTGATCCTGAATATCTTCAATGGCAATCATGCTGATTAAAGCTTTCAAAAGGATTCTCACCAATGCTAATAGTAACATTAGTTTGATCAATTTTCATGGTGCCACCACTTACTGACACTTCTAAAGTTTTCTCTATAGTGGTAGGAGTTGCCTCTACCTTAATCAAAATTTTATTGATAGCTATAATAGTTTCACTTCTAAATATATTCTTATCACCACCCATAAATAGAATTGGCCTCATTTCATTTCATAGATAGGGTGCTAGTTTACTCATCAATTTGTTTATTTCTTCTTCATCTTTAGTGTTGCACATAGTTCTTATCATTGATTTCTGATATTCCATATCTTCTTCCTAAACTGGTGCCTTCTTTGCTATAAGTCTATCATAGATTTTATTATTGAAGAAACATGTTTTTGAATTTCAAATTTTTTTTCAAATAAAAAGAAACCAAAAACAAGGGGGTCGGCCTTTACAACCAAAAAGCTGGTAACTAGCACATTAGAAGCAAAGACCAAGAGAGGACATTAATGAAATAAACTAAAGTTCCACTGAACCATAGTAATACTTATGCATGTTACTAACCAGTATAATACTATGAACAAAACCATCTCAACTATAGTAGAAGTCTATTATGTCTATCATACTATGAAAGTTCATCATAAAAACTGTTGGCATAACCGGGCCAACCCAAGTCTAAGCAACAGTTGGATACTAGCAAATCTAGAAATAACATATTAACATAAAAAAACTTGGATCCAAGGATCCCCTTAAACTAAAAAAAATTAATTCTCAATTTTCTCCTTTCCCTTCATAGCTAGCAAAATATGATCTGAGTCATCAACAAGGAACTTAAAGAGGAGCTTATGATCCTCCATATCCATTCTAGCATCTTCCTTCTCCTGTGCCAGTAGTTGGAGGGTGGTAGCAATAGCGTGGGTGACCTTTAGGGAAAATTTAGAGAAGGGGAGAATCCTTCTTCTAAGATTTTAACCCTCTTTTCCAATTTTGCATACACCTCTAATCGATCCTTGGTCTCTTCCTTATTAACCATTTCCACCTTTTCAACTTCCTCTTTAGCATTCTACACTTGGTTATCATCCTGCAAAACCCTTAGGTTAGTAAAAACCTTAAATTTTTCCTTGGCTGGGGAAGAAATAGTGATGGGGGAAGTGTCCACTTTCTTGCTATCCTTACAGAAGGTAATGGGCTAAAGGGTGAAGCTAGTGAAAACATGGGCAGTCTTCATGGCAGCAGCATTGCGAGCTAACACCTAAGTATTATCAGAATACAACTGGGCATTATCAACAGAATTGTCTGCTAAGTTAACAATTTTTTCTACCTCCTCCTTTCCTTCTCTTTTGGAATCCTCCTCCTCCCCTTCTTCTTCATTAGTTTCTATACTCTCTTCTTCAGCCTCCTCAACCCTAAATCTATTGGACTTTTGTTTATGCCTTGCCTGGGATTGGGCAATTCTCCCAAATCTTCTCCTAGCCTTTCCCTTGGCCTCCTCCTTTGAGTCCTCCTCTTCCACCTCCATAGGTTTTTCCATTTTAATCCTTTTACTACCCTTTTTTTCCCCAACCGTATTAGGTTTTTTTCTTTTTCTTATTTTCATGGCTAGGGGAGGGTTTTGGGGTATGAATTTTAGTTCCAATACTAGTGCTCGAGGGTGAATTCTAATGGTGGCACTAGTTGTCAACTAGCACCACCCTAGGGGGGAAAAGGGAAAGATGGAATTGGTATAGAAAAAAGATAAGGCCTTGGTGGATAATGGTAAAAGTTTTCCCTTTATTTCTCTTCTCCCTAACATCATTGACCATATCTTCAAGTGAATGTAACAGAAAAAATGGTATAGAAATGAAATCTTTAATCCTAAAATGATTCAACAAAGGAAAGTGGTAGTAGTAGTAAACATCAAACTTTCCCTCTAGAATTAGACATTTCATGAGTACTAGGCACACATTTTCCCATGGAGCTAGCAACTTGTCCCTCTTAAATCCTCCTCTATAGTGCATTAGTTCCTCGCCATCTACAAAAAAATTGCTCATACTAACCTTGAACAAAATTGTAGTGACCATTTTCTCTTTTTTCCCTCTCATTGAAAGACTAGTAACCATGACAATCACTTCCTCATTCACTTGAAAAGTGATTCCATTAATGGTTACCTTATGATCATTCCACCCATGGAAAAATTGGAGGGCACAATTCTCATCATACTCCGCCATTGACTGCATGTAGGGCAGAAAACCCCCCTCCTTTAACAGAAACTAGATGCCCATCCTATCTTCGAAGTTCTCCATTTTTGTGGGCTCTAGCCTATTCAAATCCCCACCCATATCTATCTTGCCAATTTCCTATTTCCCAACTTCAGTAATGTGCATCTGAACCTCCTTATCTGCAAAAGCACTGTACCTAATATCAACCCTAAGTCTTTCAACAATGAGCAAAAAGGTTTTATAGTCTCATGCTTGATAAGCTTCAAAATCCCATGCAAATTCATTATGGGATTTGTGATTGTATAGTATCATAATTTTAACACCTCAAAAATCTCTAACAATCTGATAAATGATATCATTTGTACTTTTAAGTGGGAAGAAATTTGAATTTTGTGATGGGTTACCATAATGATGAAATGGCATTCCTCTTAATTTGCATTCACTCATATTTCTATTTGGATGGCCACATCTTCTCTTCATTTCCCTAAAACCTTTCTTAAATTTTGCACACTTCAACTCAAACTTGCCAAATTTAGCCCCAGCATTAAATTTTATAGATATTATTAAATGATACTCCCTCCTCTTTCCTTTCTTATCAAGCACTTAATATCTTCATTAAGATTTTCCATATTCCTCTAGCATGTGACTGTCATAGATTTGAACCCCATGGCAGCCACCGCATTGGCCACCTTGTTTCCTTCCCTATAGATGTGTTGTAGGTGGACTCTTTCCATCCCATCTAAAATATGCCTGATATCCATAATGATATTCTAGATATTCCATCCTAGTTGGGACACCTCATCAACCAAATCAATGATTAATTTGGAGTCCCCTTCTATTATTATTTCCTTAAGTTACATTTCACTAATTAGCTAAAGCCCCAAAAAAGAAGCCATTACCTCAACTAGATTAGTACTTTCATTTCTCACCTTGCCCATATAGACTAATAATGCATCACCATTCCTATCCTGCAACACTCCACCCATCGGTCCAATACCTCCTCTAGTGGCACCATCAAAATTTAGTTTAAATTGTGTAAGGGTAGGTGGTTTCCATCTCGTTTTCTATCTCCTCAGCATTTTTGAGTTGTGAAAAAGGTAAAAATCCTCATGATAGCCCCATTTTTCTTCAATTTGTCCTTCTTTCCTACTTGGTTCTTCCTTTGGCTTTTTACATTTGGCAACCCTTATATTTTCCTTTAGTAATTTCTCCATTATTTCAAAACCAACCTCCATTGGTTTTTCCTCCTCCCTAAATATTTTATTATTTCTTTCTTTCCATATATGCTAGAAAATATATGGTGGAACAATTTTCCATAGAAAGATCAATGTTGGGTGATAGAATAGACAACACTAGTTCTCCACAAATTGACCCAGATTGTCTTTCATAACCCAGTCCAGACCAAATCTCTCCCAAACCCTAGCCCATATCCATAAGGCATACTGGCATTCAAAGAATAGGTGAGAAATCCTCTCCTCTTCCTTGCAAAGATAACAACAGTTTATTATATAAAAGCCCCTTCTTCTCAGATTGTCTAAGGTTAAAATTTTTCCATGTTGAACTGTCCACAATAAAAAGTTGATTTTAGGAAGAAGGTTACTAATCCAAACCTTACTCCACAATGGTAGATAGGCGTCCTTGCTAAAAAGGTGTTTGTAAGCCAATTTGACTATGAAGCTACCACTTGAAGTTAAGTCCTAGATAGTAGTGTCCTCTTGGAATAGAATTGTGGGTCTTTGTGCTCCTAACAACTCTTCCAACTACTTTAGTAGCTGAATATCCTCCTAGGAGTAAGTATCATTATAATGTTTCTTCCACTTCCTCCCCTAATCAATATAGTATTCTACCTTCCTTACCATGTCTTCTTTAAGTAACTCCATTAATCTTTTGAATCTACTAAAGACCAGCAGTTTCCCTCCCATCCAATTGTCTTCCCAAAATATGATGCTATAACCATTCCCCACTATCCACCTTGTCCCTTCCCTCAATAATCCTCTACTCCTGACAAGATTCATCTAGATTTTAGAGCCTCCTAGGAGTTCATTATTGAATAGATTCCAAATGAAGGGGGAATTTGATAGATATTTAGCTTTCATTATATTACCCCGATCAATGTTGTCTTCTCCCAATCTCCAAGAAATCTTCATAAGAAGAGCCTTGTTAAGGTCACAAAGTCTTCTTACTCCCAACCCCCCCCCCCCCTTTTCCTTTGGCTTGTATACCTCTTCCCAATTGACCAGAATCAATTTATTTTTATCTTTTGTTCCTCACTAGAGGAAATTCCTTTGTATTCTCTCATTCCTATCTGCCATATTTTGGTAAATTTTGAAAAGGGTTAGGAAGTAAATGGGAATGCCTTGGAGAGTAGCCGAGAGTAATTGCAATTTTCTAGCATTACTTAAGATATTCCCTTTCCATCTTACTAGTTTCCTCTGAGTTATATCCACTATCATATTCCAGAATTCATTAGTCACTTCTTTAGTGATTAATGGTAATCCAAGATAAGTATCTAGGAGGTTTGCTAATTGACAACCCAAAATGTTCCTTATCCTCCTTTGTAATAGGGCATTAGTATTAAAGAAATAAATCTTACTCTTGTGGTAGTTCACTTTCTACCCTAAACTTTCTTCATAATTGTGCAAAATAATCTTCCAAGCTTCAGCCTCCATAACCAAGGATTCTCCAAATAGGAATGTGTCATCTACAAATTGTTGTAGAACTTTAGTTTCAATAGTAGTCGCAACCTTGACCCCTTTGACACAACTAGTATTCACTAGTTTAGAGAAATACCTCGCTAAGACTTTCATAACCATGATGAAGAGATAAGGAGAAAGTGGGTCACCTTGTCTTAGACCTTTTTCCACTCCAAAATTTCCCCAAGGAGAACCATTTAGGAAAATAGAATATTGAATTAAGATTACCATCATCTTGATCATATTTATAACCCTATTATTAAACCCCACTCTTTCAAGCACATCATAGAGAAAATCCCACTTGACCTTATCATAGGCCTTGGAGATACCCAATTTGAAGGCCATACCCAGTCATTTTTTTTTCTCCATTGAGTGAATAGCCTCATGTGTAGTTATCATCACATCTAGAATTTTTCACCCTAGGACATATCCTTTCTAAAGACTACCAATTATTCTTTCCAAAAAAGGCTTTATTCTGTTAACCAAGACTTTAGAAAATATCTTATAAATAGTATTACATAAACTTATAAGCCTAAAATCTAACAGGCTCAATGGTGTGGGAATTTTAGGAACTAGAACAATAAAAGTCTTATTGATCCTCTTTAACATCTTCCCAGTTCTGAAAAAATCCCTAATAGTCCAAACCAATTCAAATTTAACCACCTCCCAAAAATGTTGGAAAAATGTAGGGGGCAACCCATCTAGACCTAGAGCTTTATAAGCTTTCATAGAAAACACAGCACATTTCACCTCCTCCTCCATGATGTTTCCTAGAATGTGATTGTTTTCCTCCATACCCAACACCTATGGTATCATATTGATCAAGCTTCTTCTAATCATCAAATTTCCAGCTTTATTGTCCTTAATGTAAGCCTAACAAAAGTATTCCACCACATGTCTTCCCATTTCTTCATGATCCTTATAAATCCTTTCCCCTTCACCATCCATCCTATTGATTGTATTTCTTCTTTTATGGTTAGAGGTAGACCTGTGAAAGAAAGTAGTAGTTTTATCCCCCTCAGTAAGCCATTGTACTCTTGATCTTTGTTTCTAGAAAATTTCCTCCCTCAAAAAAATATCCTTCCACTTTTTTCTATATACCTCTTCCTCCTAAGTTGCATTTTCTAGGTTAATACCTTCAGAAATTTCCCCTTGGATTTTTTTAAGTTTTTCCTCCACCCCACCTTTGATTTTAAAAAAATCTCTAAATGAGTCATTAGCTTAGCCCTTAACATTTCTCCTTATGTTATCAAGTTTTTGGATCAGTCTATACGTTGTAGTACCTTCTATCCTTATATTCCACCATGCTTGAACTCTCTCTTTGAATTTTGGGTGAGACTGCCACATCATTTCATATCTAAAAGATTTTGGCCCACTTTTGAAACCATCATCCCACTAAAAGATTAAGGGGGAATGATCCGAAGCAGTTCTAGTGAGGTTCTCCAAATGGGAATTACCAAGTCAATTCCAGTTCCCTATCACTAATAACCTATCTAGTCTAACCTAGATAAAGTCATTCCCCTTTCTATTATTAGTCCAAGTATATGGGTTCCCTCTCAGTTCCACATCAATAAAGCCCATTTGGCTCATAAAATCATTAAGATCTTGCAAGCTTTCTAGGTAGTCCCTATTACCACCCAATTTCTTCGAGTGGTACAAGGGAGTATTAAAGTCTCCCATACACATCAATTTCTTATCCTTCATTGTTTATGTAATCTTACTCAAATTATCATACATTTCCTTCCTCCCTAGCTTGCTATTAGAAGCATAGATATTGATCAACCCCCAACATTGAATACTAGATTGGAAATCAGTTATTATGAAATTTCTATCCTTCCAAACCTCAACTCCCATCATAAAGTTTGGGTTCCACATAGTAGCAATACCCCCTGATGCTCAATCAGCATCCATATGAATGTATGCAACACCAAGCCAAACATGACTAACAATTTTACCAAAATTGGCACTAGATATTTTAGTTTCTTGTATTAAAACACGGTCTACTTTTTCTTGAAAAATATATTGTTTCAAAGTGTATTTCTTCTAGGGGTTATTCAACCCCCTTAAATTCCAAGAGAGGAATTTCATTTCTTACCTCTAGTAATGGTCTCTAGTGTAAGTTTCTTTCCACTAGCCACATCCCTTGCTACTTGCTTTGTCCTAGTTGCTCTGCTAGATGGCCAGTCCCACAAGCTCCCACATCTAGTTTTTTACCACCCCCTCCTTTTTTTTTTTCTAAACATCCCATTCCCCATTATCCCCCTCTTGTGGTTAGGTAGGGCTGCACTCCTTTTCAGCCCAATCAATGCTTGCCATTACTTTAGTTGTAATCTCTACTGGGGAGGCTTTCACCATCTTTAAGGGGGTACAAACTCTTACTTGAGTATCACATTTTGTGGCCACAAGATCCTATAGGTTATTACCTCCCAAATTTGTTGGGGAGCTAGGAAGAGGGTGGAAAACCTCTATTTCACCTTCCTCCAAAAACTCACCTTCCTTAAGTCCCCCATGGGTGAACTCAATAGTTCCTCTAATTCCCTTCTAAAAGAATCTTCCTCCAAAGCTTCCCCATCCCCAAGAGCATTATGCTCTTTGCCTAGGGTTGAAAGCATAGGGTGAACCTCCATAGTTTGTATATCAATGGTCTCCACTTCCTATCTTGGGGCCTCCAAAGGTTCCCCCGTAGTTTCCATAACAATCCCTCGAGTACCCTTCTTCTATATTTCCTTTCACATTTAGGCCTTGCAATCCACAATAAGGTGTCCAAAATGGCCACATTTCTGGCAGAAAAAGCCCGCATTCTCATATTCAATGGGCTAGACTTTCTCTCCCCATTTGGTCTTAAGTGTAACCATAGTTGGGAGTTCTCGATTCAAGGCCACATTCACATAGAACCTGGCATAAACAGATGTGATTTTTGCATAGTTACCTTGTCATCAGTGAAAAAATGACCAAATGAATTCCCCACCCATCTTAAGATCTTTTCATCCCAAAATTAAAGAGGTAGTCTAAGTAATCTAACCTAGACTAGGGATAATTTATTTAACTCTACACTAGCATCAAAACTTGGATACCACTTTGTCAAGGCAAGACAATGTTTCCCATAATACTAGGTACCTGAGAGAATAAGATTGATATCCTCCTCTAACATAAATTTAAAAAAAAAGAGGCCATTGGGCATTGCAAAAACACCAAAACTGCCTCTAACATTCCATTTGTGACTCACCCATTTATGAACCATCTCAATTGTGGGTCTGAAAGCAATGAATCTGCCAACAACATAAAGTTTGAGGTTAGAGGTGACACTATCCACCAAACTATCAGGGAGGGAGATCACTAAACCACCTAAACCATGTGCAATATTGGGATCCTCTGACAAGACATTAGCCACTAAATAACTCACAAGAATATTCTTCCAACTTGTTAGGGTCTCATCATCCATCTTCTGATGGCCCTTTGGAGCACAACTAGTAGGGCCACCACTACCCAAGGCAATAGTGTTAGCAAAAGTCATCCCAACATCCCCCTTGGACCCAAAACCATCGACCCACAACCATCCCTCGTGTCCTCCAAGTCCCTGCATAACACAAGCACAATTTGTAGGTCCAAGCAGGGAGGTAGATTCGAAGGCCTAGGGCCCACCATAGTTTCAAAATTCAAATTCAAATTTGAGCAGCAAGTTGTAGAGTGAAAAAATGTTTTGATATTTTATAAAAGATACAATGATAGTGAATGATCATATATCAAAATGAATATATCAATCTATTCTTTCTCAATGTCATTGTACAAATCATAGAACTTTTTCATTTGCACAAAGTTCCCTTCACTAAACATTGGTTGTGTTAATTTTCTCTATCTTTGGTTTCTAGGGTTGCCTTGTTTTACTTGTTGGTTTCTTGGAAACAATAACCTTCTCTATTTGTTTGTCTTCTTTTTCCTCTTCTTCTTCATCACTAGAATCTTTAGTTGTCAATAATGTCTTCTTTCTTTTCTCTAGTTCAGTATCTTGTTGCTTAACTCTCTTTGACTACCTTTTAGATCCACTAGGTTGCTCAGCTGATACAATGGCATATGAGATGCTTTATTTTGTAGGAGTTTCTATAATGGATGTGTTGGATGCTTGACCAATTAACAAAGATATTACTTACATCACACCTTGTTCACCAATTTGCTTTAGTCCAAAGATTGTTTGTCTAATGACCTGTGATTCTTCTTCTGACATACCGGCCTCAAATAGTTCTTTCTTTATTATAGTTGCAAACTTCTTATGAGATGCTTTCTCTAATGATGCCTAGTAAGTTGACTGAGTTATCTCCTCATATGTTCCAAATCTATATGATGCTTCATCTATTTTAGATTTCAACATTAAATCAATGTAACTAATAGCTACATCATCACTTAACTCTTAACCTAAGGGATCAAGAAATGTTTCCCTTTTTTCTACTGCTTCAATATTAGTTAGGTCTATATCCACCATAAGCATATATCATTCTTAAATATGTCAACAATTACAGGTGCAATTCTAAATCTCTATTTCATCTCATTCTAAAATGTACTCATGGTTAAATTACCACTATCCAAGATTTTCTCTGTAGGATGCCTTTTGCATACATCTATTATCTTATCCATAGTTCATCTTTCACTACTCATAATCTTTGTAACTAATAAAACTGGAAATCTCTTAAGTACATAAAAGAAAATATGATTAATCAGAAACTAAAATTTGAATACACCATTCTAATTTCTCTTAATCTTCTCCAAATTCTCAAGGAGTTGTGTTCTTAGAATCTCACTTAAATTTACTTTCTCCTTCTTAATAAAAATCTTATAATTTGTGTAAATAAAGCATGCTAACAATTCATCCCTCTTAAAATTTTCACAAATAGAATATGCAATAATTCTACTCAAGAATCTCACATCATGTTGCCAGATGGTGATGATCACCATTGCCTTACCATTATAAACTGCCTTAGTGTTAAGTTCCACCTTCTTCTTAACTAGTTCCTCACCAATAGGTACACTACCTTATTTTTCTAAGACTAATATCCTCAAGAATAAGGTTGACAGAGATGTCAACTACATCTTCTCTCATCCAAATCTTTCCACTATGAATTCTTCTTAATATAATATGAGTCCACCCTTCGGTATCAAGTTCATAGTAAAAGTAATATCTGACTAAGTTTAAAAATTTTAGAAACTCATATTTGGATTTTATAGTCATATCATGATTGAAAACAATTTCCATATCTTCATTCATGAATTCTCCTCCAATATTTTCAAATTTACTAGACAAGTAACTTCCTACATCTTCCAAATATACTAAGTTTTTTAGAGTAATAGATAAAGTTGAATTAGGATTTTCCTCTAAGGGTTTCATAGGAACAACCTTCAATTTGGGTCTCTCAACATTCTCAACATTCTAAACTACTAACATATCCATGATTACACCAAATAGAATTTTATCAAAGAATTTCTATGTAGAAAATGATAAAAATACCTTTTTCAAAGTAGGATTTTACTTGAAATTGCCTTGTCAAATCACTTCTGAGTGCTCTAAGCTTCTAAGATAATTGAAATGTGGAAGTAATCAAGTTTGTACTCTATTTATTTAGCTAGAACTTGCATTAATTACATACTTTTCCAAATTGAAAAAGTTATTTATTTCACTCTGAAAATAAATATCTACTCAAGATCATCTATTTGATCTTCAAATTCTATTTGAGGTTAATCATAGCTCCCTTTCATAATGACTATTCTCCACAAAAATCTATTCCATGAATTTTTTTGTGAAAACATAGATTTAATCTTCTATCATAGAATAAAATTTCTTTTCTACAGTAGTAACTCTTAGTTCCTTCATAACTTGTTTCAATAAGCTCCAAATTACAAGTGAGCTTAGCTACAATCTCAACTCTCCTAGATACATCTTTTCTCAACCTCACTACTCATAGTTGAATCTCTAAATGAAGTTTCCAATTCTAGTGTTGTGAACAAGCTTAATTTAACTCGGTTGAATCAAACTCAATTCCTAACTTCAATCTTCCTATCTCTACCTCATCTAACTTTTCCTCAAAAACATTTAATCCCTTTACAAATTCCTCATCAAGTTCTTCTTGAAGTTCACTAACTATGTTTTTTCAATCTTCATTATCTTTCTTAGTTCTAGAGTTACTTTCATGATTCCTACTATCATTTCTAAAGTTTCTTCATGGTTACTAATGTCCATTTTTTAGTACTTTGTTGTATGTCCAAAGTTTTTGTATAATTGACATACTAGGGTTCTACTTCTAGGATTCTCTTGATCAATAGGTGCTTGACAATTTTAGGCCATGTTTCCAAAGTTGTTACATTTATAACACATGATCTTATTTCTTTCATCAAAAGTTCTTCTTTCTCTTATTGTCCTCTGATTAGATCTTCTTCCATCTTATCATATTTAGGTTTGTCACAATCAATTTCTTTATGACCCATTACCATGACAATTATGACAATAAAAATTTGTAACATGATTAAATTTCTTATTTGTACAATTTCTTTTCTTATGACCTATTTCATTACATGAAAAAAACTTACCTCTAAATTCATACCTAGTATCCTTAGGGGACTTCACTTCCTTAGGCTCATCTAATTTTGTAGTTACCTTCTCTTGTCCAACTTCTTTGGATTTATCAATAGATTGAATGGATTCAATCTTATTGTAAGATTTATATTTTTCTTTAAGATTTGATCCACTTTCAGGTTTTTTCATAGACATGTTAAATAGGTAACCAAGACCAATCTTATCATAGGTAGGTCTTTGTATTGACATTGATTCATCAATATTTTCTTTGCTAGAATAAATATTTTCAAGTTGTAGCTTGCATTAAGTTAGTTCACCTTTCACAATAGTGTTGTACTTATGAAGTTCTTCATGATCTTCTTTTAATGTTTCAAATTTAGATGTCCTCTTTGTTAGATTCACTATAAGATCTAAATTTTTTGTCTTCAAATAAAATTCAACTTAGCTAGGATCATTCTTCAAACTCAACTTTAGATTGGTAATCTTCAAATCATGCTTCAATATCATGTACTTTCTCTTCATTTTTGAATATTCATCATCACTAGTTTTAGATTTAGTAGATTCAAGCTTGGATTTGAGATGTTCAATCTTGTTCTTCAATAATCCAATGCATATTTGGAGTCTTCGTATCTATCTTTTAGCTTATCTCTTTCTTCAGTAAGGAGATCAATTTGTTCAAGAACCTCTTCAAGGTTCTCCATCAATTGTTCCATATCCATAGGGATCTTACTCAAGCTATTAAGCCTCTTCTAAGTAACTATGGTCTAATACCAATTGTTAGAAATAGGGAATACTGAGAGGGAGGTGAATCAGTGGTCTACAAAAAAAAAATTCCAACTAGATATTATTTATTACTTTGAACCATACATAAGAAATTCAAAAATTAATGTTGAACAATAAAAGTAACCATGCATAGATAGAACTCAAAACACCATATTTTGTTAACTAGGGAAAACCTTGGCAGGGATGATACCCACTAGATGTACTTATAAAAATGTTCATTGCTAGAGGATGGACCCTATTATGAGTCTATAAACTCATTCAATACATATGAGTCCCTATTAGGAGATTTAAACCCTATTAGGAGTTGTGGTACAATGTCTGCAAAAGAGCTCACTGCCCAAACATGCACTTTCAATCACAAGAAGAGCTCACTGCCCAAATAAGTAATTAAAGTTAATTAAATATAGAAGTGGATGTTGTACTTTCTTTTATCTAAACTCTGACCTTAGCTCAATCTTGGATCACAAAATCAAGTTATCAAAATTCACTTTTGCATATGATACAAAACTTCACATTCACAACTTTTGCATGTTAGCTACAAAATTAATTCAACATAATTTCAGAAGATGTCTTTGCATAAATACCATGCCTTTTCAAAAAATATTGCTGGGTCAGCTAGGACCATGATATACTTTCCAACTTAGAGTAAACATCTATGATTTCATCCCTAATTGGTCAAGTAATTATTTTGTAAACAAAATAATTCCTTCACCTTTCATTCCATTATTCTATAAATCTTACATAACTCTTTTTTGTACTATTTGTACTAATGTCTAAGGTTATACACATCATCATCATCATGTATATTGCCTCTCTAACACCTATTTCATAGATAACATCATATAAACAAGTTATACATCAAAATGATACATTATTGTAAACCGGTTTCATACTTAGACAATTTTCTGAGTACCAAAAGCTAAGTATCTTTATTTCTAAAGTTTTCTACAACATGTACATCATTTGTTTCCATTAATGGAAATAATTACATCACTACATATAGCCAATTATCAATAACTTCTTGTTCTCTTTTGATAATTCTGACATCTTTAGTTAGAGAATTGTTCTTTTCCACCAGATCTGCAATTGCTACATCACACTCATTTTAATTTCAATCCTCAAACAATCCAATAGTGTCTGCTGCTTGGTATTGAGCGTCATTTTTTTGAATATTCAATTCATTTCTTCTCTTTAATGAATTTTTCAATTCATCTCTTGTCTCCTTGAGTTGATGTAGGGCAAGTTGTATTTCAATCTTCTGGTTCTCAATAGTCTTTTCCAACTTGTAGACTTCCATCTTCAAGATCTTACCTCTCAAGTTGTAAAACTTTCCTTTCTAAAGAACAAAGCTCTGATACCAATTTTTGAAAATAAAAATGGGAAAGTAAGTTCTAAGAGGGGGAGGTGAATTAGTAATTAAAACTTTTTGCACTAAAACATACCACCAACATCCATCTTCACTATTGCAGCTATAAAGTGTGCCCTATTATGGTGACAATGTGTTTGATCATAATTTGTGATCTACCCTATGAAAATTTTTCCCTATTAAAGGTGTAAAAATACTATTAGGTCTCACCTTGTTAGAGGATTTAAACTTACAATAAAGAAAACACTCAATTAAGAGATTTACAACAATATGTTAGGACTACTTAATTAAGAGAGTTAATCTATATCACCTATTAGAATGATTCAACATTGTGATCCTTCGATTAGCACCTTTTTTTTTGATGTCAAATGTTCTCCTTACTATTTAAACCTTGATCCTCTTGATCATATATGTCTCCTCTATCCTTTCACTTCTTTACTCTATTCTTCTCAAACTGATTTTGTAATGCATAGCTCTATCATAGCCATCTTAGCCACCATGAATGCTCTTTGAACTCTTAGCATTTGTCTCCTCACACACACATAAACCTTTTAGGGTTTACATTCTTCTATAAAAATTTGTGGTGATGGATTAGGTAAGAATCAATAGCTAAGGTTGATCCTTATTGTCGCCTAATGCTTCCCTCAATCTGATTGGTTGCATGTATTACATAAGGATTCATACTATGACTCAATACTTATTTTTCATAATCAAAAAATATGATTATGTCAGCCCAAAAATAGTTTACATAGAAGTTTTTACTATTAAAAACATCTATGTTATAAATTATTCGCTTGAGATCCAAAGGCTCTGAAGCACGACCTTCAATATGCTCTTAATGATGTAACTCAATTTCTAAATAAATTGGTACACTCTATTTTCTCGGTACCTGAATCACTCAACACATACTGTTTACTCTTCTTCCTCTCTTGGCTCGGCACTTGAATGACTTGACATACACTAACTATCATATTACTTGGCATGCACTCTACTCTTGCTAGATAATGACTAAGTGTTTTGTCACAACTTGGTCAAAACCAATCTAAGATTAACATAATAGTATTTATGATTCTAACTTGTCCATTCTCCAACCATAATTTCATGTAATGTATTTAGTGTTGATCTCAAATTGGTTTTGACAAGTAATACTTGGATTTAGTGTTGAACTAAGTAATCCATTTACTTAGTTCATGCTAAACTAATAATACATGTTGAGCACAACATGTAAATATTAGATCATGCCAAATTGCAATGAGTGTCAAGTCACTCATGTGCCGAATCACTTAGGTGTAGAGTAGATAGACCATGTTGAGTGATTCAAGAGCTGAGTAAATAGTGGATGCTGAGTAATGCAGGTGCTAAGTCATAGTATATTAAATAGTGCATGTCAAGCATCAAAGAATTCATATGCAGAGTGATACAATTTTGGCATATTTTCTTGTAATGGAACAAACAACTATGTAAACCATTTTTGAGCTAACTTAATATTATATTTTGATATTTTGAAGATAAGGATGAATCTCTATTTGGATTCCCTATGAAATTACATGTAGGCAATTAGAAAATGGGAAGGATTAAGTAGCAAAATGGATGAATCTAAATCATAGATTCATATGTAACCCTAAGCCACCAAAGTCCTCATAAGGAGGATGAAACCCTAAACTATCTATGGTTGGAGAATGGATAGAGGAGCAAAAAAGATAGTTTTTAGAGCATTCAAGGTGACTTAGAAGTGAGAGTGAATTGTAGAATTAGTTAGAGAAGAATAGATGATAGAGTAAAGAATACAACATTGAGACATCTAATTGTGAAGGATCAATTAGACATTGTTTAGAGGTGGTCTGTTATTAGGCAAGCAAGTGCCAATCGTAGGATCTATGCTGAGACATTCTAACAAGTGATTTTAGTCAAATCTCTTAACATAGTAGTCCTAATAGGCTATATAAAATCTTTTAACAAGATGCTTACTTAGTTGTAAGTTGAAGTCCTTTAATAAGGAACACATCTAATAGGGTGTTGAAATCCTCCAACAAGGTGAGACCTAACAGTCTTTGTAAGCCTTTAATAGAGAAAACCTTTCATATGGTAGATCATGTTTCATGGTCAAATCATTGTAAGCTTAATTGGATACACTTTACAATTGTAGTAGTGAAGATTCTTGGGTGTCATCCCCACCCCAATTTTACCTTCTCACTTGGAGGGTTTTTGGGTAATAATATTTGATGTTATGTGTGTGATTTCTTACATTTTTACATGATTTTGATGTGTGTGCTTTACATTTCATTTAAATTTATCTATTGAATGCATGAGATAGATGTGTGGTGAAATTTTTATGGGTTCAAGTTTAAACTATTGATTCACCCACCCCACCCCCCCCCCCCCCCCCCCCCCACCCCCCTCCCCAACCTAAAAAGTTTACTCTTTGCCCTTGTTATTCCAACAATTGGTATCAAAGCCTTGGTATCTAAAAGAGAAAGCTTTTTAGCTTTGAGAAAAGATCTTGAAATGTAAGTCTACAATTTGGGAAAGACAATTGAAAACCAGGAGATTGAAATACATCTCATACTACATCAACTAAATGAAGCAAGAGAGGAACTAAAAAAATCCTTGAAAAGAAGGAAAGAGATTGCTATTGTGGAGAATGACACACTATACAAAGAGATAGACGCTACCAAGCTATTTGTAGATGGAGACTCAAATGAATTTCATGTAGTGGTTGCAGATCTAATGGAAAAGCACAGAATCCAAGCTACAAAAATTAGAAATCTCAAGTTAGAACAAGAATCACAAGCCACACTGGTATGTGAGGTGACTAAACAAAGGAAGAAAGCTATGGAAGATAAAGTTATGATTGAAGAAGATAAAATAATTTTAGCCAATAGATTGGAAGAGAAGTAAATAGAACTAACCAAGATCTCCAACATGCAATCAGATACTCTAAGTCAAATGATGAATGCCAACTATGAATTGAATGTCACGGACATTGAGATAACTAAATTGAAGTTATATAATGAACAACTACAAAATGACCTAAAGAGAGAAAAGGAATTTGCTAAAAATTTCAACAAACCAAATGAGGCCATCAAATACTTTGAGCCATTGTTGAGATCCCTTAGATCCAACAATGATACATCAAGACTGGGCTACACAAGCACTGAAGAAGGAGAGTCATCCAAAGTTAAAAAAGAAAGCAACAAAAAAGGTAAGAACTCCAAACCTACTTGTCATAATTTTAATAAGAAAGAACATAATGCTAATGTGTGTAGGAGGAAAACTATAAATTAGAATGCTAAGCCTAAGAACATGACTCTTTTTCATAAGTACAACAAGAAAGGTCATCAAGCACACAAATGCAAAATCAGGACCACGCATACACAAATATTTGAAAGATATTGCTACAATTATCAGAAGTATGGACATAGAGATTTTGAGTGCGAATCCAAATCCATGTGGTCATGAAACAAGCCAGCAAAGCTAAGAAACAATGGGAAATCTTATAATTAGGATTATAATACAAGATATAGTTGTCATTATTGTCAACAATATGGACATGTTCCTAAGAATTATATTAGGACACACTTCAGTGGTAACTAAAAAAGGTGGTTCAGTCAAACTACATGTTTTAGCTATTCGAAGACTAGACACATCAGTAAATACTATCCAATTAGGTCAAAGGCACCAAGTTGTGAATTTGATAAAGGTAAAGGAAAGGCAAATTTTGAACACATCAGAGATGAAATGAGCAAGACATGGAAGAAGAAAGGTTTTTGTAGCACATCAAATGGAGAAGGGATTACTTCACCCAAAGGATCAGGTGATCACACCTCATCAAACTAGGGAAACAAGAGGTATGTGGGACTGATATTTAAAGGTTAGTTCCAAAAGGAGATAGTACTAAAAATAATACATTAGCATAAGTAAATATGCAATATGTTATTAGAAACTCAAGATAAATCTTCAAGTTTTTCATGTTGTTGCTAAATATGAAAAGTTTCCTGTATGTGTCAAGTGGAATTTTATTTGATGCCAAGCTATCAGACTAGTTAGTAAATGTCAAGCTCATAGTAGTTGTTGAGTGATGGAAATATCAATGGATGTTGAATGAACTCAAAATTGTTTATTGTTGAGCTTACAATTGTGTAAGAACTTAGCATTAAATGCAAGGTTTTCAAAGGGTATATGATCAATTTGAGCTCATTTTTCATCATTTAAAAATTGAGAAAGAGCAAGAAGAGCCAAAAGCAACTGAAAATTTGTCAAAAGTAATTATAGAAGATTTATGTAGAGATGCATCACCAGTTCATCAAATTATCAAGGTATTCATCAAAAGCGAAGCTATGCAGTTTGAATTTTCATAAACCCTAGCTTGTCACAATGGCATAAAGTTTGAAAAATGTTGAAAGGAAAAAAGTTTTAAATGTTTAGATAGTCAATAATGAAATTAAGTAGCCTATATTTAAAGCTATTCCTAACATTGCCTATAAACAAGACCCTTCTGGTCCATTGTTAATGATTCTGCCAAATGTTATAATGGTGCAAGATTTGAGGAAATGCTACAATTGCAAGATAGGAAGTATTGGTGACATGGAGATAAGAGGTGCATATAATAGATTGCATGAAAATGCTGTTTTGAAAGAGGAATACAAAATTGTTGAGAAAAAGATTTTAACATGAGCCCTAGATTTTTCAAATCTATTTGAAATTGAGTGGATATAAATTGTGTTGAGCATAATTCATGATGGTTCCTTGTGGCTAGAAGGAGGACCAATCAAAATAACCAAGAGAATAATTCATAGGGTTACTAGCTATCCAACCCTAGACTAGCCAAAGACATTAAGGAGTAATTCCAAGGAAGTGATTGAGAAGAATACCAGAGCAGTTTGGAATAAAAGAGGTATGACTATAGATACCATCACTAATCCATTGCTAAATTTTGTTGTGAGGGTAATCTCACATAAATTCTATCTATCTAGTAGATTGAATAGTGTACCCTGCATAGCTATGGATGTTGGTTATAAAATTGTTAATAAAGATCATACATATGATCTAGTAGAACTCTAGTTACAACAACTTATGGAGAACCTTGGAGCAATAAGGAAAACTAAGGGTGCACAATGCAAGTTTGGTTCTATACTAGTTTTTATATTCTTTTATATATAAAATACATTTCCCTCTTTTGGAATAGTAGGATGGAAGACCAATAGATGAGTTGCAGTACAGATTGAAGAATACATTGAGCAACTTGGAGAAAAATTTGAAACCATAATGACTAGTTACTTTAAAGACATCAAAAATTCAATGAAATAGAGACTCAAAATACTAGTTTCCTTGAGAAACATTATAATGATGTGTGGGTATGTGCAGGATCATGGTGTGCCAAAAAGTGGCAATGTGAAAAAGAGAGAGTTTGAAGACATCTAAAAGTGCTTCAAAATATGCTCTAACTTTTCTTCACCTATCTAGGTACCAAATTGGAAAGTAAGGCCCAAGCCTTATTGGATATCCGATATGAGATTGGATATCCAATCTCATATCAGATATCTGATCTGAGATCGGATACCCAATTTCAAGTCGGATATCCAATATCAAATCAGATATCTAATACTAGCGGCACAAACACATTGGACGGGAAAACAAATTTTGGAGGGAAAAATGAATTTGTGAGTTATATGACTAATTTGAGTTATGAAATATGTAAAGATATAATATATAATCTATAAATATATAATATGAATAATTAATGAGTTATGACTAATCTATAAAAATATAATATATATTAATATATGTATATATATATATATGAAATTAAATTAGATTATATTAGTATTATTATTTAATATAATAATGCAACTATTAATTTACAATAATATATTATGTTATTATTATTATTATAATCTATAAATATAACATATATATGATTATTATACTATATTATTATTATTTTTAATATATTATTATATTTTTACTATATTATTTCTATTAGAATTGTTTATATGGGTCGAAGGGGTTTATAGGATGACCTATGACCCCTTTTGACACATTCCATGATGACATATGTCCCTAGGGGTCCTAGAACCCATAGCGACATATTAGAATCATGTATATGGATCGAACGAGGTCATAAGTCATTCGACACATTCCATGACGACATATGTCCATAGGGGTCCTAGGACCCCTAGGAACATATTAGAATAATTTATATGGGTCGAAGGGGGTCACAAGATTATCTATGACCCTTTTCAACACATTCCATGATGACATATGTCCCTAGGGGTCTTACGACCCTTACAGACATATTATAATTATTTATATGGGTCAAAGGGGGTCATAGGATGACCTATGACAACTTTCAATACATTCCATGATGAAAAATGTCCATAGAGGTCTTAGGAACCCTAGGGACATATTAGAATTATTTATATGGGTCGAAGGGGGTCATAGGACGACCTATGATCCCTTTTGACACATTTCATGATGACATATGTCTCTAGGGGTCCTAAGACCCCTAAGGACATATTAGAATTGTTTGTATGGGTCAAAGGGGGTCAAAGGATGACTTATGACCCCTTTCAACACATTCCATGACAACATATGTCCCTAGGGCTCCTAAGACCCGTAGGGACATATTACAATTGTTTATATGGGTTGAAGGGGGTCATAGGATGACCTATGACCCATTTCAAAACATTCTATGATGACATATGTCCTAAAGGGTCCTACGGCCTCTAGGGACATATTAGAATCATTTATATCAGTTGAAAGAGGTCATAAGATGACCTATGACCCCTTTCGATACATTCCATGATGACATATGTTCCTACGGGTCCTAGGACCCTAAGGGACATATTAGAATTATTTATATAGGTCGAAGGGGGTCATAGGATGACCTATGAACCCTTTCGACACATTTCATGACAACATATGTCCAAAGGGGTCCTAGGACCATTAGGGACATCTTAGAATCATTTACATGGGTTGAAGGGGGTCGTAGGATGACTTATGACCCCTTTTAACACATTTCATGATGACATATGTCCCTAGGGGTCTTAGGACCCCTAAGGACATATTAGAATTGTTTATATGGGTCGAAGGGGGTCATAGGTCCTTTCGACACATTGCATGATGAAATATATCCATAGGGGTCCTAGAACCCCTAAGAACATATTAGAATTGTTTAAATGGGTTGAAGGGGGTCACAGGATGACCTATGACCCCTTTTGACACATTCCATGACTACACATGTCTCTAGGAGTCCTAGGATACCTAGGGACATATTATAATTGTTTATATGGGTCAAAGGTGGTCATAGGATGACCTCTAACCCCTTTCGACACATTCCATGATGACATATGTCCATAGGGGTCCTAGGACCCCTAGGGACATATTAGAATCATTTAAATGGGTTGAACGGGGTCACAGGATGACCTATGACCCTTTTTGACACATTCCATGATGGCATATGTCCATAGGGGTCCTAGGACACCTAGGGACATATTAGAATAGTTAATATGGTTTGACACATTCCATGATGACATATGTCCCTAGGGTTCCTAGGACCCCTAACGACATATTAGAATCATTTATATGGGTAAAAGGGGGTCACATGATGACCTATGACTCCTTTCAACACATTCTATGATGACATATGTCCCTAGCAGTCCTAGGACCCATAGGCACATATTAGAATCATGTATTTGGGTCGAAAGAAGTCACAAGATGACCTATGACCCATTTCGATCCATTCCATGACGACATATGTCCCTAGGGGTCTTAGGACCCCTAAGGACATATTAGAATCATTTATATGGGTCGAAAGGGGTCGCAGGATGACCTATGACCCCTTTTGACACATTCCATGATGACATATGTCCCTAGGGGTCCTAGGACCCTTAAGGACATATTAGAATCATTTATATGGGTCGAAAGGGGTCATAGGATGAGCTATGACTCCTTTCAACCCATTCGATGATGACATATGTCCTTAGGGGTCCTACGACCCCTAGGGACATATTAGAATTGTTTATATGGGTTGAAGGAGGTCATTGGATGACCTATGACCTTTTTTGACACATTCCATGATGACATATGTGCCTAGGGGTCCTAAGACCCCTAGGGACATATTAAAATCATTTATATGGGTTGAAAGGGGTCATAGGATGGCTTATGACCCCTTTCAACACATTCCATGATGACATATGTCCCTAGAGATCCTAGGACCCCTAGGGACATATTAAATCATTTATATGGGTAGAAGGGGGTCACAGGATGACCTATGACCCTTTTTGACACATTTCATGATGACATATGTCCCTAAGGGTCTTAGGACCCCTAGGGACATATTAGAATCATTTATATGAGTAGAAGGGGGTCAAAAGATGACCTATGACACCTTTCGGCACATTCTATGATAACATATGTTCCTAAGGGGTTCTAGGACCCCTAAAGACATATTAGAATCATTTATATGGATCAAAGGGGGTCACAGCATGACCTATGACCCCTTTCGACACATTCTATGATGACATATATCCTTAGCAATCTTAGGACCCCTAGGGATATATTAGAATCATTTATATGGGTCAGAATGGGTCATAAGATGACCTAGACCCCTTTTGACATAATTCATGATGACATATATCTATTGGAGTTCTAAGACCCCTAGGGATATATTAGAATCGTTTATATGGGTCAAAGGGGGTCACAAGATGACCTATGACCCCTTTCAACACATTCCATGATGACATATGTCCCTAGGGGTCCTAGGACCCCTAGGGACATATTAGAATCATTTATATGGGTCGATGGGGGTCAGAGGATGATCTATGACCCTTTTTGACCCATTTCATGATGACATATGTCCTTAGGGGTCCTACGACCCCTAGGGACATATTAGAATCATTTATATGGATCGAAGGGGGTTATTGGATGACGTATGATCCCTTTCAACAAATTCTATGACGAGATATGTCCCTAGGGGTCTTAGGAACCCTAGGGACATATTAGAGTCATTTATATGGGTTGAAGGGGGTCACGAGATGACCTATGACCCCTTTCAACCCATTCCATGATGACATATGGGTCAAAGGGGGTCACAAAATTACCTATGATCCCTTTCGACCCATTCCATGACCACATATGTCTCTAGGGGTCCTAGGACCCCTAGGGACATATTATAATCATTTATATGTGTCGAAGGGGGTCACAAGATGACCTATGACCCCTTTTGACCCATTCCATGACTATATATGTCCCTAGGGGTCCTTGGATCTTTAGGGACATATTGTAATCATTTATATGAGTTTAAGGGGGTCACAGGATGACCTTTGACCCCTTTCAACCCATTCCATGACTACATATGTCTCTAGGGGTCCTAGGACCCGTAGAGACATATTAAAATCATTTATATAAGTCGAAGGGGGTCACAGGATGACCTATGACCCCTTTTGGCCTATTCCATGATGACATATGTCCCTCGGGATCCTAGGACACCTAGGGACATATTAGAATCATTTATATTGGTTGAAGGGGGTCATAGGATGACCTATGACCTTTTTTTACCATTCCATGATGACATATGTCCCTAGGGGTCTTAGGACCCCCAGGGACATATTATAGTCATTTATATGGGTCGAAGGGGGTCACAGGATGACCTATGACCTTTTCTGACCCATTTCATGATGACATATGTCCCTAGGGGTTCTAGGACCCCTAGGGACATATTAGAGTCATTTATATGGGTAGAAGGGGGTCACAGGATGACCTATGACCCCTTTCGACCCATTCTATGATGACATATGTCCCTAGGGGTCTTAGAACCCCTATGGACATATTAGAATCATTTATATGGGTTGAAGGGGGTCACAAGATTACCTATGACACCTTTTGACTCATTCCATCATGACATATGTCCCTAGGGGTCCTGGGACCCCTAGGGACATATTAGACTCATTTAAATAGATCAAAGGGGGTCATAGGATGACCTATGACCCTTTTTGACCCATTCCATAATGACATATGTCCCTAGGGGTCCTAGGACCCCTAGGGATATATTAGAGTCATTTATATGGGTTGAAGGGGGTCACAGGATGACCTATGACCCCTTTCAATGCATTCCATGATGACATATGTCCCTATGAGTCCTAGAACCCATAGGGACATATTAGAGTCATTTATATGGGTCAAAGGAGGTCTCAGGATGACCTATGACCCCTTTCGACCCATTCCATGATGATATATAGACATATTAGAGTCATTTATATGGTTCAATAGGGGTCACAGGATGATTTATGACCCCTTTCAACACATTCCATGATGACATATGTATTAGAGTCATTTATATTAGTCGAAGGGGGTCATAGGATGACCTATGACCCCTTTCAATCCATTTCATGATGACATATGTTTCTATGGGTCCTAGGGCCCCTAGGGACATATTAGAGTCATTTATATGGGTAGAAGGAGGTCATAAGATGACCTATGACCACTTTCGATGCATTCCATGATGACATATGTCCCTATGGGTCCTAAGAACTTTAGGGACATATTAGAGTCTTTTATATAGGTCAAAGTTTCAACACATTCCATGACAATGTATATCCCTAGGAACCCTAAGGACCTATTGGGAATTTGTCGAAAGGGGTCACGAGGGGCCCTAGGGACATAAGTTGTCATGGAATGCGTCGAAATGATTCATTTATGAAAATATTATATTTAATAATTATATAATATTATATATTTTAATATAATAATAATATACTATTAGATTATATAACAATAATAATCATATGTGTTACTAGATTATAGATTTAATAATAATAATAACCATATAAATTATAATATATAATAATTTAGTCATTTAATATTACTATATATATTTTATAATAAAAATATATATCATATATATTACTATATTATATTTAGTTATAATAATAATTATTATATTTAATAATAATAATCATACATATTATTATAATATAATAATAATTATAATAATATATAATAATAATAATATCAATGTCCACACATTCTCAAAATAAATTTCCCTCTAAAATAGTCTAAAGTTTCCCTCTTAAATTTATTTCCTCTCAAATTTTCCTCCCTCCAAATTTAAAATTTAAAAAAATCTCCCCTCTCAAATTTCCCTTCAAATTGGTGTGAAAAATATCCAGACATGATTGGATATCCTATTTAAAATTAGATATCCGATTTGAAATCAGATATCCAATTTCATATCTGATATCCGATTTGAAATTGAATATCTAATTAGGCTTTGTATTTACCAAGCCTATTCGGTCAACCCAAAAAACATGTTTGAGAAGGGTTTTACTGACACTCAAACTTCAGGTAGCCATCTGACAATGTTATTTTGATCGAAATTGAATGAAACAAAAAGCCTTTTTTTTACATCACTATCGAGATTCCATCGATATAATTGCTGTCAAATTTTGAGTTCGATAAGTATTTATTAGTTAATTTTCAATTAAGATTATTGTAAAGTGCTGATTGACATACAGATTGAAAAACAGCTATAACTTTCAAACGATATAACATTTTTTAAATCCAAAAGCTGCGTCAAATTCTATGCTTCACCTAGTACATAAAAAAAAAAAATTAAAAAAAATTGGTAAAATTTTCTATTAGTTAAGGTGGTCAAACATGGGATTTTTTTTTTTGAAAAAGTTTTAGTAGAAAATTCATATTTAATTATTTATTTGGAATAAAAATACTCAAAAATATGCATCACATCTGAGCATGAGTCTACTTTTTATATCTATAATTATATTAAAAAATTATTATCATTTGATTTTGATTAAGGTGGTCAGACATACACCTACTTTTTATTTTTGCCCTGAAATTTTCGTAGTACTGCATTAAAATTCAAGCTTTTGACCAATCAGTTATTTTTTTCTCTAGATAAGTCCTAGTAGCTGAGAAGCTACATTCAATTTTCTACAGATTATTTTCTTACAACTTTTCGATATCAAGTCCATAACCACTTTAAAATTATGTGTCAAGTTGACATAACCCTGATTTGCTAATTTTTCACTGCCACTTAAGGCCATAGTTTGGTACACCATGGTCCTACGCATACCCACATGTTTTCTTGTTGATGTTGACTACACATTTGCACAAGCTATCACACCAAGGGTAAGATGGTTGAGACCCTTAGGGTATGAGGTCAATGTAGATGAAGCTTCAGTAGCCATCACAACTCTACTAGCAGAGGAAGTAGATAAGACTACAAAAGTTTTTGGAAATTATGAGATGGTGAAATCAAAAATTGCTATGGAACCAAAAACTACCTCTACAATCAAGAAGAAGGATAAGCTAATGAATAAATTGAAGGTTAACCTCAAAATCAAGCACCTCTAGCATTGACACAAGGCATGGGAGAAGACAAGGAAGAAGAGGAGACTAAAGGTGCCAAGGGAAAAGAAGTCGAGGAAGCACCTACTCTTGCCAAGCCAAAGAAAAGGAAGGCTACGGCACAATCTGTGGCAAAGGCAAAGAAGATTGTCAAAACTACCCAAACCAAGCCTACTACACCTACCACTAGAGCCAGCACACATGCAAATACTCAGAAGGCCAAGGAAAAGAAAACAAAACAAAACAAGGAGGCCAAGAACAAAAGAAACCAAGAGGAAAATATGTGGCACACCCAGATTTTGATGAAGAGAGGATAGAATTAGATAATAATAACCAATTCAAGGTGGTAAGTCACAATCCTCTATTAGATCTTGAAAACTTATGTGCAAATATAAAGAACAATACAGATTTATTAGGGTTTTCACATATTAATTTTGATAAATTGGTTAAAGAAGAGAAAAACCAAGTGGAAGATGCATTATATGCCATGATGTCAAAGTTTAAGAACACACCACTAGAATTTTCCAATTCAATACCTAAAAGCCTATATGATATTTTTGGGAAAAAATGGCATTATTGTCTAAATTTAGAAATACAAATCAGGAAACCACACTAGCCCAAGTAATGCTAGAGTTGACAAAGGGACAAATTGCTAAGGTAGTCAAGAAATATGTAGTTAGATTCACACCTAAATATAGAGCCTTTAGCATTCTCCAAAATAATATTGAAGATGTTGTCAAGAAATCAACACAAATATGGAAACTTGTTTATGGGTTGACTACTGTCGAGCAAGGAGAACCAAACCCTTCAAAGGGTAAAGATGATGTTAAAGATGACAAAAAGGAAGATGATAATAAGGAAGATGATGACAAAGACAATATAGTTGGAGGAGAGACAGAAAAACAAAAAGATGATAAGGCAATCGCTAAGCAGTAGAAAGATGAACATAGTGTGCAGGACACACAAGTGCCAAGCGTCAGCCCTCCCCATGACACAAATACTGAAACTATAACTATTAAGGATGTCTTTGATCCATCAGTTCAGAACATCAATCCTCTTACTATAGAAGACTTAAAGAACATATTGGATCAATCTACCTTGTAAGCCAAATTATGTGGCAATCCTATTTTGGTTGTTGTAGAAGAACTACAAAAAGTAGTAACTAATGTCTCAAGGTAAAAGGTGAATCCACAAGAACCACCTTCTATCATCCCTTCAGTTACTCATGTATAACCTTTCATTCAAACAATAGTAGACACATCCACCAAGGTTGATACAAGTGTTAAAATTGATATTGTTGAGAAAAAAGTAGAAGAGAAAGACATCACTACAAGACAAGAGTAGGAAATAGGATAGATAGATTCATCTATACCTACAACACATGAACAAGGTGCAAGTGAAGTCATCATGATAGACCAAGGCAAGCTTGAAGAGAGTGAGCTAACACCAAAGGTGAAGGAACAAGTGGCCATCCAAGCACTAGTAGCCTTACCAGCATCTACCACTCCTTCTACACAAGCTCTTTAGAAGATGGCATAGAAGCCATTATCTTAGTGTCAAGCCCAAGCTCATCAAAAGTTGAAAAGGTAATACATTATAGAGATATAACTCTTGATGAAGAAATTGTAATTCCAACATATGGTTATGATACTATGACATTGGAACAAATAGGCATTTTACAACAAGCCTTAAAAAGGAAGAAACATCAAGAAATGCTTGGGAGAGAACACAGGCAGAAGGAAGCACTTCAAGATATCAAAGACATCTTTCTAGATGCATTGAGTCTACCAACTCCTAAAGAGACCAAGTCACTAATAGAAAAACTAACAGATATAGTGGAGAAGGTCACTAATAAAGATCATGATACAAATGCAAAATTTTTAGAATGGTCTAAAAAGAAGTTTCAAGGCAAGGTAAATGAGAAAATATCTAGTGAGATAGCACTACAACAAGTTGCATTGACAAAAAAGGTTGAGGATGTGAAGAAGGTACTGGATAATATATTCTCACTATACACAAAACTATGCAATCCTACAATCTTCACCCAAGAGACCAAAAGTTACATTCTAAGCTTGGAAAGTCAAATATCTACATCAAGTGCAAGACTACCTACAAATCCAGGTCAAAGTGAGAAGCCTTTTAGAACATTGCTTTAGATACAGAGTCAGTTAGCTATCTTAACTGTAGATAAGGCTAATGTTAGAGCCAAAGTGACAAGTATTCAGGCTACCCTCACCACACATATGGAACTAATGCACAAGGATCTAGGCTATGTTGAAACTTTATTGAAGAAAGAACCCAATCTTTCTACTTTAGATGGTCTAGTGCACATTTTTCCAAGCTTGCAATCCAAATTAAGTCATTGGATGTTGCATGTGATAACTAGGATCCAACTCTAAGGAAAATAATGGATGTCCACAAATCGTTTCTAGAAAAACACACCATAGGTGTATAGCCCATTTGACATAAGTGTCAAAAAGGGGGAGATATAATATGGGGGAGATATAACATGAAAAATATAATATGGGGGATCATGAACAAAAGGTAGAAAATTAAGAAAAGGGGAGAGCATAGTAGTAGAAAATACAATAGACTAGAGCTATACCATTGGGGTGATATACATTTTTGAGAAAAACCAACAAAAAGGGATGGATATCAGCTAAGAGAAGAGAATATCATATGAAAGAGTATCAGTAACGAAGCACATTGAAGTAAAAGTGTATCAGCAGAGACACATTTACTCATAAAGGAACACATATTTTGGATAGAAAATAGATGTATTAACTCAGGGGGAGTTATCAAATTTTGAGGTATACAAGTTAGTGCAAAATTTTGAAATCTTGAAATTTTGTATATATGTCGAGTCATGGATATGTTATGTTCAAAGAAATTAAGGATAATATTGTATATTTAAGTGTTTTTGATAGTCATGTCAAAGCGGGAGATTGTTGATTTCAGATTGGTTTTGACAAGTAAGTGGCAACACACTTAAGCTATTTACTTAGTTCATGCCAAACTAGTAATACATGTTGAGTAGAACATGTAAATATTAGACCATGTTGAGTTGCAATGAGGGCCGAGTCACTCAGGTGTCAAGCAGATAGACCATGCCAAGTGATTCAGGAGCCGAGTAAACAATAGATGCCAAGTAATGCTAGTGTCAAGTCATAGTATGTAGAACAATGCATGCTGAGCATTAGAGGCTTCATATGTCGAGTGACACAATTTTGACATATTTATTTGTAATGGCACAAACAATTATGTAAACTACTTTTGAGCCAAATTAAGATTATATTTTGATATTTTGAAGATAAGGATGAATATCTATTTAGATTCCCTCTATAATTACATGCAACTAATTAGAAAATGGGAAGGATCAAGTGGCAAAATGGATGAATCTTAGCTATAGATTCATACCTAAAGCTAGGCTACCAAAGTCTTCTTAAGGAGAATGAAAACCTAAACTATGTATGGTTGGAGAATGGATAGAGGAGTGAACAAGATAGTTTGCAAAGCATTCAAGGTGACTTAGAAGTGAGAGTGAATTATAGAATTAGCTAGAGAATAACAAAGGATAGAGAAAAAGATACAACATTGAGACATTTGATTGTAAAGGATCAATTAGACATTGTTTAGAGGTGATCTATTATCAAGCATGCAAGTGCCAATCTCAAGATCTATGCTGAGACATTCTAATAGGTGATTTCAATTAAATCTCTTAATAGAGTAGTCCTAATAGGCTATATGAAATCCTTTAACAAGTGCTTACTTAGTTGTAAGTTGAAGTCCTCTAACAAGGCACATTTCTAACAAGGTGTTGAAATCCTCTAACAAGGTGAGACCTAACTTCAATAGGGTAAACCTTTCATAGGGTAGATCATGTTTCATGGTCAAATCATTGTAACCTTAATTGGATACACTTTACAACTGCCATAGTGAAGATTTGTGGGTGTCATCCCCACCCCAGTTTTATCTTCTCACTTGGAGAGTTTCGAGGTAATCATATCTAGTGTTATGTGTGTGATTTCTTACATATTTACATGATTTAGATGTATGTGCTTTACATTTTATATTAGTTTATCTATTGAATGCATGAGATGGATGTGTGGTGAAAGTTTTATGGGTTCAAGTTTAAATTGCTGATTCACACCCCCCCCCCCTAGAAGTTTACTCTTTCCCCTTGTAATTCCAACATTTAGATCAACATGATCTTTATCCATTCAACTTTGAATACCCTTGGAAATTCTAGGGTACAATTTAACCCTTTCTTAGCTATGACCTTGTTCTCATCTCTCAATCTCTTATTGTCACACAACTTGTAATAAGAATTCCTCATCTTGAAAGTGTCTATCTCTCTAATCTTGTATATATAACATGATCTAACATTGTGCACCTTGATCACTCTAGGTGGAATTAGAGATAATGCCCTGAAGAATTTCTTGTCAATGTGGTAGCAGGATATGCATTGAACTTTGGTGGAAGACATGCATCATTTCAGACAATTTGTACATTTATATCCCTTAATGCTTCCATCTCACTTGCAGATGTAGATGATGTCATTTTCACAATCTATGGTTTTAAACTCAAACTATTTTACAAGTTGGCTCAAATAACTTTGCACAACTTACTCATTAATCCAACGACATGCACTTGAATCTCTTTTCAACTTCACACAAATCACTTTGCAAATTGCTTGAATTCTTCACTCCATAAACTCAAAAGCCTAGTTGGTAAAATCAAACTTCAAAATCCACTAAATAGGTTCAAATAGTCTAATTGAGTTTCCATTAAATGCTCCATATGATTATTAGGTGTACACTAGGTGTATAACAACAATCTAGGCTTACTTAGTGGAACTCGATACCCACACATCCTTCCACTTCACTCATGACTCTGTTCATACTAACATACAAAACTAACACTCGATCTCTACCAAAAATTGAACTCGATAGAAAAACTCATCTCAACTCAAACATTAAATTCTATTTTATGCATCTGTCACTATGATAATTTGGACTCTCATTCATATTGTACTAGGAACTAGTGTATGATATATCAATTTGAAACATAGTTCCATACATATGTTATCATTTAGTTTGAGTGGGAGAATCACCTAATCCATTGGATTTGGTGATAACAAGTTCTTTATTTGTAATATTATGTTCATCTGACTTCTTTCTCCATGTTTGATTCATTTCATTCCTTATTTCTTTAGTATTGACCATTTCCTTTCCATTGTTTACCACAGCATTTGGTGCTAACACTTGGTTCATACATTCCTTGCTTAGATGACCGACCTTTTAACAATTGAAACATACTAGTCCAAAGTTCCTCTAGTTTCCATATCTTTCTCTAAGATGTATCCTAGCATAAATTTCTAGGATGTGTCCATACTCTCCACAATATTGACAATTTACCCAAGTAGTTTAATCCTAATTTATACTATTACCTTTCTTAGGTGCTTTGCCTTGACCTTTAGGTGTCTAATTATTCTTTACCTTAGATATGCAACCTTGTGACTTATGACCATACTTCTGACATGTATAATAGTAATCTTCATATCTAGAAGTAGTTGGTGCCTTGTTGACTTTTGGTATACACTCATGTGCTTGATGACCTTATTTGTTGCAAGTGAAGCAATAATCATTGAATTGATATTTAGGGTTTGACTTACCAATCTTGCTCCTACAAATGTTTTTTGTATGGCCTAATTTTCCATAGTGATAGCATGTAGGATTCTTGTTCTTTGGCTTTGTATTCACATTCCTTTGTTCTCTTTGCTTTGACAATTCTCCTTTCTCAACACCTGATAAGAATTTGGCATAGCCTACTCTAGAGGTGTCATGAGGTTTCCTTGGTACATTCATCTATTTAATCAGAAATATCGTAGCCTCTTTAGGTTTGTTCATCCTCTCAAAAACCTTTTCAACTTTCAACTCATTTTCTCATCTGTCATTCTTAGATTTCATATTTTGCAATCTCCAACTCTTTTCTTACAATCTCATGATTTTGATTTAGAAATTGATTAAGCATGTCAAACTGATTGTGTGTTAGCTTCTATGACTCTTTGATTCTTTCTATAATGCCTCGTTTGGATATCCTTAGAAGAAGGATAAAAAAAGGGTATTTAAAAAAAAAAATATGCAAGAAACAACAAGGATAGCAACTTACACTAGAAAGCAATGGACGACTAGCATAAACCAAATGCCAAAGATCCCCAAGCACCACTACATACAAACTTAGAAACAAGATCACTCCAATCACAAGGATACCAAAAGGAGATGATCTTTTTAAATCCAAAGTAAAATTTCCTAGAATGGTTAAACATGCATGTTCATTTCCAAATAACCATAACATAATCAAGAATAGAAAGAAGAACCCTCAAAAGATCATGCACAAGATAAGGACTCAGGGTTACAACCACTTACCTATTGGACACCATGTTGAAAGAAAAATGTTGAACCCTGAAATTTGGCTAAGTCTACAATCCTAAAGCCTTGAAATTTGGCTAAGTTTGATTTCCTAAAGCCCTGAAATATTTTTAGAATCTGTATCTTAACTTGTAGAGGTTTGAAACCTATCTCAAATGAATCATCACACACACACACACACACACACACACACACACACACACACACACACACACACACACACACACACACACACACACACACACACACACACACACACACACACACACACACACACTCGCGCGCGCGCACGCACACGCACGAACACACACACACGCACACACATTTAATATAACTTAAATGATATATTTTATATATCACTTAACTATAGGATGCAAGAACTCCCAAAAGGGTATCCAAAACATCTTCTAGAACACCTTAGACAAGTCAAAAAGTACCTATTGTTTGGCTAAGCAAGTCTTCCTCATGACTTTTTGTGATACTTTACTAATATTGTATGATAATTCATATAGTACCCACATGATACTTTACTGGTATTTTACAAAAATCCTTATAGTACCCATATGATACTTTTCTAGTATTTTATGATAAACTTTATAGTACCCATACAATATTTTACTAGTGTCATACAATGCTAAATAAACATCACTTAGGTTTAGAATATATGACCAATTTGCCAACTAAGAAGCATAGTAGGGTTAGAACCTCCATACCACGAGTACCAGCATCACAAAAGTTGACGAGTAATCACTCAAATGCATAAAAGAAGATAAAATAACCTTAACATACTAGAATGAAGCAACAAAAGCTCACTCAAGAGGCCCAACACTTAACTTATCTTTTACTTACATGTTTTATCGCCCAAGTTATTAATTGGTTGTCAATTACTTAAAAACTCTTCAAGCTACCTTGTCAACCAATTTTGGGTTGAGGCACATGAGAGAAGCCACTCCATATGTTTACCCTACATACCCATGCTCATCCAACAATGAGTGCCCATAGGAAATGCAATGCCCAACCCAACCCCAAATGAATAATCTCTCAACTAACCCAAATTTGGGAGCTTGGGTCTATCAAGATCTCATCATACACATGCACATGCTCATGTGTGGGCACAACCATCCATGGTAAATCAATGCTAACAAGGGTTGGATGAGAACAATAACACCAAATGTAAAAAAACACTCAACCAAGCATATTGTCGAGAGTATGGATTCAACACAAATCCAAATAAAGATAAAGTGAAGACATGGTTAGATTGGGAACCTCACATACATCCCAAATGTATGACTAAAATCAGTGGTAAGAAATACCTACGAAAATAGGGTTGCATGCAAAATAAGGTATTGTTAAAATTGTTCAAAAAAAGTTCTAAAAATTTGATGAAATCAAAACCCATTATCCAAATGGTTTCCAAACTCCTAAAAATCAAATAAAATTGAGTTCTAAGCTCATATGCAAAAAAAGCTAGTATAATGGTATGATACTTCAATTTGAAACCCCCAAATGCACCAAAATGTTTATACCCACCCAACCAGGTAGAACTAGAATACCAAAATGAAAGGGAATGCTAGTTTTCAATCGCCAACCAATTTACTATTAAAAACATAAGCTGAAACAATCTAAAACTATTAAAACATAAAATCTTTACCTCATAGCCAAAAGGGTAGAAAGGGGAATTGACACCAGAAAATAACTAAGGTGCCAAAGTCAATGAAACACTTGGAAAAGGAGGGGTTTCCCACTCCATATCCAATGATCCTACTCTCGCATCAACCCCAAAAGTATAGCTCCCACTGAAGGATTTGAGAAAATACACCATACAAATCCATAAAGCCCTCAAATACTAGCATGTAAAAACCTATCATAGAGAAGAAAAAGGCAAAAAGAGGCAAGGGTTTACTCTAAAAATATGCAAATTGTATTCTCAGAAATGAAAAAGATGTAAGATAATGACAAATGATCTATCCTTATTGAAGGAAATTGAAACTTGAAAAGGGTAACCTAGAAGGTAAATGTTATTTAATAGTTACTAATTAATTATGAAATGAGAATGCAAAAGATGCATAAAGTCAAATCTTAAGAAGGGAGAAAATGGTAATTTAATAAATGAAATTTAATTAACTTTTTGTTATAACACCCCCTCCCCCCTTAAGATGAGAAACAATGCAGAAAGAGCAAGGAGACTACAATGCAATGCAGAAAGAAAACTTGGGTGTTGGTAATAAGGCCTAATGAGGTACCCAATCACAATCAAATCTCTATGAAATGGAGAAATAGAGAAAACCCAGTGGGAAAAACTCTACTCCAAAAAGGATAGAAAAGAATGAACAAATGAAACATCTCAAGAGAATCTCTCAAGACCATAAGTACAATGAAAGCCTCCATGATAGAAGCTTGAGACTCCATAAGCCCTCCAGAATTGTAGAACTCCTATGTCGATGAACATACCAATGTGACTCCAATCTTAAGGAAACAAAGGCAATGGACAAGGATGAAAAAACCCATGTATGTAAGGCATAGCTAGAATTCCTAGCTGATGCTCAAAGGAGAAAGCATGAGAATCCTAAAATGGAATCTCCAATGGAGATGGAATAATAGGTGTATTGAATCTATCATCCAAGAGGAGATGTGTGTCCTCTAATATATCCTCAATAACTATAGTAGGTGGCTCGAAGACTAGAGCTATAATAGTAGGAAATGATGAAGATTAATCTTGTGAAAGAGACGAAATTTGAATAGGAGGTGGAGGGTGTAGAAGTCACAACACTAGTCTTACAAACAACACATAAGTTCAAGCAACCTAACTTCACCTCAGTAGACTCTCATGAAAAAAGAGAGTGAGTCTCCGATAGTGGAGATGGTTGATCAAAATGTGAGAAGAAATATTGGTGGTAAGAATGATCAATAGTCCCTATAGCAATAATATCATATGTCTTTCTATCTTTGATGTGCATTAAATCCTATGAAAACCCAATTGTCTTCCTTGTTCCACTATGTGTAATTTGATAAATAGAGAGAAGGCTAGAAGACAAAGATGGAACATAAAGTACATCATGAAATGTACCATCCTAAATGTCAATAGAATCTTTCTCACATATAGTCATAACAGTGTTTTTCCCCATCAAAATGTGTGGAGTAGGAGAAGCCTCAAAAGAAGAGAACAAATTCTTAGAAGATGACATATGGTGTGAAGCACCTAAATCTAGTAACCATCTCGAAGAATGAGGAATAGTAGTTGCACATAGTGCATGACCATTTCTTGTATCTTTACCATCTCATTAAAATGATGATGATGAAGGTCTATGAGAAGTAGAAGGAATATCGATGTTGCTCTTCAGAAGGAGAGCTATCAAATTTGAAACCTGTTTAGCATAGCCATGGGTAAAAGCATAGACCTGTGTCACCCTTTTGTAAAGGAAAAGGCTAACAAAAGTATAACTATTCACCTTCAATGCCATAAAATTGGGATTATTATTTAGAATTTGAAAATGAAGTAAACTAATGAAATTTGTAGAAATGGTTGAAGTTTAGGATTATAATTTTTAATCATTATTTGGAATAAGAAATGATGTATTTTCCTATTTTTTATAGATAATTGTTTAGTTGTTGAAAAATGCTACAAATTAGGGGTTTAGTTCCCACCACAAAACTATATGAAAATAAACTTATTTCCATTTGAACTCAGATTATGTTATAGATAACACATATATCTAGAACATTCAAAAATAAAATTGACTTTAGACCTATATTTTCTCTTTTATAATGATTCAAATTTCAACTCATCCAAAATCGATAGTTTTTGTCTCCCACCACATTTTTCAAAACAAATCTATTCTAACCAGAAGAAAAATTATACATTCTAAAAGAGGACTCTCTCCTCTAGAATGTCATATAATGTTTAATTTTTTTTTATATGATTTAATAGTTTTTACTTTTTCAAAATCGACATCTTTTCAAGTATTAAAATATGTGATTGTGGAATTTTTTAATTACAATATATTATATCTAATTAAAATACTATAAACTCTATATAAGAATATTCTTGACTTTGAGCTCTATTGAATGGTGTTTTTATTTTGTTAAAAAATATCCAAAAAGAATAATAAGAGTTATTGAAATGTCAATTTTCTGAAATAATATTATTTCTTTACTAATTATATACAAACTAGTATAAAACATGCATTTAATAGACATTTCCAATTGGAAAAGTGTGAGACCATATATAACATAGCTAGAATAAATTTATCTAGAATATATGTTTGAGAAAATTTGATTTTTGGATAGAAATACTCAAATTCAATTGTTCTGATAAGTCAGCCTAAAAGGTGACACAACTTTGTACTTTTATCCCCATCTAAATTCTTCTCATAACAATGTGACTCATCATGATTAGGCTTATTACTGTAAGAACATTTCAGTCTTTTTGAGTTTGATTTACCACCCTTAGGAGGAGGTAGCCCTAATGAATTGTGAGTGCTGGAAGTAATAGAGACTTTTTAGAATGAGATTTCTGAGTCTTCTCCTTCATCCCTAAAGATGGCCAAGCTACCAATGCATAATTCTATGAGCCCATGAGAGAATCCAACTGAGAGAGCTTAGCTTGCTCTCAAGTCAACCTATCACAAAAAACCTCAAAGGATGGTATGGTAAATCTATTACCGAAAGCATCTTTGGTGGAATAGAAGGTAGAAGAAAAAATCTAAAAGTTTCCATGAAGCTTAGAAAGAATCAGGTAGATACACTCAGTGGCAGTCTTCATTTTCCCACAACCCTATAATAAAGATCTCAAATATCTAAATTTCATCAAAAAGTCCTCAATGGTGGGAAAAGAATCTTCTATAAGTGAGCTAAGCTCTACCTTAATCTAAAGTTTCCTAAACTCATTCAGTGTAACAAGCAAGCCTTCGAGCTTGGTCCACATCGCTAGAGGGCTATTGCACCCATCAAGATGAAACAATAGACTATCAGAGACCTATAAGGCAATAAATTTTATTGCCTCATCCATCTTGTTCCTGTGTTGCATGACCTCAAAAGACCTCTATAAAAATTGTTGTTTTGCATCTAAATAAGACCACAACTCTTTTGACCAGAGAAGTCGTGTCATCAAGGTCTTCCATGTGTGATAGTTATGAGGGGTCAGAAGTTCTAGACAAGAAGAGGTCTCGACCATCATTTTAGAAGGTGTTTAAATTGTTTTTTGAATTTATTTATGGTTTACATAAGTAAATAACATAAATAATATGATAAAACTCCCCCTACAATGCAAAAAACCAAACCCCAATTGCTAGAAGGAATACATAAATGAGAGAAGAGCAAAAAAGCTTTAGATATGAATCACAAATACTTATTTTTTGTAGGCCAAAAAATGACCAAAAGTTGAAAGTACTATGTCCACTCAATATTACTCCAAACTAATCCACATAGCCTTACTACTTCTATTTCATGTTCTCTTTTCAATGCTTTGACTTCCTCATTCAAGATGTTGTTCTAATAGATATGTGATTTTTGCATTATATTCATTGGCTTCTTTTCATTGTGTGTCATTTTGTTGTATGGCCATCCCATTCCTTCTCTTTAAGGATTTTCTTAATGTCTCTTTTGTGGCCTTGACTTTTTCATAAGCAAGTTGAACATCAATCTTCTGGTTCTCACTGATCTTTCCTAATTTGTAGGCTTCCATCTTCAAGATCTTTAATACCCAAGTGGTTATACTTCTGTAAAGGGTACACTTCTCTAATACCAACTATTGGAAATCTTTATCTTATCTCAGAGAGGTCTAAAACATATCTCAAAAGATTCGTTGAATATATTAAAATATATCTTAAGTATAATACATCAACTTATACTTAAACGATATATTTTAAATCTCATAGAAAGATTATTTTGAACTAGAAAGGTGTGAAATCCAATAAGGTGTCCAAAACCAGCTTCTAAAACTTCCTAGGCCAAGCCTAACTGCTCCCTATTACTCACATGAGGAAGTGCACTAATATCGAGTCTCACGCGAGACTATACATCATTGTGCATGAGAAAGTACATTTCTTCGTGCAATGATGTGCATGACTCTGCATGAGGATTCGCACTGAGCCATGCGAACTTTTTCTTCCTTATGTGACGAAGTACATTCTCATGCGAGGAACTGCCTTCCCATGCAAGAAAACACACCAGGGCAACAATAGAGCAAGAATAAAAAGCATAAAAACATGAAAACCTCCACACTAGGGAGTATTGAATCCATGTAAATTAAGAAATGGACACATGAGTGCTTAAACAAAAAGGAAGAGAACCATCCATCCATCTAAACCATAGTAGTAAAGAATGTACTAAAAGCAACATCGTAGTGAATATAAGTAACATCGCAATGTGCAAAAATAATATAGCAATGAACAAAAAAACTAAGTGCATAGTTCTTCCCAACCATCAATAGCATCATAGGACCATCATGGATCCTAGCCATCCCCCACACATAACATTCCAAGCCACCGATCAAATCATCAGTACTATTGTAATAGGGACATCACTACTAAAACATGCTACAATATAAGCATAAGGAAATCTAACATACTAGTAGTAAAGCATAAGATAATCCTTCAAGTAGATAACATCACAACATCACCTATCACATGTTGATCATCATAATAAGGAAATCTAACATGCTAAACCAATAAGCAATAGATATGCTAATAAAGCAATTCACATCATTTAATCATATGTTAAACATCATAATATGAGAATGCATCAAATAAAATAACATCATCTAAACATGATATCTGACCATTCCAATGAAAGCATAAGTCACAAGAAAGCATACTCCAGAACTCAAAGCATCAAGTGAAAACATCTAGCAATGGTCGCACTAGGATAAAAGACCATCTCTATATACTAGTCCCTAGTAGTGGTGTAAATAGCTATGCCTCCCAACCACATGGCACCCATAGGTCCACACTCATCATACTAATGGAGATAATGATCCAACCACAAACACACACAAAACAATCATCCATTGCTAACACTCAGGCTAGACAGTATGATGGTTGTAACCAAGAACCTAAGACATTGTGAGTAGTACGAGTCCTAATCAGACACTTATAAGGCTACTATGTAGGGGTTGACATCATGGAGAGTCACTTGGCATCAACAAGCCCAAGCTTAGATTATGTGTCCTCAAACTTAAATGGGTGCTCACACATTGTGTCCTCAAACTTAATCAGGTGCTCACACATTTCATTATCTTAAGTTTTATTACCATTCACACATTCTATTTAGTTATCACTGATATAAAACTTCCTTTGCCAATCCATGGCACCATGATCATTGGGCTACAAGATAGAAGCCCCCTCCATATGCTGCCCTATCCTATCCATGCTCATCCTATGAAAAGTGCCTATGGGTATGCATATTCCCAACCCAACCCCAATAATCATAACTTCCAAAAGTACCACAGAAGATCGGGCCTCGCAAGTCACCCGAAAAATGTACGTGCACATACTCGTGTGTGGCACACCACCATAATGAAGATCATAACGCAAGGACTAGATCAGAACATAATGCAAAATATCACTCAACTAAAAAAAAACTCGAGAGGACGGATTCTACATGAATCCCAAAGCCAATAAAACCATACACCATAAAATTACTAAACCGGCCTCAATCTAAGAGTATGGATTTTACACAAATCCCAATGATGCAACAAGACCAAACATCATGAACTCACTCACCCAGCCTCAATCTGGGAGCATGGATTCTACATGAATCCTAGTGTCCATGAAACAATAACAAAGGTCTAAAAGAAATAATAACACTAGGTATAAAATCACTCAACCAAACACAACATCAGGAGTATGAATGTGACACACTTTCCAATGCCAACACAAGAGTGCAATAAAGGTTTGAATGATATCCAAATGGATAATCCAAGTCCATGACCCAACTCGTGCCAAGAAAACCCAAGAAAACATAGCGGCATGCAAAATAGGGTAAAAACCCTCAATTTTTGGAAAACTTCAAAATTAAAACCCATTTGGCCTTTGGGTACAAAAACCCCCAAAAATTGAAAAATAAATAAGTTTGGACACCGTATGCAAAAATGGCCAACATAACGGTGCAAAACCCCAAACCCTCATCTTGAAAAAAAGGGAAATGTTCATACCTAACCAATCGAGCAAAACCAACATACAGAAACAGAGGGGAACACTAGTTCTTAGCCTCCAAACAAATGGCTACCAAAAAGAAAAGTAGAAATGAAGTAGAAACAATAAAATGGGAGAACCCTATCTCACAGCCAAAGGGCAAAATGGGAATTTGAACCAAAAAATAAAAAGCCCATAGAAGTGGCTGAAAATTGTGGCAATCCATGGTCTCCCTGAGCTGGATCCAACAAGCTCAACATCATGACGATCCCATGCCCATAGCTCCCACAACGAACAAAACAATAAATCCTCAAGAAGAGAATTTTGGGTTTTACTCTCCAACTTTCTAATTCAAAAGTGAGAAGTGAGGAATTAAATTCCTTTTTGGATACTTATTCACATTTTGAGTGAATAATCGATTAGGGAAAATAACTAGCCAACCTAGTTAAACCCTAAATTGACCCCAAAAAAAAAAAGGCTATTCTTAGAAATAAGAATTCATCTATGGCAAAGCTGCTAGAAATTAAATTAAATCAATTAAAAAGCTTGAAAACCCAAAAACACAAAAATTTCCTTAAAAACTTTTGCAACAATGTAAAATTCTAAATGCACAGACACGCTTATTGGTCTAATCACATAATGCAAATGAGTTCAGATTTAATAATCACCAAAAGTATTAGTTAAAAAATTAAAATAAGGATATGTGAACCATACAGGGATGACATTGGTAAAAGATGAATAACTAGATCACTAACTCCATGTGCTACTACCAAGGATATAAATCCTACACACTAAACAACATGATCAAGTGAAATTATATATAATAACTGTTGTCACAAAAGTTTGCACCCTTGTCCAAAGTTTTTACCTAGGGACAACTTTGTGAAACATGGAAAAAACCTCCAACATGTGGGACTTGAACTGTGAGGTTGAGTCTCTAGAGAAGGCCGGCTTCCTTTACTATCAAGGTGCACCTAACTACTCTTGGAGAGGAAAAGGGAGAAGGAATGCATAGAAGCAAATCTACCTATTCTAACCTAAGGGGTTGATGCACCAAAATAGAGTGTTCAAACCAATCTCTTCCCATACATGTACTATTGAACCATCATGACACCAAAAGATATACACATTTAGACTTGCTTTAATCTAACAATCACATGCAGATCGAAAAAAACCCAAATGAATGACACAAGGAAAGAGAGGATTCACTTATAAACCATTCATAGGCCAAAAGAGATACAGTCATGCAATATTGCAAATATCTACAACACACCAATGGGAGGAAAATAGTTCTTGCACTTCACATCAATGGCTGAAGGAGATAAGAATTTCATACAATTCAAAAGCAAAGGGGATTTATAGTGAAATTGTAGAACAACATCAGAGAAAATGGAGAAGAGTCGACTAGTACAAAATCTACAAAAATTACCTTTATAGCTCAGGCATAACTGAGACATTTTCTAACTAAAGTTACTCCACAACCACCATCATTAATTCTTACAAAGAATAATCATGCAAATCTAGGGCAAATCCAATCTTGGTGTAGACCTAAATACAATAAAATCTGATATTTTGTCGAAGCAAGACCTCGAGAACATAGAAAATGGTGCCATTAAACCATTCTGACCAAGTAGATGGGTAGGAGCAGAGGTGTTGGAGTGTTCTCCTTCATTTATCAAGCACAACATTCACTCAGGAGTGGTTGGAACCGATCATGAAGATCAGATTGTGCAAAAAAATTTGATTCCCCTCATTTATGGCTCATCAGTCAGCAAAGTTAGCAAGTCAAATGAGTCCTTCAAGCAAAATAGGCCATGTGGGCCAATAGTCTTTTATTTTTCTGCCACACTATAAAGTCTTCCCGAGTTTGACCACCAAACCAGCTAACTACACCACCTCCTCAAGACCCTGACCGTGGTGGTCACATAACTACTAGCTTAATTGTTAATGCCTTTTTGCTAATTTCCTTAGCTAGGCCCACTGGGATACGTGTCCTTTAGGCACTTCCCTGCATTACTTAATTACCTTGCATCTTCAAAATGTGAAAAAGTGTCAATCATTGATCTCTGAAAGATCAATGACCATGAAAGACATTCATTATACTACGCCTCCCCTAGTAAAATTTCCAGGCCCATAAGCACTTCGATAGCCACCTTAGTGACCTGGCCCCATCTGGCATCACCCTGCGACATATGGAACAAACTTGACCCCACAAGGAACATGACAGCGAGGCACTTGCCCGCATTCCTTAAAACTCATGCAATTTTATATTGTGGGGAAGCATCAGCCCTTGATCTCGTTACATCAGATGGTGTACATAACTTGTACCCTTTGAACCTATGTGAATATCTTCCGTGATGTTGCTAGGACATGTATCACCAGGGCACTTGCTCACAATTTCAAGAAGTCTGACAAAAGACAAAATGCAGGAAAGCGGGTGCCAATCAAAATGTCAGCTCACTCAGTAGCTCTCCCACCTGCGGCCCACAAAAGAAGATGGACCCACCTGCCATGTGTCACAAAGGGGATTTTTTTCATTATGTAAAGGTAGTGCATTTTGAGAATGCGAGAAAGCGCCCACAGTAGATCACAAAAGATCTGACAGCACGAAAAGTTGTGGGTCGGCAAAAACAACTTAGGAAAGAAAAGAAATACCATAAGGTTTTAATTGTTTTATTTTTTGTATTTCTCAAGCATTAAAATAATATAAAAGGTGGTAAGTGGCCATTGGGTGAGCTCAAGTATTTGAATTCAATTTTTTTGGCAGGAGGCAAATATGGTTAACATTTTTGGTGACTCAGAGGGGACGCAAGCTAGCTATGCATATGACCAGTGACCTTATGCATCCATTGGGCCATAGAGTCATAAAAACTAAGTATTAGTACACTGTGAAACCCTAACCCTACCTCTATAGGAGAAGAACATTGGAAAACCTTGTCTCTGCAACTCTGCAACCTCAGCAAAACACATGTGCTCGTGCACTTCTTGGAAAGTAGGAAACCATTAGGAAGAAAACTAAGCTACCTATGTACATGAAACCTTAGCCCCTGTCAGAAACATGGATTGAGATAGATCCAATTGACTGGGATAGGAAAAATTTCACCACCAAGCTTGCTTAATTGAAAAGCATTAGCCTACTTGCAACTAACAATCACATAGGGACCACTCCATAGTGCATCAAATTTTGAGTGTCTCCCTAGTTTTTCCCTGTCTGCATCCCATTTCAAAACCAAATCACCTTCTCTAAAGATTCTAACCCTAGCCTTCTTGTCAAAGCTCCCTTTCACCTACTGTTGATGTGTTTCTAGGGTCTGCATGGCCTGACTTCTTTACTCTTCCAGCTCCATTAGCTCTGCCATTCTCATTGTCATGGCATCATCTTCAATTAGCTCCAACTGATGAGCTAGTTCTAGGGATGGAAAACTCTAATAAAATTGAAAGCCTTGCTTCTCTACCATATACCAACATAAATGGTGAATTTCCTATTGACCTCTTAGGTGTTATTCTATCAGCCCATAGTGCAGTCCTCAACTTTTGATGCCAACACCTTTGGTTATCCTCTATAGTTCTTTTCATAATCCTAATCAGGTTTTTGTTGGATGACTCAGCCAAACCATTGCTTTGAGGATAGTAGTTTGAGGATGTGCTCAAGTAGATATTATGGTCAACTGCCCATCCACAAATCTGAGCTCCTACAAAAGATTTTGCATTATCTAAAATAATGGTTGAAGGGGCACTAAACTTAGTCACAATTTCGTCAAGGAAGTCAACAATTGAAGATTCTATGGCATCCTTCAATGCAACTGCCTTTGTCCATCTAGTGAAGTAATCTATAGCAGCTAAAATCCATTTGTGACTAGAATTGGAAGAAGGATTCATAGGGCCTATGAAATCTAATCCCCATTGAGCAAAAGGTTGGTCCACCTGAATGGGATGAAGAGGAAGAGTTGCAAGCTTTTTCTTACCAGAAAAGAAGGCACATTTTTCACACTTCCTCACATACCTATGATAATCATAGAACAGGGATGACCAATAGTAACCAGCCCTCATGATCTTCATTGCAATTGTCCTTGCTAAGAAGTGACCACCATCAGGACCATCATGAAGCTCTTTGATCATTCTTTCAGCTTGGTCTATGTCAATGCATCTTAATAGGGCTCTATTAAAATCTTTCCTGAAAAGGATACCATCAACTATGACATAAGGAATTGACTGTAATCTATACTATCTCCTTTTAGTTCTATCTAATCCTTGAGGATATCCATTGCTTAATAATAAATTATTCATATCATCCATCCAATTCCTTGGGTCATCATTTCTTGTCTCTTGTTGTTCTGTTAGTATCATATTGACTTCCTCATCTGCTTCTTGATATGATATCATCTGTTTACACAACCCCCTCCCTCTTACCAGCTTGGTGATATGGATGTCAACATCATATTCCATTACTTTAGTAATCCAACCAGCCCTTTTCTCACTAATATCTTTTCTCAAAAGGAAATCCTTCACACTCACATGGGGTATTAACAAATAAATTTTATTATGAGACAAGAGGTGTCTAAATTTCTTTAAAGCTCTGATGACTACAAGGGCTTGCTTCTCTACATAACTATATTTTTCTTCATACTCTTTGAGCCCTTCACTAAAGAAGGCTATGGGCTACTCTTCATCTTTATCATTTGTTTGAGTCAAGATAGCGGAAATGATTAACTCACCACCTAGGGTATAAAGGATGAAATTTTTTTCAAAATTTAGATTAATGAGAGTAGGGGTTGAGGCTATGGCTACCTTGATCTCTTCAAAACTTTCCTTCCCTTCCTTGGTCCATGCAAAGACCATACTTTTCATGAGCATAATCGTGAGGGGTTTTACCATGGTAGCAAGATTAGGGATAAATCTTCTCACAAAATTTATCCTGCCAAGGAAACTTTGCAACCCTTTCTTATGTTTAGGAATAGGGAGAGAAAGTATTGCTTTTGTTCTTTCTAGATCAATGGTTAAACCATCCTCAGATACAATGTGTCCTAATAATTTTCCTTGATTGGTAGCAAAGACACACTTGCTTGGGTTAAGGGATACCCCAAACTCTCTACACCTTAACAACACCTATCTCAAATGATCAAAATGATCTTCTACATTCTTTGAATACACTATGATATCATCAAGGTAAACTAATACAAACTTTTCAATCACATTTTTGAAGGCCACCTCCATTGCCTTATGAAATGTAGCACCTGCATTGGTTAGTCCAAATGGCATCTTACAATAAGCATAGGCACCCCATTTGGTGGTAAATGTAGTCTTGTACCTATCAGACTCTTTGACCAACACTTGATTATAGCCAAAAAATCCATCAAAAAATGAAAACCTCTTTGAACCACTAACCTTGGACAAAATCTACTCCATGGAAAGGAGAGGATGGTGATCTTTAAGGGAAGCTTCGTTAAGGTCCCTAAAGTCCACACACAATCTAATTTCTCCATTCTTCTTCCTAACAGGGACAAGGTTTGCTACCCATGAAGAGTGCTTGATGGGGAAAATTATATTGGCCTCAATCAATTTGGATAGCTCTTTTCTCATTAAGGGTTCAATTTTGGGATTCACTGGCCTCTATTTTTGTCTTACTGGTTTGACATTATCAATTAAATCTATGTTATGCTGAAACAACCTTGGGTCAAAACCCTTTAAATCATCATACATCAAGGAAAATAAATCATTAAATTCTTGACATAGATGAACAAAACTTTCTTGCTCAATCTCATAACATACCTTCCCCATGTTTAAGGATTTTCCATTAGCAACTGTGACTGGGATGTGATCATCTTCATCAGTAGCTAGGTTTATGACTCTGCCTCTCACTTGGTCATCAGGATTGAAAACACTCTTTAAGGTAATGAGATCCTTAGGAAATTTTTTGGAACTGAGATTTAATGATTTGATCACCATACTAATCCTGCAGTCTTGACTGGTTTCTATCTGAAAAATCTACTTCATTCTGCAAGAAGCTTACAATTTTTTCATTAGATTCAAACACTTGCCAATGGATGTTGTTGTCACAGATGGTAGGCCTTACTACCATTTTGATTTTTTGCTTCTTCTTCTCCTCAAGATTCCCTGGCACATCATGAGATGCACCTATTGTTGCAAGTCTATCAGCATATCTATTTTCTTTTCTATGGATGCTTTGAATATTAAATGCATTGAAACCCTCAAGAAAATCCCATACCCTATGTTTATAAGACTTGAGGAAATCGTTCTTGGTGATCTTTTGATTTCTCACTTGATTAACCACCAACTCACTATCTCCATATACACTTAAAGCTTGAATTCCTCTTTTCTAAGCAATTAGGAGACCCTGAATCAAGGATTCATACTCGGCTACATTATTAGTGCAACTAAACTGGAGCCTAAAGGAGAAGCGGTACCTTACTTTTGCAAGAGAAATCAATATCACACCAGCCCCTGATCCATTCTTATTCCTTGAGCCATCAAAGTACATACTCCATATCCCACTCACATCTTCTTTAGTCTCCACAAGATTGGGAACTAGATCATCCTTCTCTAATATACAATATGTACTGAGGCTTGTCTCAAGGGTTTTTCACATAGGATCAAATTGATATGCATTAGCCCATTCATCTAAGAGAAAATTAGGTATCTGTGCTAGGGAAGTGGTAGGCTCATTCATTATGTCATTCTCATCCATTTCTAGGATAGTGCAATTCATGTTGATGAGATTAAGGGTGCAGGGTTTAGTATGATGGAGGGCTTGAGGCTCTACTCTGATTGAAGCTTTGGTCCCATATCTTGTCATAAAAGACATATATGACCAATCAGAAGATATGTAACCACCTATTTGGGTAGTGAAGTCTCTCGATAGACAGATGGCAAAATGTGGCTTGACTTCAGCAACGGATATATCTTGAGTTATAGTAAAACTAGGGTATGCATCTAGGGCCACTTCCACATTCCTAAGGATCCCTACAATCTTGATAGTACTACCATCCAACTGTAATACATCTCTAACAGTGGGGCTCATATTTCATTTCCAAAGCATCAGCAACACACCTAGGCATCACTGAACTACTAGCCCCTGAATCAATCATGCAATTATGGACTAGTTTACTCCCTATAATTAGAGAAACATAAAATGGAGGGGGTCTAACTCTTTTACTTGTTTCTTCCTCCCTTGATGGCTATACTAGGCTTGTGGTACTTTCCATGCTGGGTGGTTGATCCTTTGGTTCAATACTTTCCCATTCTTGCTGCAACAACCTCTTTTGCATGGGTATAGTAGCAATAGTGTCCCACATAGAAATATTCACATTTTTCTTCTTCATTTGTTCCACCGCACTCAAGGGCATAGTAGGTACTTTGGTAGAAACCTTGGAAGTTGCATTTGTAGGAGGTTGAGATCGAACAGCCTAGGGATCACTTACATCCTTTATGCCATTATTTTGCCTTTGCTACTAAAAGGTATTTGATTGATCATTTACTACTTGTTCATGAGGTATTGCATTTGAAATTGAGACATGATTGGGAGGAGGAGGGGTAGCATCTTCAATAGCTCTTCTTTTGCTCCTAGTGTTGTGGGCAATGGAATCCTAGTTTACATTGCAATGTTCCTCCACCTAATGATTCATAAAGGAGCAATCACTTTGTCCTTGCATAATCGAGGCATCTTTAAATTGGTCCTCCTTTTATGATTTTCCTATTGCGGGCTCTTGGATGGTCAAAGCCAAATAAGATTCAGCCTTCTGACACATGCAACGGGCATAGGAGTAGTTACAAGAGGGACAAAAATCCTAATCTTTGGCCATGTTGTTTTGAGGAACTATGGCCCTACTTTGGTTTACATTTGAGGTTGAAGCATGGCTATTCTGCCTATTCTGATCAAAATAATTGTTCCCATGATTATGATTTGTAGGCCTACCACTATTCAGAGTTTGATATTGCAATTGATGAGCCTTACTACCTTGAGCTTTTTGTCTCTCTAAAGTCACCACCTTGTTGCTCACTTTCTGCATCACAGAGAAGCTATCCTCCAGCTTCTTCTCTTGGCCCTACAATATTTTATCTATGTTTAGCATCATAGATTACATCATCTCCTTAATTTCATCTATTCCATTTGAAGATGTGGAAGCTTGAGGGACTAGAGCAAGGGATTGTGATGTGGAAGTTGTGGGAAGAGGAGCCATTGTTGGTTGATGGTTTGGAACATCAGGGAAGAAAGGCATAGGAGGCATTGGAGTTAGCTTACCTATTTGTATTAGGATGTTTTCTAACTTTATTGCTATGTCATAAGCATTAGGCAAGGTACCTCCTCCCATAGTTTGGATTGTAGTGGCAATGTCATTGTTTAAAGCTCTAAGGTAATGCAAGAAGGCATTACCAGGGGTAGGCTTCACTAAAGTAGGTATTCTATCCCATTTCTTTTGAAATATATAGTTGAAATCAGTCATACATTCATGGGGGGCTCTTTTTATATAGTCAATTGTTCTAAAAGTGACAAATGGTCACTTTTGTCCTCAAAGTGTTTGCACAGTCCTACTCCTAATCCATCCCAATCTTCTATGGAACCATAAGCTAAACCTATATACCATTGTAGTGCTTTTTCTTTCAAGGATGAGGCTAGAAGTATAAATAAAACATCATCCTTTGTAATACCATGGATATTATGAACATTTGCAACTACTTGAATGTGTTCTAAGGGAGAGATAGAAGTTTCACCAATAAATTATGATATACTTTTGAGTGCAACTATTGGTATGTCATGTCTTTGGGCCAATAAAAGAGGACTTCCACCATTAAAGGTGGAAAAATCATGAGCTCTAGGCTATGCCATATAGAAAAGTGATATGTTGATATGTGTTGATGGCAATCTAGGCTAAGATCTAACAGCAAGAGGAGTAGAGATGGATCTTGTAGGTGTATTTATTACTATTGCACTCCTAACTAGTGATAAAGATACTCTAGTCTTCCTTCTTCTAGGATTTGAAAGTAAAAGCTCTTAGTACTGAAATTTACCTCTAGAAGATGCCCTTGTTTCATCTTTGGGCATGAATTACTGCAACTTAGGTCTAGAACCAGATGTATTTGAAGCTTAGAGTCACCAAGTACTTGAAGAATGAATCCCTTGAAGGCTTGAACATCAAAGCTAGTACTATCTCCTCAGTATTAATCTTGAAATCTTCCTTTTGACACTAGTAGACTTGAAATTTTCTAAATATTGTCCCACCAGGTGTGCCATAAACTATTGTCACAAAAATTTTCACCCTTGTCCAAAGTTTTTATCTAAGGACAACTTTGTGAAATATGGAAACAACCTCCAAGCTATGGGACTTGAACTATGAGGTTGAGTCTCTGGAGAAGGGAAACTTCCTTTACTATCAAGGTACACCTAACTACTCTTGGAGAGGAAAAGGGAGAAGGAATGCATAGAAGCAAATCTACCTATTCTAATCTAAGGGGGTGACCTACCAAAATAGAGTGTTCAAACCAATCTCTTCCCATATATGTATTGTTGAACCATCATGACACCAAAAGATATACACATTCAAACTTTCTTTAATCTAACAATCACATGCAAATCAAAAAAAACCCAAATGAATGACACAAGGAAAGAGAAGAATCACTTATATACCATTCATAGGCCAAAAGAGATACAGTCATGCAAGATTGCAGATATCTACAATACACCAATGGGAGGAAAATAGTTCTTGCACTTCACATCAATGGCTAAAGGAGATAAGAATGTCATACAATTTAGAGGAAAAGGGGATTTATAGTGAAATGGCAGAGCAACATCAAAGAAAATAGAGAAGAGTAGACCAGTACAAAATCTACAAAAATTGCCTTTATAGCTCAAGCATAACTGAGATATTTTCTAACTAAAGTTACTCCACAACCACTATCTTTAAGTCTTATAGATAATAATCATGTAGATCTAGGGCAAATCCAACCTTGGCATAGACCTAAATACAATGAAATCGGATATTTTGTCAAAGCAGGACCTTGAGAAGATTAAAAATGGCTCCATTAAATCATTCTAACCAAGTAGATGGGTAGGAGTAGAGGTGGTGGAGTGTTCTCATTCATTTACCAAGTGTAGAATTCACTCGGGAGAGGTTGGAATCGATCATGAAGATCAAATTGTGCAAGAAAACCTGATTCTCCTCATTTTTGGCTCATCAGTTAGCAAAGTCAGCAAGTCAAATGAGTCCTTCAAGAAAAATAGGCTATGTGGGCCAATAGTCTTTTATTTTTCTACCACCACGTAAAGTCTTCCCAAGTTTGACCACCAAACCAACTGACTATACCACCTCCTCAAGACCCTGACTGTGGTGGTCACATAACTACTAGCCTTAACTAGTTAATGTCTTTTTTGCTAATTTCCTTAGCCAGGCCCGCTAAGACACATGTCCTTTAGGCACTTCCCCACATTGCTTAATTACCTTCAATCTTTAGAATGCAAGAAAGCACGGATCGTTGATCTCTAAAAGATCAACAACCATGAAAGACATTCATTATACTGCGCTTGTCCCAGTAAAATTTTTGGGCCCACGAACACTTCGGCAACCACCTCAGCAACCTAGCCTCATTTGGCATCACCCTGCGGCATATTGAACAAACTTGACCCCACAAGGACACATGGCAGCAAGGCGCTTGCCCACATTCCTTAAAACTCATGCACTTTTATATTGCAAGGAAGCACCAGCCCTTGATCTCATTGTATCAGATAGTGTACATAACTCATACCCTTTGAACCTACATACATATCCTCTGTGACGTTGCTAGGACATGTGTCGCTAGGGTGCTTGCCAGCAATGTCAAGAAGTCTAACAAAAGACAAAATGTGAGAAATCAGGTGCCAATCAAAATGCCAGCTCACTCAGTAGCTCTCCCCTCTATGACCCACAAAAGAAGATGGACCCACCTACCACATGTCACAAAGGGGTTTTCCCGCATTATGTAAAGGTAGTGCATTTTGAGAATGCAAGAAAGCGCTCATGAAAGATCTGACAACGTGAAAAGTTATGGGCTGGAAAAAACAACTTAGGAAAGAAAAGAAATACCATAAGGTTTTAATTGTTTTATTTTTTGTATTTCTCGGGCATTAAAATAATATAAAAGATGGTAAGTGGTCGTTGGGTGAGCTCAAGTATTTGAATTCAAATTTTTGGCAAAAGGCAAATTTGGTTAACAATAACATAGCCAAAGAAATAAATGCATTAAATCACCTCATTTAACCATTTATTTAATTATATCAAAATAATCTATTTACATCACTCATGTTCACATAAAGTATAACAATGCAGGAATGAAGTAAATAACCGTATCGTTAAATCCATCACATAACATAATCAGTGATATGTCCAAATACTAGATAACCAAATATCATCATAATACATGTTGTCATCTCAAAATGGCATCGTCATGCAATATAATCAACTGAGTAGCATAGTAGTCTAACATCTATGATACTAAAATCAAGGAATAACATTTGACCCTCGGGTCATCTCAAATGTAAAACATAAGTAGATATGTGCAACACATAACCGATGAATCCAACATGGACAATCCATTTCTAATTATTTAAGCATTTATTAATGGTTGTTTAAACAACATAAAAAGGCACTTAAAACACATAAGTGAACACAATCATAATCATGACTAACCACTACTACGAGAACCTAGTCCTGTGTAGCATGGTAGTAGTATGCAGTGCAATCTCTACACACATCTTAGGGTAATCACGAAATAACGTCATGATATCACATTGATCCTAGTAACCACTAGCACAAACCTCAGTGAACCATAAATCACATCATAATCTCATAAATAATCTATAAGCATAATCAAAGCAACTGATACAGAAAAATAAATCAAATCACCTCAACAATATAGACCACTCATGGTCACAATCATGATTCCATCTCAATGAAAGATCAACAAGGTTGCATCAATCAGGATGACTTATAGAAGTCAAATGGGAGAGGCACTACATCATCTTCCCCCCCCACAAAGACTAGCCTTACTCTTGGAAGCTTGCAATCCAAGAATAGAAACCAAAACACACCAGAACATAATCAAGATCAAACAAAAGGAATGACTCGCTGACTTGTTCACAAGTCCAACCAAATCACTCCAATGTTCTCAAACCATGATGTCAACCCCCAAATAGGTCAACCAAAGAGAAAGGTGTCACACTAACACAAGGTCCTCCAACAAGGAACCTTCTATCTGCTAGGAAAAACCATCTAGCCATAAAGTCAACAATACAAGGTAAGGAAAGACCCATTCTACCTCATCAATAGGTGCCCAACTACAACATACACCTACCACATAACCACAAAACAAGGTCAAAACACTACATACTTCCAACAAAAGTTGGAATCATGGGGAATAACCATCCCAAAATTCTCAAGAATACTATCATGTCACACATGAGCATCCTTGAACCCATGTAAACTCACCCTTAGAACAAAGAGGATGATAGTTTGCTAACAAAATTACATACTCCAAAAGACTACTCACCACCAAGCATAGGAGCACAATGCCTCTCCAAGGTACAAAAGCTCAACTACCACTAGGAACTAGGGTTACATGATCCAACTAGACAAGATATCACCTTTCAACAAGGTTTCAAATAATTTAATAGTGGACAAAACCATGTAGTATCTACATACCAACTCATAAGATGGTAACATGTGTCCAACAATACCATGTGCCTCCAACACCATGCTGGGAATACCACACCCAACCTACCACTAAACTCAATCTCCAGCCTCAAGTCAATGGTTAATGAGGAAACTTGATTGAGACAATCCTCTTGAAGAAACAATCTTAGGGAGAAAGAAACTACAACGTATAGGACCGTGAGGGAGTCTCTATCAACCTTTTCCCTTAATCAGCCCAAGACACGTTAGTAAACTCACAATTCCACCAACCATCAACGTACTCATCTGAAAACACTAACTAAGCTAGTGGAATAACCACGCTAGCCTACTCTCTCAAGAGAGAAAAGGATACAAAGATGTGCTAAAGTCAACATCTAAAAAGGAGAATCTAGACACATCAAAGAATTGAGTCACTCCCAAACGACAAGACAACATCAACCTTGAGCAAGGTACACTTACAGGCTACACTTCACCTCACAAAGGTGGATTGGTGTAATAGGAACACACAAACACAAGCATGAATCTCAAAAAATTCCTTGTAGATTATGAAGACTAGATAACTCTTCTATTATGAATAACATGAAGAATTAAACTTCTCCAATGGCCATTAATATGATATGTCATGACTGAATTGGCCTCTACTCGATAATAGGGTACTTGGAACATCGACCAATAACTCCAAAAGTGTGAACAAGATGCTTGTTGTTCCCTAGGAGAAATTTGGCATTTGCACAATCTCAGACAAAGTTTCCCAGCAAACTAAGCGAGAAAATTCAATGAACTAGTTTCTCGCATGAAATTTCAAATCAGCACAACACTTGCCTTTACTCTGAAGGCCATAACTTTCACGTTCAGAATCAGATTGACTCCATTCAAAAAGTGTCAGAAAGATATTGATAAGATCTACAACATGATCGATCTTAGAGAGTCCTAAGTGTATATGAGCAATGTTAGTATGCTAATAGAAACCAAATTTAAATAAAGCTTCTACAAACTAAACAAAATTCATAAACTTCAAGATAGACTAAGATGAACTCTCAATTGAGAATATGAGCCATTAATGGGCTCTCTCAATGAGAAGCTCTCTTGTTGAGTAGCTTTGTCTAAATAGATAGGATGTATGCTCAAGCTTATGCTTCAAAAAGGGCTTCAAATGGAGTTGGAATTTGGGTGTGAGTGTATGGTTTTGATGTAAAATGGCTTCTCAAAATGGCATTATGACTTTACTTCATGGATTGTGTTATTTTGCAAAGGGTAAGGATCCAATTTATAGGCAAGAGGCTTGAGGGTTTGAGGGCTAAGATGCAAGGATGGGAAAAAGCTCATAGAGGGCTTAGATTGCATGAGAGGAGAGCACATGGATTGTGCTTCCTTATAGCCAATCAAGGAGTGACACATGTCACATGGTGAGAGGATGGAGGAAAGGGGAAGGATGAGTCAACAAAGGAGGCTCAAGGGATAAAATCTTCATAAAGACTCTCATAATGACTTGTAAGAGCAATAAAAGGGCTTGTAAGAGTCATTTATGACCTAGTGGACTTCATAAAGTTTTATGGTTGAGATATTTTGAGGGTGATGAGAGCAATTTCGACTTGGACTTGATTAGGAAAGTTTTAAGCTTGTTTAGGCTTGTGCAAATTATTAGAGGATGGATTAGGATGGTTTAGGATTAGCTTAGGGATAGGCAAGTGGATGGCATTTAATGAGGGTGGGTGAAGGAGGAGATATTTGTTAACTTTGGCTTGGGTTAGTAAGTCTTAACCCATGTTTAGGGAATGTGACAAGGTTAGGAGGGGATTAGGATTAGGTTTAAAGACATCTTCTAGAAGAGTCTAGATTTTGGATGAGGATAAAGACTTTCTAGAATAGTCTAGAATTTCCTAGGATGAGGATGAAGACTTTCTAGAAGAGTCTAGAACTTCTTAGGATGAGGATAAATTAGATTTTTAGGAAATAAATACAGTTTTATTTATTTCAAGGGTTTGGATTGAGGAGATATTTATTAAAACTTTTTTAATAAACATGAGGATTAATATTTAACTTTAATTAAATATTTTGAGTTGGGATTAGGGGTAGGAAATGATGGGATTAGCCTTTAATCAAAATTAAAGAAGGATTAGAAGATTTTGGAAGAGGTTATTGGTCATAAGGAAATTGGCCAACTTTTGGGAAAAAAATAAATTTTTTATTTATTTTAGGATTTTTGGTCAATTTATTAATTAAATAATTAATAAATAAGGAAATAATGTTTAAATAAGATTTAAACATTTTTGGGAGGGATTCCTTAATTAAATATTTTTAATTAAGATAAAAGGATTTAATGGCATAAAAATTAATTAATTAATTAATAAATGATGATGTCATCAGGAATTTTTCAGAAAATAAAAATACTTTATTTTCTAAAGGATTTTTAGGTGTCTACACTAAGATCTAAGAGTTTGAGTCACCACTCAAGACAAAACCACATAGGCAAAAATAATAGTCTCGGTTATCAAGACAAGCAATGGACAAAACGTCCAAAACCACTCAAGAACACACATGCCCAAAACAATCATAAGACATGGAATGAAAGGTAATTCACACACTAAAACCATCATTACTTCTCTTTCATAATTTCATTAATTAAATATAACATAAGCACTAATGCACAATGGAACTAAAAAAATTTCAAAGCAAGGGTTCAAGAGTCACCATAAAACAAGGACATATCTTTCAATTTTTTTCAAGATTAACATTATGTTTACCCATCTTTTAAACCATCCAATTACATAAACAACTTTAAATCTATCAAAGACACACTAGCATGTTCTCCATGATATTATCTCTTATATGTACTACCAAAGGTTCAAGATGAACATGGTAGAATCACAACACACAATTGGGCAGCAACTAAAACACATTCAGAATAGTCATCAAGAACCAAAAAAAAAAGCTCAAATGGGGAATTAACAATTCCAATAGTAAATATCAAAAAGTGCACATTTCAGCAATAAGTCAAATGTGACAATTGTCACAAAGAGAGCGACAGATAAAATTTGATGACTATTCCAACAAGGAAAATACCAAAAACCAATGCTAGCCCAACAACATGAGGAAAACACCTCCAGCCAAATAAAATAAGGCATCAATCAAAGCACATTACATGTGATAAATGAGGACAGTCACATAAGAGGGATAAATCACCACACAATTCTAAGGAATATGTCATCCCAACAGTGTTAGAGAACACACTCACACACATCAAGCAATATACTATCAGTAATCTCATGCATATGCAGACAACAATAATTTCCTTAATCATCTTTCCATGCAATGCAATATTTAAATATTCATTAATCTAATACAAATTCCATAATCTTATGAAGCAACCAAATTGGGGAGTTAAGTCATTAACCCAAGGATATAATGCAAAACCTACTTCTTTGCAATGATTCACAATATCACTCATTTCTCAATGAAGAGAACCATTTTGTTACAGTAATGACAAAACAGAGAAACAAAATTAAGATTCATTTATTTACTTACAAAGAGGAGAAGACAAGGAAACTATTGGTGTGATTTTTCACAGAATAGAAAACTTTTGATCTTTGGTTGAAAAATCAGTTAAATCTTTGACTCTTGCAGATTAGGGCTTTATCCTGTGAAATCATGTAATTTTTTTAATTACCCTGATCATGCCCTATTCCATGTGATGTATTATCCTTTTAAATTCATAGGGTTTGTCTCTTAAATTATCCATAAAAATGACCTAAGTGTGTGAAAAACCCGTATACCTTTGTTTTGTGTTGCCCTTGTTTTCAATTATTCAAAAGGTATTGTTTCAAATTTTGGCGGGGTGTTTTATCCTAATGTTTTGTTAGCATTAGAATACCTTTTAGATCCTTGTGAAAAACATTTCATGTGCTTTAATTGATATTATATTTTAATGGGATGACCTAGTTGAAATGTTTTTCAGCACCGTTGATCTTGATTAGATCAATGGCTCCCGCTTTCCCGCAATCTCTAGATGCCAGTTATTTAAATAGTGCAAGGAAGTGAAAAGAGGGAATGTAGCACAAGGAATGCCTTTATTTTCCATGATAAAGTAGATGCCCTAGGCCAGGTGGCATTTTCCTATTCACTGGCAGAACTGACAAGGTACTAAAGTAGATGTTGGGTGGTCTACCATCGATCTGAGGTAGATCGACAGATATTGCTTTCCCGCAATTTGAAGCTGCACAGGATTTAAACAAAGTGGGAATGCACCCTACAGACATGTGTCCATGGTGACATCTAAAGTTTTTGCTCAGATCCATTGCAGGGTAAAATCAGTATCGCCGTTGATCTATCAAAGATTAAAGGCCAGCGCATGCTCACAATTTTAAGATGCTCATAAGATAAGGAAAGCGAAAATGCATCAGCACGACACGTGGACTGAATGATGCCAAGTACTTGCTTGCTTCAAGAAAGATATGGGATCTACTGACGTGAAATGTTGTCAAATGGCACGAGCTCATACGGTAGTTTCTTATTGGTCAGTACAGCAGACTGGTTTTTATTAAAAGTTGGATTAGTCTGATCATCGATGTTGTCTTGATCAATGAATGATGCTTCTCTGCAATTCTAAGATGCAAGGAATTTAAATAGTGCAAGGAAGCAGGATTGTGACACGTAGCATTGTTTTAAAAGTCGTAATGCTTGTTACCTTTTAAATCAGGACCGTCCGATCCAATGAAGATCTATGGATGGGATTCAAACTTGGATGCAAATTGCGGGTAATGGTTATTGAGAGTAAATATGATTCAGACCTTATGCATATGATTTTATTGTATGATAAGAGCCCACAATTCCACCATTAATGAACCAATAAAGCACAAAGACAATATCAAGACATACAAAAATTTTAGAGCCAAGGCATAGAAATTCTTAGTTAACACTCCAATAAAATTGGAGAAGATATCAAATAGTGCAGAAGCGTGAATCCTAGCGGGTAAGTACTCTATGACTTTCTTAAAAAATTTAAAGTGTCTGCTATTGTGAAATTCCTAGGGATTTATTCAGAATGCCTCCTGGAAAAGAGTTTACTAGGCAAACAGATTATTTGAAACATTCTGTGCATGATAATTTTCTTGAACAATTCCCCTTATCACTGCATGAAATAACTAAGGCGAGGGAACTCATTCCAAAAAATCTTAGAATAGTTGTAGCTGAGGGTTTTTATGACAAAGCTAATTGGGTAAGAGATGCCCAGGTTCCCATGGGGGGTCTGGAGTTGTTTAAGAAATGGTTTTCAGAACGGAAACTAGACACTCCTATGAGCAATGTTTGGGAGTTTGATATTGGTAAATTAATAGTCCCCACAGTTTTCTTTGATAGTGATTTGTTGATGGACTTGGCAAATAAATATGATCCTATTACGAGATGGGTAAAAAATCATTCTGGAGTCAATCTTTTTAGGGTTTGCCCTGAGTTGTTCAGTGAGGTTTTCAACCTTAACCCTAACCATGATGTGCATGAAATCATTGATATGGATGATTTACAAGCCAGATATAATGCACAACAAATTTACTTTAAAATAGGGCCACTACAGGAGCATATTGCCAAGGTTGGTAATTTGCCTGTGATTACAGCCAGTACCCCAGAGCCATTGTTGACAAGGCATTTCAACTTGAGAGCTCAAGCACTGTATTTTTCTCTTTGCAAGATTTTTGGGATAGATGAAGGTGGTCAAATTCCTGGTTATATTGTCCTTATAATGGCTCAAACCATCCAATTTGGAATGAGTACCATTCTGGATTTTGTCACTTTTCTATCAAAAGAGATTCATAATGGTTTGGTGGGAATAGCAAGGGGAAAAGTAAACAAACCATTATGTTGGTATTCATTGCTTATGCATGTATGCTTATACAAGGGAGTCACCTTTTTCTCCAAGGATATGGAGCTAGAAACAACTAAAAATGGGGAGAGGAATCCGGTGCAGCTGTGGAGTGTAGATATGAATTCAGAAGCACAGGTGCTAGTTATGTAAGATTTGACAGATATTTCGCATCTAGATTGAGATTGCTCTTGAGAGGTCATAGCCCTAGAATTCCACAAACATTATTGGAATTGGTTAGACCTAAAGACCATTCAAAGGGATTACTAGTAAGTCATAATTGGGGGGACATTATTCCCTACAATGTTTCAATAGTGATAAGGGTATATGGCTTCTTGGGAAAGCCTCATGTTGTGCCATTTCATGTGCCTTTGAAGATAGGGATAGCTGAACTCCTATGGCAAATAGGTAATATAGATAAGAGGGAGTTGTCTAAGAAGGGCACATTTTTTCCAATTGTTACTATGGCCCATGATTTTGTTTTTCTCAAAAAAGGGTGGAAAAACCTTCATATGTTCCTAGATAAATATAACATGGCAGAATCTCATGCCAGGTTTAATGACCCTGAAGGATTCTATGACCTTTTAAGAGAAAGTATAAAAGTTGCCCGTATGTTGCACCAAGTATATTACCCAGAGGATATGATTAGAAATGTCTTTACTCTTCAAGAGCAGGAATTGAGAAAGGAGAAATGGGTAGCATATAGTAAAACCCTAGAATTCATTAATGCATTTGACCCCCATTATGATCCATTGAAAGAAAAGAAATACTGGGAAGCCAAGATACAAGTATTAATGAATAATTTTTCCATAATAATTCAAACCATGAATGAAAAGAAAGCTATGTATGTTGAGACACATCCAGATAAGGTTGCAAAAGTACAAAGAAGAATAAGCAGTAGAAATGTGGTAGCTCCAGGGAAATACACCTTGCAGAAAAGAGCAAGGTATGTAATGATTCAGAATGTACAACAGCCTCTTCCTCAGCAGAAGCCAAGACTAGAGAGTCCACCTGCAGAGAGTGCTCCAAAGAGACAAAAGTTAGAACAGGGGTCCTCTTCCTCTCAAATAGAGCAATACTCCCCAAGTCAGTCTCCAATCAGAATTGATAATGAAGAGTCTTTAAAAGAACAACTTAGACAGATTGGTGGAGAGGGAGATATGGTTGTTACTTCCATAGACTTGGAAATTGGTGAGCCACAAGACCCACCTACACCTTCCTTGGAGCTTACTGTTGCTGACTATCAAGGTAAGGAAATTGACCCTATAGTTGCCCAAGCCTCTGAAAGGTTTGTAAATGATGAGGATTTTGTGAAATCTAGAGCATTTGCACAATTTTTGTGGAGGTTGAATATAGGCAATTTTGAAAAGACTTGTAAAAAAATAAAGGCAAAACAACCAGATAAACCAAACTTTGTCATTAAAGAAGAGGTAAAATCTAAATTCTTGAGTGATTTTACCCAATTCACACCTAAGGCCGGGAGGCAATTAGTTAAACAATGAGGAGTCCTCCTTCTGCCAGAATGGGATATAGAAAATGCTATTGTTTTTTATTCAGTAAGGAAACAAAAAGATGTTCAATTCACAATTGTTGAAGAAATATTACAGGCTCATAGAGGAGTCAAATTTAGTGATGACCACCAATCCCTTGTTATATGGTCCATGGAAAAGAGGGAAAATAATAGGATGCATGAGTTTCTCACTACAAAGCATACTGGTACATTGACAGTATACAGGGCTGGTGAAGTAAGTAGTAAGAAAATAATGAGAATGGCCTCAGAAGTGCTGAAATTTGGTGGTGTTGTATCTAGCCAGGAAGAAGATAGATTTACCCAACTCAATGCTAGGTTTGAAGAAGTTTTGAGGGCATATGAGGAGAGGGGTATGCAAATACAGTCATTAGAAAATCAAGTATCTCAAATGGAAAAGATACTTGGGAAGAGAAAGGTGGGAGAATCCAGTGCACCTAGAATTGCATGCCCTCCACAATCATCTGTTAGAGCAACTCCTATTATTGAAATACCAGACACCCCTGAAAGGCCCCAATTCTATACGGCAGAGGACTTTGAAGAAGAAAAAACCAAATTACATGAGTTGCAGGTAGAATTAAAAAATCAATATGAAGGAAAATTAAAGCAGGGTGTGATGTATTTAAGGGATAAAATACAATGGTCAACCTTCTTTGATTAGTTGACAAGAATTGCAACCCTTATGGATGAGTTGAACAAAGATAAGGATAAATTGACTCCCCTTGCATAGAAGTGGAGGGAGAGAAATAATGATATCACAATTAGGTGTATATCTGCCATCCAAATGCCTTATCATCAAGTAGAGAAAATTTTTGATTTTTTGAATAAACTAGAAGATTTTGATGATAAAAGGGATTCTCTGCAGAAAAGATTAACACATTGTTTTTCCCAGTATATTGCTGAAAAATTCATTCTATTTCCTTGTGCTTTAGAATCTGTTGATATAATAAAGGAAAAGGAAAAGTGGAAAAAAGAGCTGGATGAAATATTTTGTGAAAGGATCAAGAACATCATGAGTGAAACTGGTCATTGGTTTTGGGCAAGGACAAATGAAGAGTTGGTAAAGATATAGTTATTTTATAATGCCAAGAGAAAAGAATTTGATGATTTAGAAGAATTTGCAAATTCTTTAGTGATTATACAAAGAGAGATTCTAAATTTTGATTGGCCAATTGATGCTCCTTATAATGAATGGAAAAATCATTTCATACAACAGATGTTAGAAGATGATGAGGAGGAAGATGCAAAAGTAAAAGTTACCCTCATAGTTAGTAATGAAGACATGGAAAATCCCCAGATTAAAGTAAGTTTACAGGTAGTTGAAAATGATATATCACTTTTTAACCTTATGGCCACTTACTCTGAGGATGAAGAATAAATGAAGAATTGGATCATATTTTCTTGTTTCAACAATTGAGAAGCATAAAAAAAAGGGACCCACCAAGGAATGTTCAATGTAATAGCCTTTTCTGTTATTTGCTTTTGTCTTTTATGACAGATGTATGTTAGTATCTTTTAGAAGACACGTGTCACTTTATTTTAGCCTAAAGCTTGTTGCATCTCACATTATTTAAGTGAGATTCCAAGGCTAAAGAAGGGTCTGAATTCTATTTTCTAAGTGATATGCTTAGTTTGTTTTTGGTCCAAAATTTTGAAAGCAAGTTTATGATGTATTTTCTCTATCAATTCTCTGAGAATACATGAATATAGAATGAACTGTGTTTCTTTCTGAAGGTCATTCTGAGTCTATTGTAAATGGTATAAAATTTTCAAATAAAATGAATACAAATTATGAACTGTCCCCATATGAGTTCTTTTTGAATCTTGTCTCATTCTAATTACTTGGTTATCTTGATATTGTATAAGTAAAAGCTTGTGCAATTGAATACAATCTAGTTAGGTTGTATATCTGTTTATCACTGTTGTTAATTCAATGGATTAAGTAAAAGCCTTGGTGAATGTGATAAGGTTGCCCTAGTAATGGAAAGGGTTTTGAATGATAAGTTCTGGTCAGAATTGTTGATAGAATTTGTTGTAAGGCAACAAGTTAGATCTAAGAATTTGCTATAGACTCTGAACCCCAATGGATTAGGCACTGATCAAATTGATTCAACTGAAGGAGAAGTATGTCACAAATGGTTATTAAAATGCAACATCAAATCAAATTTTACTTTTATTTCTTGTAGATCTTCAAAGGCTGGCCAGTACTTGTCTGCATGGAATGTTTTAACTTCAGTTAGCCACTATTGTTGAGAACATCTGCAGATCTGTAGAAGAATTTTTGGCCATATCTATTATATGGGATGTGTTTATTAAAGTATACATGTATTGGAGAATTTGAGATGAGAATCAGAATGGAACTAAAATAATTCTCATACAGTTTTTCCTAGTCTTGTATCATCCCTGGGTATACCCACCCTGGTTTTGCAGAGCCAAAAGAGTAGAAAACCACCCTTGGTTTTGTTGAAGTTGGGTCCAAATGCTTTACACATGCAATTGTTAATAAGAATTGGCTGATCTTTAGATTGTATGAGTATTATCATCTTGGTATTAAGCATATTTTTGCTTAGTAGTTTTAAATTCAATTTTAAAACTCCAACAAAATGGCAACTCTACTGGGGAGTTGTCCAACACATCTGTGAAGAGTACTGTAGTTTATTTGGTCCTACTATGTACGTGTGTGTCATGTTATTCAATTATTTTCTCGTGGTTATAAGGGAATCTTTTAGTGACAAACCTTGAGAATTTAAAGAAGATAAAGCCAAAGTACCATAACTACACACTGACGTATCCAGCTTATCCAAGTGTCTTATCTAACAAGCAAGAGTTGTAGTCTTATGATCCCAGTGATTGGCCTATCTAAGTCAGATATTTCTATTCCTATTTGTGTGTTTTCCCTTGGAGTTAGGAATAAGTGTCATTGTATATTTTCCCAAGAATAGGGTGGCGACTCAGTCAAGGTTTTGAAGCTAGTGCTCATTTTAACAAAAGGTGAATATGGCTGACAAGAGAAAAACACAAGAGCTTATATGAGAGCCAATCTTGATGTACCAATATATACTAATTTACCTCAAGGTGGTAAGAAGAACCAAAATAAGAAAAGGACAGATCCAAATCCCACCTGAAAACCCAAAGGTAATACATCTGTTAATTCCTAGTATTAGGAAGAGAGTCTTCTTCGCTTAGTTCTGAATCTAAAACTACAAGACTCTTAGGAGGCATTTTTAGTACCCCATTACTAGATGAGAGAGTCTTTCAGGATAAAGATGTGTCCATGGTAGGAATTGGTTCATCAAGGCCAGATCCCGTAGCAGACATGAACTACAGGCTAGGATTCAGGAGTTCATTTGATGATCCTTTTAATCCCAAAGCAGCCCCATATGTGGAACCAAATCTTATAGATCTGGACGATCCTGTTGATTCAGAGGATACTTCTACAGACCCTAAAGAAGTGCATTCTGAGATAGGAGTTCTGAAGAAATGGATTGCTAAGGAAGAAGCTAGATGTATTCATCTTGAAAAGGAGAAGGAGCAAGCCACCTTAGATTCCATAATAGAAAGGGATGCTTTGTTGAGAAGGATGGTTGCCTTGAAGGAGCAGAATAAAAAGTTAGAAGAAAATACCACAACTCTCCATACTGATGTATTTGGAGATGTAGACAATCTGAGAGCTAAAGTTCAGGAACAAGAAAAATGCCTAAATCAAAGGCAAGAACCAGTTATTGCTCAAGTCCAAGCCTATAAGCCTATTCAAGTGGACCCTGTAGAGCCCACTGCAAAAGCTCCAGATAAAGGGAAAGGCAAGGCTGTAGGGATCCAAATAAATGAACCTCAAGCTCTACCAAGCAAATCCATACAACCCTCCATGTCAAAATTAGACTTAGATCTGAAGAAGGATAGAAAAGAGAAGGAACATCTTCCAAAAGAGCTTGAGAAGGTTGAGAATGAAGCTCAAGCTACAGAAACTAGGAGAAAAATCTAATTCTGCATTGGCTTCATGGCCCAATTTGTCTATCCCACTTGCAATTCCTGCACCAGTTAGTGGTCCAATAATCTCAACTCATGGAATATCCCAATCTGCTTATGCTTCATCTTCCACTATTGGCATCCAAGTCCCATTTTTCCCACCTCAACAATCCCAAGTTGCTCCTCTAAGTCAAGCTAATATAGCTAGTACCTCAAATGTTCTTGGTTTCTAGAAGAAACCTGTATACTTGGAAAAGTATAGACAAATATCATTTGATGGTATTCCCGGTGCTCCACATCCCATATCATTTGATTTAAGAGACAAAGTGGTTAAGTTCTTTGGGAATAATGTTGTTACTGGTGAAGAACATTTAAGAATTTTCATTGACATGTTGAATGATTATGAAGTTGAACATGAAGATATGGTAATGAAATTATTTGTGCATTCACTAACTGAGGATGCAAGGGATTGGTTTAGGAGGTTACCTGATGACAGTATCACCTCGTGGAATTACTTGGAGAAATTGTTCAAGGAGCAATATGGAGACAACACTAATGCAGGATTCATGTTAAATGAATTCAATAACATCAAGAAGAATCCAAATGATTCCACATTTGATTTCAATGTAAGATTCCAAAAAGGTATGTACAGACTATTTCAAGTTATGAGGTTAAATGAGGATGTATGTCTTACAACATATTTCAATGTTTTTGATAGCAAAATGGCTTATCAATTGAGGGATAAGGATCCCAAGACTTTAAGGGATGCCTATAAAATTACAATAAATATGGAGAATAATAGGAAGGCATCTGGCAAACTGCGTAGCAAGGATGATCCAAAGCTTTTCAATCCTAAGAACATAATAAAAGGGAGGTTGATAAAACCCCTATAGGAAAGAAGCCAGAAGAACCCACTATAGGCTAGGTTTTGGAATTGCTCAAAAAGATGAATCCCCCCAATTTCAATAAGCCAAAAATTGTTGAGAGAAACCCTATGAATAACAATAGTTTCAATAGGCAACCTAGAATGTAAAACTACCCTTACATTACCCAGTGGAAAGATGGTAAGCCAGTTTCCAATTAGACCCAAAATGTGAAGGATAAGGGTACTCCTGATCCCCTGCAAAGGAACACTATGAATATGAATGATGATGTACCATGGTGCATTATATGTCAATCACCTCATTCTACTGATTATTGTGCTATTGCTCAGTCATTTTCCCAAGGTCAAGGTGTACAACCTGAAGAAGAAAGTGAAGAGAAAATCCATGATGATATAAGTTGCAATATGGTGAGCATGTGTGATGATTTGATAGATTCTGATTCAAAAGAGCCTAAAAATGATATTACCAATCAAAGGATTGTTTATCATTTACATCATCAGCAAGTGCTTTCAAATGATGAAGGTTATGATGCAGATAAGGTATGTGTTACATCTTCTGATGTAGGACACTTAAGCTTGAGAATGCCTTCCAAAGAAAAAATTGACAGAATCACAGCAGAAATGATTTCACAAGTCCATAGTAATTACAATCTGAGAAATAGAACAATAAATAATGATGTAGGAAAGCCATCCAATGTATTCATCAAAGATATCACCCATAAGATGAATGATCAAAATAAGAGAGTCAATGAAAATGTGCCTAAGATCAAGGAAAATAAGGGTAAGAAATGGGAACCAAAAAATAAGGTTTAGTTTTAGTCAAATGAAATAGCAAAAGCAGTTGTGCAACCAAAAAAATCAAAACCTAATACTGTTAAGCAAATAGTGGTGTTTGTTGTTCAAAAGACTTCAATTCCAGGTATTCTTGTAAAACCCACTATTGTTGAACCTGTTGATATGATATCTATGTTGTCCCAAATTACTATAAAAGTGCCCTTGTCTAAACTTTTTAGAATTGAAGAGCATAAGAACAAGGCTTTATCATGGTTGGGTGGGATAGGAAACAATAATATTGTTGTAGATCAAACTGTTGCCCAACAAACCCCATTAGTAGTAGAGGATAGTGGTATCATATCCCAGATTCCCCAAATGTTTTTAGATGATTCCTCAGTGGCATTTATAGAAGATATTGACCCTTTTTTCCTCAATCTAATCATAAAAGGGAAGACCCTAAAAAACTATATGATAGATTTAGGATCTTCCAACACCATAATGCCTTTCAAAGTAATGGAAGCCTTAGGATTGAAGGTTGACACCAAGCAGGGTAGATGTAGAGGAATGGATGCTAGGGAAGTCTCAGTCATAGGTACCATAAAATCTTTACCATTCAGATTAGCTACATACCCTGAAGTAGAGTTAACTATGTCTATCCTTGTAGTGGATATATCTCCATACTATGGAATGTTACTTTCTCAAAAATGGAGTGCTACCATGGGAGGAAGCTTGCAATGTGATTTAACTTATGCCACTTTCCACATAGGGGATAAAGTTGTTAGGGTAAATAGAGAACCAAGGGTTAATCACATTTTAGGTGAAGAAATTGACAAAGATGTCACTTGCTTCTTAGATATTGGTGTTAATGCTTTTAGAGCTAAATTGATTATTCAAGAGGTTGAGAATTTACCTGCTACAATTGAACATGAAGTTGAATGTTGCACGAATGCACCAATACTATGGACAATATTCTTTGATGGGGCTAGCTCTAAAGAGGGTGCAGGGGTAGGTGTAGTTTTTGTTTCCCCTGAGAATAATACTTTTAGATATTCATTCACATTGAAATTTTCCTGCACAAATAATATTGCAGAATATGAGGCATTGTTGCTAGGATTGAAAGTTGCCACACATCATGGGATTAAGAAATTATATGTCATAGGGGGTTCTAAACTAGTCATCTCCCAGATAAAAGGAACCTACTTATCCAAGAACAAGAGATTAAAGTAGTATAAAAATGCAGTTTGGGATCAGATAGAATCTTTTGATGCATTTGGTATCTCATGGAGAGATAGGTCTCAAAGTAAGATGGCTGATTTGTTAGAAAATGTAGTAATCAAGCCTAAGGAGATATCATTTGCAAGGATATCTCAAATTGAGATACAAAATAGACCTTCCATACCTGATAACATTGAAAATTGGCAAGTCTTTGAAGATGACAAAGACATTATAAACTTTTTGTTAAATGAAGACAAGTACTATGGTCAGGAAATGGATTGCAGTGACTTAATTCAAACCATAGACGATAAGGAAACTATATTTGGCCAAGAGATTATGCAATTGAAAACTAATAAGGTGCCTAAGGGGTTAGTCATTTTGGAAAGTGTTTTTGATAACCAGGATAGAGTGAAACCAGGAGTTAATGACCCTAAGCCTCAGGAATTAGAAGAGATAAACTTGGGTACTGATGAAGCTCCCAAAAGGGTTTATATTGGTCAAAACCTACATGTTAAAATTAGAAAAACATTGATTGACTTGCTTAGGAAGTATAGACATGTTTTTGCATGGTCATATGATGACCTTAACGCTTATAGGGAGGATTTTTTTCAGCATGTCATGCCACTGAAAGATAATGTAAAACCTTTCAGACAAAAACAGAGACCAATAAACCCTACCCTAGCTCCCAAAATGCAGGAAGAGTTGATGAAACTAAGGGATGGGGGAATAATTAAACCAATTAGACACTCTACCTGGGTTTCAAATTTGGTACCTGTTAGAAAGAAGAATGGGGATATAAGATTGTGCATAGATTTCAGGAACTTGAATATTGCATCCTTAAAAGACAATTATGGATTACCCAATATGGAAGCCATGTTGCAGCAAGTGGCTAGCTCTGAATTAATATCAATGATGGATGGTTTCTCATGATATAATCAAGTCCTAGTAAAGGAAAGTGAACGGTTCAAGATAGCCTTCACAACCCCATGGAGAACATATGTAATATAAGGATGACATTTGCCCTGATAAATGCAGGAGCTACTTTCCAAAGAGCCATGGATGTGGCATTTCATGATTATATTGACAAATTTATGGTGGTTTACCAGGATGGTCTTACAAAATATTCTAAGAAGGCTAAGGATCACTGCAGACACTTGGAGAAAATCTTTATCAAAGCCCTGGAATATGGAGTATCCTTGAACCCAAAGAAATGCACATTTGGGGTGACAAAAGGCAAATTACTAGGACATATATTGTCTAAAGATGGGGTGAAAATAGACCTTGAGAGAGTAGTAGCTATTGACAAAGTCCCCAAGCCAAAGAATGTAAAAGGAATTTAGTCCTTCTTTGGCCAAGTCAATTTTCTTAGAAGATTTGTTACCAATTTTGCTAAGATCAGTAGACCTATCTCAAAGATGCTTAAGAAAGGAGCCATTATAGATTGGAATGGTGAGCCTTCACAAGCATTCCAAGATATTAAAATTGCAATAAAAAATGCTCCAGTACTAAGAACTCCAGATTACACAAAGCCTATGCATATCTCTCTTTTTTTCATCTTTTCACAATGTAGCTACAGTTTTATTGCAGAAAAATCAAGAAGGATATGAGCAACCCATTGCCTTTTTTAGCAAGTCACTGCAGCCTGCTGAATTAAAATATGAGATAAATGAAAAGTAGGCATATGCTTTAGTAAAGGCTATAAAAGCTTTTAGATGCTACCTAGTAGGTGCTACTATCATTGCCTTTGTACCTAGTGCTACAGTGAAGGATATATTTTCTCAATAGGAAGTATCAGGTAGAAGCTGTAGATGGATCAACAGGATCCAAGAATTCAATAGTGACATACAGATAACTAAGTTGGTAAGAGGTCAAGGTTTGGCCAAACTCATGGCTGAAGCTAATCTAGAGGCTAATCAGATAAATCTGGTAAGTGATGATCTCAAAGATGACTTATGTGACATGGATCAGTGTGATTGGTACACCAATGTTATATATTACCTACAACACATGGAAGCTCCCCCTCATTTGCATGAAAATAAAAAGAGAAGTAATAAATTGCAAGCTATTAGGTATATAATTGTCCAAGATAATCTATGGTGGAGAAATTTTGAGGGAGTATTGTTGAAATGTGTTGATCAAGAAAAGGGAAAAGAGGTCTTGAAGGAAATGCATGCTGGAGTGTTTGGGGGACATTATATGGCCAAAACTACTGCACATAAAGTAATGAGGGCTAGATTTTGGTGGCCTTCCCTTTTCAAGGATGCTCAGATTTTGGTTAGAAAATGTGACCCTTGTCAGAGGTTTGCTGGAAAACTGAAATTCTCAGGTAATACTCCATTGAAGCCAGTGGAGGTCCAAGCACCCTTTCAACAGTGGAGTCTGGATTTCGTAGGAGAGATTTTCTCCAAGTCTAGCACTGGCTACTCTTGGATTCTAGTGGCTACAGATTACTTTACAAAGTGGGTAGAGGCTATCCCCACAAGAAATGCAACAAGAAAAGTTGTCAATAATTTCCTACTAAATAATATTATCTCTAGATTTGGTTTTCCTCAAAAAATTGTAACAGACAATGCTATGTGCTTCAGGTCTGAGGAATTCATTAACTTTTTTGATAAATATGGAATAACAAGGTCATCATCCTCCCCGTATCATCCACAAGGAAATGGACAAGCTAAATCCACAAATAAGAGCTTGTTGAAGGTTATTAAAAGAACTTTGGATGATAACAAAAAGGCATGGGATTCCAAGCTACAGTTAGCAATATGGGCTGACAGGGTAACTGTGAAAAAGGCCATTGATGTAGCTCCATTTGATTTGGTGTATGGAATTCAAGCCAGAATGCCTCAAAATAACTTGATGGGACTCTACAATTACATTCAGTTGTATGATGAAGATACTACAGATGAAATACAAGAAAGGATGGATGAATTGGTAGGACTGACAGAAACTAGAAGAGAAGCTTCCTTTAGGAACCAAAAGTTGCAACTGCAAGTTAAGACACTCTATGATAGAAGAACTATAAGCAGAAAGTTCAAAGATAGAGATCTGGTATTAATGTGGAATGCCAGAAGTGAAGATAAAGGGAAACATGGAAAATTTGATCCTATCTGGTTAGGCCCTTATTTGATTGAAACTATTTGGGGTGAGAATTCTTATGTACTCAGAGATTTGTCAGACAATATTCTTGAACTGCCAGTTCATGGATAGTTCTTGAAGAGGTATTTTTCTTTAAAATACTTATTTTTCCATGAGCATTAGTTTAGGGTTTCCTTGTATATACTTGTAAATTCTTTTTCTTGTGAGCTTCCTTGTACAGTTTGGTTTCCTGTTCTAGTGTGTTGTTTTGGTGCTCTCTGAAGAAGTTGTCATGTTTGCACCAAGTGTGTGGTCTGTTTAACCATAGATTCTAAATTCTTGCATAGACCCAAGTGGTCTATCATCCTCAAACAGAGCCACTGTTGGTGTGATTTTTCACAATATAGAAAACTTTTGATATTTGGTTGAAAAATTAGTTAAATCTTTGACTCTTGCAGATTAGGGCTTTATCCTGTGAAATCATGTAATTTTTTTAATTACCCTAATCGTGCCCTATTCCATGTGTTGTATTATCCTTTTAAATTCTCAGGGTTTGTCTCTCAAATTATCCATAAAAAAGCCCTAAGTGTGTGAAAAACCCTTATACCTTTGTTTTGTGTTGCCCTTGTTTTCAATTATTCAAAAGGTATTGTTTCAAATTTTGGCGGGGCATTTTATCCTAATGTTTTGTTCGCATCAGAATACCTTTTAAATCCTTGTGACAAACCTTTCATGTGCTTTAATGGATATTCTATTTTAAAGGGACGACCAAGTTGAAATGTTTTTTAGCACCGTTGATATTGATTAGATCAATGGCTCCCGCTTTCCAGCAATCTCCAAATGCCAGTCTATTTTCCACGATAAAGTGGAAGCCCTGGGTCAGGTGGCATTTTCCTATTCACTAGCAGAACTGATGAGGTACTAAAGCAGATGCAAGGTGGTCTACCGTCGATCTGAGGCAGATCGACGGATATTGCTTTCCCAAAATTTGAAGCTACACAGGATTTAAACAAAGCGGGAATGCGCCCTACAGACATATGTCCATGGTGACGTCTAAATTTTTTGCTCAGATCCCTTGCAGGGTAAAATTAGTATCACCATTGATCTATCAAAGATCAAAGGCTAGCGCATGCCTGCAATTTTAAGATGCTTGTTAGATAAGGAAAGCGAGAATGTGCCAGCACGACACGTGGACTAAATGATGCGAGGTACTTGCTTGATTCGAAAAAGATATGGGATCTACTGACGTGGAATGTTGTCAGAAGGCATGAGCTCATACGGTGATTTCTTATTGGTCAGTATAGCTAACTAGTTTTTATTTAAAAGTGGATTAATCTAATCGTCTATCTTGTCTTGATCAATGAATGATGCTTCCCTACAATTCTAAGATGCAAGGAATTTAAATAGTGCGAGGAAGCGAAATTGTGACACGTAGCATTGTTTTAAAAGTTGTAATGCTTGTTACCTTTTAAATCAGGACCATCCGATCTGGTGAAGATCTATGGATGGGATTCAAACTTGGATGCAAATTGCGGGTAATGGTTACTGAAATTAAATATGATTCAGACCTTATGCGTGCGATTTTATTGTATGATAAGAGCCCACGATTTCACCATTAATGAACCACTAAAGCGCAGAGAGAATATCAGGACATACAAAATTTTCAAAGCCAAGGCACAGAAATTCTTAGTTAACACTCTAGTAAAATTGCAGAAGATATCAAATAGTGCAGAAGCACGAATCCTGGCGGGTAAGTACTCTGTAACTTTCTAAGAAATTTTAAAGTGTCTGTTGTTGTGAAATTTCTAGGGTTGTATTCAAAATGCCTCCCCGAAAAGAGTTTGCTAGGCAAACAGATTATTTGAAACGTTCTGTGCATGATGATTTTCTTGAACAATTCCCCTTATCAGTGCATGAAATAACTAAGGGGAGGGAACTCATTCCAAAAAATCCCAGCATAGTTGTAGCTGAGGGTTTTTATGACAAAGCTAATTGGGTAAGAGATGCCCAGGTTCCCATGGGGGGTCTAGAGTTGTTTAAGAAATGGTTTTCAGAACGGAAACTAGACACTCCTATGAGCAATGTTTGGGAGTTTGATATTGGTAAATTAATAGTCCCCACAGTTTTCTTTGATAGTGATTTGTTGATGGACTTGGCAAAGAAATATGATCCTATTACGAGATGGGTAAAAAATCATTCTGGAGTCAATCTTTTTAGGGTTTGCCCTGAGTTGTTCAGTGAGGTTTTCAACCTTAACCCTAACCATGATGTGCATGAAATCATTGATATGGATGATTTACAAGCCAGATATAATGCACAAAAAATTTACTTTAAAATAGGGCCACTACAGGAGCATATTGCCAAGGTTGGTAATTTTCCTATGATTACAGCCAGTACCCCAGAGCCATTGTTGACAAGGCATTTCAACTTGAGAGCTCAAGCACTGTATTTTTCTCTTTGCAAGATTTTGGGGATAGATGAAGGTGGTCAAATTCCTGGTTCTATTGTCCTTATAATGGCTCAAACCATCCAATTTGGAATGAGTACCATTCTGGATTTTGCCACTTTTCTATCAAAAGAGATTCACAATGGTTTGGTGGGAATAGAAAGGCAAAAAGTAAACAAACCATTTTGTTGGTATTCATTGCTTATGCATGTATGCTTATATAAGGGATTCACCTTTTTCTCCAAGGATATGGAGCTGGAAACAACTAAAAATGGGGGGAGGAATCTGGTGCAGCTGTGGAGTGTAGATATGACTTCATAAGCCATGAGTGCTAGTTATGTAAGATTTGACAGATATTTCGCATCTAGGTTGAGATTTCTCTTGAGAGGTGACAACCCCAGAATTCCACAAGCATTATTGGAATTGGTTAGACCTAAAGACCATGCAAAGGGATTACTGGTAAGTCATAATTGAGGGGACATTATTCCCTATAATGTTTCAATAGTGATAAGGGTATATGGCTTCCTGGGAAAGCCTCGTGTTGTGCCATTTCATGTGCCTTTGAAGATAGGGATAGCTAAACTCCTATGGCAGATAGGTACTATAGATGAGAGGGAGTTGTCTAAGAAGGGCACATTTTTTCCAATTGTTACTGTGGCCCATGATTTTGTTTTTGTCAGAAAAGGGTGGAAACACCTTCATATGTTCCTAGATAAATATAACATGGAAGAATCTCGTGCCAGGTTTAATGACCATGAAGGATTCTATGACCTTTTAAGAGAAAGAATAAAAGCTGCTCGTATGTTGCACCAAGTATATTACTCGGAGGATGTGATTAGAAATGTCTTTACTCTGTAAGAGTAGGAATTGAGAAAGGAGAAATGGGTAGCATATAGTTAAACCCTAGAATTCATTAATGCATTTGACCCCCATTATGATCCATTGAAAGAAAAGAAATACTGGGAAGCCAAGATACAAGTATTAATGAATAATTTTTCCATAATAATTCAAACCATGAATGAAAAGAAAGCTATGTATGTTGAGACACATCCAGATAATGCTACAGAAGTACAAAGAAGAATAAGTAGTAGAAATGTGGTAGCTCCAGGGCAATACACCTTGCAGAAAAGAGCAGGGTATGTAATGATTCAGAATGTACAACAAGCTCTTCCTTAGCAGAAGCCAAGACCAGAGAGTCCACCTACAGAGAGTGCTCCAAAGAGACAAAAGTTAGAACAGGGGTCCTCTTCCTCTCAAGTAGAGCAATACTCCCCAAGTCAGTCTCCAATTAGAATTGATAATGAAGAGTCTTTAAGAGAACACCTTAGACAGATTGGTGGAGAGGGAGATATGTTTGTTACTTCCACAGATTTGGAAATTGGTGAGCCACAAGAACCACCTACACCTTCCTTGGAGCTTACTGTTGCTGACTATCAAGGTAAGGAAATTGACCCTATAGTTGCCCAAGCCTCTGAAAGGTTTGTAAATGATGAGGATTTTGTGAAATCTAGAGCATTTGCACAATTTTTGTGGAGGTTAAATATAGGCAATTTTGAAAAGACTTGTAAAAAAATAAAGGCAGAACAACCAGATAAACCAGACTCTATCATTAAAGAAGAGGTAAAATCTAAATTCTTGAGTGATTTTGCCCAATTCACACCTGAGGCCGGGAGGCAATTAGTTAAACAATTAGGAGTCCTCCTTCTACCAGAATGGGATATAGCAAATGCTATTGTTTTTTATTGAGTAAGGAAACATAAAGATGTTCAATTAACAACTATTGAAGAAATATTACAGGCTCATAGAGGAGTCAAATTTAGTGATGACCACAAGGCCCTTGTTAAATGGTCCATGGAAAAGAGGAAAAATACTAGGATGCATGAGTTTCCAACTACAGAGCATACTAGTACATTGACAGTATACAGGGTTGGTGAAGTAAATAGTAAGCAAATAATGGGAATGGCCTCAGAAGTGCTGAAATTTGGTGGTGTTGTATCTGGCCAGGAAGAAGATAGATTTACCCAACTCAATGCTAGGTTTGAAGAAGTGTTGAGGGCATATGGGGAGAGGGGTATGCAAATACAGTCATTAGAAAATCAGGTATCTCAAATGGAAAAGATACTTGGGAAGAGAAAGGTGGGAGAATCCAGTGCACCTAGAATTGCATACCCTCCACAATCATCTGTTAGAGAAACTCCTATTATTGAAATACCAGACACCCCTGAAAAGGCCCCAATTCTATACTACAGAGGACTTTGAAGAAGAAAAAACCAAATTACATGAGTTGCAGGTAGAATTAAAAAATCAATATGAAGGAAAATTAAAGTAGCGTGTGATGTATTTAAGGGATAAAATACAATGGTCAACCTTCTTTGATCAGTTGACAAGAATTGCAACCCTTATGGATGAGTTGAATAGAGATAAGGATAAATTGACTCCCCTTGCACAGAAGTGGAGGGAGAGAAATAATGATATCACAATTATGTGTATATCTGCCATCCAAATGCCTTATCATCAAGTAGAGAAAATTTTTGATTTGTTGAATAAACTAGAAGATTTTGATGATAAAAGGGATTCTCTACAGAAGAGATTAACACATTGTTTTTCCCAGTATATTGCTGAAAAATTCATTCTATTTCCTTGTGCTTTAGAATCTATTGATACAATAAAGGAAAAGGAAAAGTGGAAAAAAGAGCTAGATGAAATATTTTGTGAAAGGATCAAGAACATCATGAGTGAAACTGGCCACTAGTTGTGGGCAAGGACAAATGAAGAGTTGGTAAAGATACAATTATTTTATAATGCCAAGAGAAAAGAATTTGATGATTTGGAAGAATTTGCAAATTCTTTAGTGATTATACAAAGAGAGGTTCTAAATTTTGATTGGCCAGTTGATGTTGCTTACAATGAATGGAAAAATCAGTTCATACAACAGATGTCAAAAGATGATGAGGAGGAAGATGCAAAAGTAAAAGTTACCCTCATAGTTAGTAATGAAAACATGGAAAATCCCCAGATTAAAGTAAGTTTTTAGGTAGTTGAAGATTATACATCACTTTTTAACCTCATGGCCACTTACTCCGAGGATGAAGAATAAATGAAGAATCAGATCATATTTTCTTGTTTCAACAATTGAGAAGCATAACAGAAAAGGACCCACCAAGGAATGTTCGATGTAATAGCCTTTTCTGTTATTTGCTTTTGTCTTTTATGACAAATGTATGTCAGTATCTTTTAGAAGACACCTGTCACTTTATTTTAGCCTGAAGCTTGTTGCATCTCACATTATTTAAGTGAGATTCCAAGGCTAAAGAAGGGTCCAAATTCTATTTTCTAAGTGATATGCTTAGTCTGTTTTTGGTCCAAAATTTTGAAAGCAAGTTTATGATTTATTTTCTCTATCAATTCTCTGAGAATACATGAATTTAGAATGAACTGTGTTTCTTTCTGAAGGTCATTCTGAGTCTATTGTAAATGGTATACAATTTTCAAAGAAAATGAATACAAATTATGAACTGTCCCCATATCAATTCTTTCTGAATCTTGTCTCCTTCTAGTTACTTGGTTATCTTGATATTGTATAAGTAAAAGCTTGTGCAATTGAATGCAATCTAGTTAGGTTGTATATCTGTTTATCGCTACTGTTAATTCAATGGATTAAGTAAAAGCTTTGGTGAATGTGATAAGGTTGCCCTAGTAATGGAAAGGGTTTTGAATGATAAGTTCTGGTCAGAATTGTTGATAGAATTTGTTGTAAGGCAACAAGTTGGATCTAAGAATTTTCTATAGACTCTGAACCCAAATGGATTATGCACTAATCAAATTGATTTAGCTGAAGGAGAAGTATATCACAAATGGTTATCATAATGCAGCATCAAATCAAATTTTACTTTTATTTCCTATAGATCTTCAAAGGCTAGCCAGTACTTGTCTGCATGGAATATTTTAGCTTCAGTTAGCCACTATTGTTGAGAACATCTGCAGATCTATAGAAGAATTTTTGGCCATAGCTGTTATATGGGATGTGTTTATTAAAGTATACATGTATTGGAGAATTTGAGATGAGAATCAGAATAAAACTAAAATAATTCTCATACAGTTTTTCCCAGTCTTGTATCATCCCTGGGTATACCCACCCTAGTTTTGCAGAGCCAAAAGAGTAGAAAACCACCCTTGGTTTTGTTGAAGTTGGGTCCAAATTCTTTACACATGCAATTGTTAATAAGAATTGGTTGATCTTTAGATTGTATGAGTATTATCATCTTGGTATTAAGCATATTGTTGCTTAGTAGTTTTAAGTTCAATTTTAAAACTCCAATAGAAACAATCCACCTAACTCCACAAGGAGAAACAAAAGAGACATTCAAGCCAACACATGGACTCCTATCAGTGGTTCCATCCAAAAAGGTCACACACACAACCAACCAACCCAGGCACATCGATACCATCTACAAAACAAGGGAAGACTCACTTCCTTCTCCTCACATAGATCTAGTTGCATCTATTGGACAAGCAAGTCCATCACAACTAGATACCAAAGCAACAAAGATCACAAGTTCTCACCAAGACATTCGCACTCACACAAAGCAACATTAACCATATGGGCAACATATACACAAAGATCCCAATGTTTGAACATGGGCTCTGATACCAAATGTAATGCCCCACCCGGAGATCCTTGGAACAAGGATTCAATTCAAGCCAAGATATTTTTTTTACAAGTATTAATTCACATGACAACATCATGTAGGGATCACAAAGATAGCAATGGAAGACTTTGCCACAATCCTGGCAACCAACAAATCTTTGAACGTCACTACCAAATAGACACACGCAAATAGAGGCCAACAATGAACATACACATGATGAGGGCTCAAGGAAATGACCACTCTTCAACAAAACACCAAGCTAGGGTATAAATGTAGAACCCTAAAATTTGGCTAAGTTTGAAATCCTAAAGCCCTAAAATTTCCTAGAATCTTTATGTTATCTCAAAGAGATCTGAAACCTATCTCAAAAGATTCATCACATATATTAAAATATATTTTAAGTATAAGGAATTAAGTCAATGACTTATACTTAAATGATATATTTTAGACCCCTAGAAAGACTACTTTGAAATGGAAAGGTCTGAAATCCAATAAGGTGTCCAAAACCAACTTCCAAAACTTCCTTGGCCAAGCCTAACTGCTCCCTGTTTCTCATGCAAGGAAGTGCATTAGTCTTAAGTCTCACAGGAGACTTTGCATCACTACACGTGAGAAAGTACATTTCTTTGCATGAGGATGTGCATGACTTCGCACGAGGATATGCACTGAGCCGCGTGAACTTTTGCTTCCCTGCGTGAGGAAGTACATTCTTGTGTGAGGAACTACCTTCCCACGTGAGATAACACATCAGCGCAATAACAGAGCAAGAATAAAAAGCATAAAAACATGAAAACCTCCACACTGAGGAGTACCGGATCCACATAAATTGAGAAATGAACACTTGAGTGCATAAACAAGGAAGAGGAACATCCATCCATCTAAACCATAGTAGTAAAGAAGGTATTGAAAGCAACATTGCAGTGAACATAAGCAATATCGCAATGTACAAAAATAACATCACAATGAAAAAAAAAACTAAGTACATGGTTCCTCCCAACCATCAATAGCATCATAAGACCATCATGGATCCTAACCATACCCTGCACATAACATCCCAAGCCACTGATCAAATCGTCAGTACTATTGTAATAGGGACATCACTACTAAAACATGCTACAATATAAGCATAAAGAAATCTAACATGCTAGTAGTAAAACATAAGATAATCCTTCAAGTAGATAACATCACCTATCACATGTTGATCATCATAATAAGGAAATCTAACATGCTAAACCAATAAGCAATAGATATGCTAATAAAGCAATTCACATAATCTAATCATATGTTAAACATCATAATATGGGAATGCGTCAAATAAACTAACATCATCTAAACATGATATCCAAGCATTCCAATGAAAGCATAAGTCACAAGAAAGCATACTCTAGAACCCAAAGTATCAAGTGAAAACATCCAGCAATAGTTGCACTAAGATAAAAGATCGTCTCTTACATTGGTCCCTAGCAGTGGTGTAGGTAGCTATGCCTCCCAACCATGTGGCACCCATAGGTCCACACCTACCATGCTGATGGAGCTAATGATCTAACCACAAACACACACAAAATAATCATCCATGGCTAACACTCACACCAGACAATATGATGGTTGTAACCAAGAACCTAAGACAATGTGAGTAGTATGGGTCCTGGTCAGACACTCATAAGGCTACTAAGTAAGGGCTAACATCTTCGAGAGTCGCTTGGCATTGACAAGCCCAAGCTTGAATCATGTGTCCTCAAACTTAAATGGGTGCTCACACATTGTGTCCTCAAACTTAATCAAGTGCTCACACATTTTATTATCTTAAGTTTTATTACCATTCACACATTTTATTTAGTTATCACTAATATAAAACTTTCTTTGCCAACCCATGACACCATGATCATCAGGCTGCGAGATAGAGCCCCCTCCAAATGCTACCCTACCCACACTCATCCTATGACAAGTGCCCATGGGCATGCATATTCCCAACCCAACCCTAATGATTGTAACTTCTGAAAGTACCATGGAAGACTATGCCTCGCAAGTCACTCAACAAATGTATGCGCACGTACTCGTATGTGGTGCACCACCATCATGAAGATCATAACACAAGGATTGGATGAGAACACAATGCAAAATATCACTCAACCGAAAAACAACTCGGGAGGACGAATTCTACATGAATCCCAAAGCCAATAAGACCATACATCATGAAATCACTCAATCGATGTCAATCTAAGAGTATGGATTCTACAGGAATCCTAATGATGCAACAAGACCAAACATCATGAACTCACTCAATCGGCCTCAATCTGAGAGCATGGATTCTACATGAATCTTGGTGTCCATGAAATAATAACAAAGGTCTAAAAGAAACAATAACACCAGGTATAAAATCACTCAATTGAACACAACATCGAGAGTATAGATGTGACACACATCCCAATGCAAACACAAAAGTGCAACATAGGTCTAACTGATATCAAAATAGATAATCCAAGTCTACGACCCAACTCGTGCCAAAAAAACCTAAGAAAATAGGGTGGCATGCAAAACGAGGTAAAAAACCCCAAATTTTGGAAAACTTCAAAATTAAAACCCATTTGGCCTTTGGGTACAAAAACTCCAAAAATCCAAAAATAAATAAGTTCAGACACCGTATGCAAAAATAGCCAACATAACGGTGTAAAACCCCAAACCCTCATCCCAAAAAATAGGAAAATGTTCATACCCGACCAACCGGACAGAACCAACATACAGAAATAGAGGGGAACACTAGTTCTTAGCCTCCAAACAAACACCTACCAAAAACAAAAGCAAAAACGAAGCAAAAATAATAAAATGAGAGAGCCCTACCTCACAGTCAAAAGGGCAAAACGGGAATCTGAGCCAGAAAATAAAAAGCCCGCAAAAGTGGTTGAAAATCACAGTAATCCAAGGTTTCCTTGAGTTGGATCTAACGAGCTCAACCTAGCGAAAATCCCACGCCCACAGCTCCCACAATGAACAAAACAATAAATCCCTAAGAAGAGGATTTTGGATTTTACTCTCCAACTTTCTAATTCAAAAGTAAGAAGTGAGGGATTAAATTCTTTTTTAGATACGTATTCACTTTTTAAGTGAATAATCGATTAGGGCAAATAATTAGCCAACCTAGTTAAACCTCGAATCAACCCAAATGAAAATAGGCTATTCCTAGATATAGGAATTCATCATGACAAAGCTACCAGAAATTAAAATAAATCAATTAAAAATCCTAAAAACCCAAAAACACAGAAATTTCCTTAACAACTTTCGTGACAATGCAAAACTCTAAATGCATATACACGCTTATTGGTCTAATCACATAATGCAAATGAGTTCAGATTTAATAATCACCAAAATGATTAATTAAACAATTAAGATAAAGATACGTCGACCATACAGGGACAACATTGGTAAAATATGAATGTACCACTGCCAAGGATATAAGTCCTACACACTAAACAACACAATCAAGTGCAATTACATATAATAACATAGCCAAAGTAATAAATGCATTAAATCACCTAATTTAACCATTTATTTAATCATATCAAAATAATCTATTTACATCACTCACGTTTGCTTAAAGTATAACAATGCAGGAATGAAGTAAATAACAATAGCATTAAATCCATCACATAACATAATCAGTGATATGTCCAAATACTAGATAACTAGATATCATCATAAAACACACTATCATCTCAAAATGGCATCATCATGGAATATGATCAACTGAGTAGCATAGTAGTCTAACATCTATGTTACTGAAATCATGGAATAACATTTGACCCTCAGGTCATCTCAAATGTAAATCTCCCTCATATTAAAAACACAAGTTAATCATGTAGGGTGCCTAATTGGAACTAGATTCCTAATAAAAGACAACAAACAAAATATATGGTTGAAATCCTTGAGGAAACCTACAAAACCACACATCGATAATTTGATTGTATCATCTTTGACCAAGGCAACCCGAAGTTAGTAGTTTCAAGATGAATCTTTGGCTGAGGAAAACATACAAGTTAGACAAAGATATTCAAAATCAAGCTCAAAACCCTACAAAAGAAAAAGTTAGCATTCTAAATAGCTAGCATGATGAATCATGAAGGTGCAATGCAAGACTTTGTTGGTTGCAATAAAACACAAAACAAGGTGTGATGCCTTATAGAACTACCATATGATGAAACTATGAGGAAGTTATTGAATGAGACATTTTGTTGTATTTGTATAAGAATCCATACATTTGCATCACAAAATGAAATTAAAAACCAAAAGTTGCCAAGCTAAAAATTGTTTCTAGCCCCATAGCAGGCACCAAAAATGTGTCAATGAAAATGTGTCTTACACTAGATTTCTATAAATCATTATATCTAGGATTAAGATTGAATCTAAAATAGATTATTAAATTCTTAGAAATTGACTTATAGCTTCTTGTCTAAAGTGTGTGACATATATGTTTATTTTTCTAGTAATGAGAGCTCACAAGGTTCAGAAGGGAACAAAAGATTCAATAAGAGGTAATGCAATAGATTTACAAAACTCTCAAGATCTTCAACATGCAAGGTGCATATTAACTAAGATGAGATTCCAAGCTAAGAAAGAAGATTGAGTTTTAATCTTTCAAGATTAATCTAAATGTGATTAAGCTACATGTATGCAAAAGAATAAACTAATTAAGATTCAACAAAGCTAAGATGGGATAATGCTAAAGCTCAAAAATCAAACTAATAGCATAACAATATAGCGAAATTGGGATCCCTTGAACTAATTGAGGACTCATTTTATAAATTTCAAAAAAATCAGATGATAGATCAATGGTCAAGATGCTTCTATTCTCTATCCACGCACTCTTAGCTTTAGCAACTTTCAAAAGATGTGCACTTTAAGTGTATTTAATTTATTTTTATTTTTTATTTTAAAAATTAGTCATTGTACATAAATAAAGATTTTATTATTTAATTCAAAGACGGATGAATGCTCTTTCAATTAAATGTGTTAGAGAATAATCTAATATTGATCTTGTATTGATTTATAGTACACCAAACCTAATTCCTCTTTTCATTCTAGAACCCTCTCTTCAATTAAGACTAAAGACAACTGAAAAAAATAAAATAAAAAATTTATTTGCAAATTCCCACTCAATGCAAAACATTGTCTTAATTGCACCAACACTACTCTAATAATACTGGTCAAATGTTACTCTGATTACATTACAATCTCAGAAGAATATTCTCAAAAGAAAAGGAGATGACAAATGAGAGCTCTCACATCACACCTATTCTCTCTCTTGCTAATAATTGGGGTTTCTCAACACAATGACACGTCACAGTCTTCATGTCTCGCAGTCAATTAATCTATGCATTTATTCATATATACATTGGGAGGTAAGTCCTTTGTTGTTTTTGTTTCTTCATGGATTCCCTTCGCCATCAATAGCTTGAGTTCACCATAAAGAAAAATTGAAGTTGAGCATTTGCCAATATGCAATTGGTATCATTTTCTTTTGCAGTTCTTCATCCTCAGAAGATTTGAGAAAATTGAAAGGAAAAACCATGATGGACTAGAAATGAAATGAATTTATTCACACCCAGAAACATTGTTGTCATGGGACCACTAATGTTTCACCCGTCTCAACCATCAAAAGGGAATTGAAGCCTAAGATATTTTTGCTTGGATGTTTGCCTTTCGATGAATTAATGATTTTCATCTTAAATGCAAAGCGTCCCCTGTTCAAAGAGTTTCAAGATGGAGTCCACTCCTCTTTTTTCTATTAATTGACTCATGGTCATCAGTAGTGGATACCAAAATCAAATGTTCATTTTTCTATTTCTCTTCTTGTACAAAATATACAGATGCGTTCTTCACATTTGTCATCTTCTATCTCACAGCCAACTTTGTGTCCACATTGAATCAATTAAAACTTGAAGAACGACTGAAACGGCCACGAAAATAGTCTTCCAAGGATCTACTGGCATGCAAAAGCTCTTCACTTTGCTCAGGGCTGCTAACTGATGCAATATCATCATCAACCCCAAGCATAGCAAGTGATAAGTGGGTTTGGATATCAGAACCCCCATGATTTGATCCATATTCATCCTCAACCAATTCATCTATGTCCTTGGACATTGACAATTGCCTCTTGGGCCAGTAATTTAGATCATCCACCTCCCCTCGCAAGATCTTCAATATCTGAATCACAAAAGTCAGATCCATCAATGATTAGGGAGGTTCTTACATATAATTTAGAACATCGACCAAAGATCCATTTGAAAATTTAGTATGAGAAGTTAAAGACTCGACTTATTTGGTGAGAATCAACTACTTATTTCCAGAATGGACCAAATATGTGATTCTGACGTAGCTGAATTAGTGAGACATTAAGTGACACGAGTGTTCCAATGTTAACATTAAAAAAAAAAGATGGAGTCACAAAAGTTCAGATTTTTCATGTGGATAAAGCAGCAGGTCAGAAAAAACATATTATGTCAAAGAATGGCATTTCATCTTGGAGTGCGCAGCATATGAGGATATCTATAAGCAATTTGAGAATACTTCGAAGGTGGACAACCAAAAGATCTTTGGCAGCATATGAAGACATCTATAAGATGTTTGAGAAAACTATGAAGGTGGACAATCAAAAGAAGGTCTTTGAGGAGACAAGACTTACAATATCCAAGTTTCTAGAAATCTGAAAATGTGTTTATGTCATGACTATTTTTCCCTTAGACCTCCTGATCTCATGGACTTCATTAAACAAACTTCCTTTCATTTCATATAGACTAGTATAACTAAAAATTTAATTCATTTTTTTGTAAAATAAGTCGAGAGGTATCTAATTTCAAAAGAATTAATATAAAATTAGTTAATATTGTATTCACAAAAATTCTATGAATAAACTATTGTATTTGTTTTTACATATACTATGCTTTGATATTAATACAAAGAAGTTTTATGAGACTAGAAATTTCAACAAATCAAATTTAGACAATGATTTATTTCACGATGTACAAATTTTTAAAAAATCATATTCCATAGAAATCATAGCAATTAAAAAAATGCATATTCTATTGAAAAAATCAAATTAAAAAATAAAATCATTGCAATACAAATGATTTGAGACTCTTGATCTGCTTCATTTTTACTTCCATTTTCTCTCTATAATTTTCACAGCTTTTATTATATTTAGTTTATTTCTATTTTAATTTTTTGACATGTAAATGAACGTCAATTTTTTTTTAAAATGTTTATATTGAAGATTGTTGTTACTATAGAAAGCCTCTCGGCTTAAAAATCCCATCACTAATAGTAGATTGAACCAACACGGTATCAGAAATTGATGTACTATGATGTACTAGTGGCTGGCTATACACCCCTGCTATGTACATTCATTACAGAAAAATTGCAGCACTCTTTACTTCTTAAATTAAGAAAAACTAGAGTTTGTGCATTCAGCTTTGTATATGATTCAAAATCCCAAACATTCATGAACAAAGAAAGGGAATTGGGAAAATTACTCGGCTCATGCGAGGTCGAAGTTGAGATGCCTTTCCTACACAAAGTGTTGCACTATGAATCATTCTCTTCATCTCATTTTTCTCATATGAATATTCTAGAAGTGGATCAACAAGTTCTTCCATAGCACCTTCAGCCATTAATGGCCTTGCCTGAAATATCAAAAGATGATTAGAAGCTGAAGCAACAGTTATAGAAAACAGAGTAAATTAAAACTAACAACAAGATAGTAAGAAAGGAAATCGAAGCCCTACCCACATAACCAAACTCTCATGACCCTTCGGATTATTGCTATTTATTGGTTTTCTTCCACTTATTAGCTCCAAAAGAACTACTCCAAATGAATACACATCTGTTTTCTCATTAACCTTGCCGTACATGAAGTACTCTGGAGCCAAATATCTGATAAGATTATCAAAGTTAGTTCTGTTGGAAACAATTCTGCAAAGTTAGTGAACATAATTAGCAAGGTCCAAAAATGTAGATCCAACACTAGGAATCAATTGACAGAATAGGAAACTTTTTCGTTCAGATCAAAGAGGTGCTTGAAAAAAAACGTAAGAGCATACCCGAATGTACCTACAACATCACTGCATGTGATGTATGCTGAAGTAGTTGATGCCCATTTGGCTAATCCAAAATCTGACAACTGCTTACAAGAAATCTAAAGTTAACGATCATCTTCCCTGGAGTTATGTAATTTTTATGTAACAAGCATTACATTTCTAAGTTAAAACACAACAGATGTGAGGAAGAACGTCTACGTTTTATTCCTCTTGCTAGAAAAATATAATACCTACCTGTGGTTCAAAATCTTCTGATAGCAAAATATTTGATGATTTGACATCTCTATGGATTATAGGACGGGGACGGTCATCATGAAGATAATTTAATGCTTCAGCAATTCCAATGGCTACTTTCAGCCTTTCTGACCAAGGAACTAGCGGCTTGTCCTTCCCTCCTGTACATAGAAGACCAACTAAAATTACCAAAAAAGAGGCTTGCAATATAAAAACCAAACAGTAAAAAACATGTGAGCATCCTACAATTGACACTTAGCGTACCATGAAGATTTTCTTCCAGGTTCCCTCTAACCAACAAGTTGTAGACCAGGAAATACTTTGTTTCCTCAACACAATAACCCATTAATGAAATAATGTGCTTGTGCTGTAACGTTGTAGTAATTTCAACTTCCATAAGGAGTTCTTGCTCTGTTTCTGGAGAAGCGTTTAATGACTTCACTGCCACGGGCTGTCCATCAGGAAGAATGCCTCTGTACACATTGCTCCGGCCTCCTTTTCCAATGAGGTTGTCTATACAAACGAAGGATTACACAATAATGAAATGATCTCTGCATACAAGCAAACATAAAAGGAAAGAAATGAAAGTGATAACTAGTTGCAATCAGATGAAAATTGAGTAGTGATACAACCTGCCGAGAACTCAGAAGTTGCAGATTCTAATTCTCCATACGTGAACTGCATGCATTTTTTACTTTTACAAAGACGTTTCAACCTCTGGATCAAGAACTTCTCTTCTATAGACTCATTTTGGGCAGTGGAAAGAGACCTAATTTCTGTAGAGCACTCTTCTGTGGATGTTACTCCATTTGGTGATTGGATCTTACTAATGTCGTTAAAGTCTTCCTCAGAAATCTCAATTTTACTTGGTAGATTTTGTGTAACCTCTCCACGTCTATCTGGCAACTGTAAAGCCCACTCAACCACAGACATTTCTCTGACTGCAGGCCTAGGATTAGGAAATTTGCTCATTCTAATGGCACTTTTCAATAATGGCCATCCAGAAGATGAGTTCTGTCTTTGAGGGGCTAATCTTGATGTATTTTCTTCAATTTCTTTTGACTTATCAGATGAGTTTTCTGCATCCTCTTCTTTCTGTGAAATCCGACAAGAAGTACTAGAAACTGTCCGAAATGAATCACATGAAGAATAGCTCTCTGACTTTCTAGGATCATGTTCCTTGACATAGTCCTTGTCTTCTTCACCAACAGTATTAATGGCGGAACTGCAAAACATGCAAGCCGACCTCAAAGGAATGCATAATTTGAAGGGATCCATTTCGAGGGGGATAATGGCCTGCCTACCAGGGTTGCAATTGTGACCAGATGGTATTATAGCTGCATCTGAAGGACTTTTGGCGATTCTGCAATCGTTAGATGGATCATCATTTGGGAGTGCACCTCTCACCGAATGTAGTAAAGAATTCAGTCTATTTACTCTGCCACCAGTTCCTGGAAGCAAAATAATATAAATCAACAAAGAGGTAACCAAATTATTCTCATATATGCAAAAAATTTACAAATAATCGAAATTCTCATATCATATATATACATTGATTACCTTGAAGAGATTGTGCTCCAACTTTCTCTAATATGACTGTTCCATTATCAATGATCAGCACAGAACAAGTACACGGTAACCTCTTTGCATAGTAGGTAGCAAGTGACTTAGAGGATCTGAGATATCGAGGATGAGGCAAATCAGAAACTTCTTCAACTAAATTTATTGCTTATAAGGGTGAATCCCCAAACCTGTAAAGGCATCAGCAAAAACTCCTCATACCTTAAGGTATTTTGCTTGCTTTTGCCAATAATAAGCTTTGTGGCCTTGTACAAACTTGCTTCTTCCGCCAATGCCTTTCTTACTGGAGAACCATACGAGACTTTCACATGAAGCTTTACCTAATCCAACAAAGAAGAAATTCATCTTTAATCTTCGTTTGCAGAGAAAAGCAAGATACGTGAACATGAAAAAAGGTCTAAGATTATTTACTTGTTTCAATCTGCAGAAACCCTCATAGACATCAAAAATGTCTGCATCGAATGGGCCAGTAAGATTGCAATTAAAGATATGGTCTTCCTTGAGCCTTTTTTCTGCAAATTCAAGCAGTACACAAATTTAAAGCCAAAATCCTTTCTGGAATTCCAAAAACATGGAAAAATAACCATTTTATCAATTAACGTCAGCTGTGAGTGCCTCAGATCGAACTGTTACATAATCAGAAGGTTTATCTTCATCATAAAATCTTCCTCTCAGGCTACAAAATCTCTTCAACGCATCCATAACGTGTCCTCTAATGGTCTCTTTTCTTTGGGGATCCAGCAGACAGCACATGTGAACTCATTATTTCATCATTTAGACTACAGCAATGCTTGTGACTATGCAAACGGGCAGAAAATAGTCAGGTAACTAAGTCTCACCTATATGGCAGAGGCATCATTGTCAAAAGAAAACTAAATCTTGCTTTATTAAGTGTTTGCAGGTGTTGGCATGAATTCCACAGGTTTGTGGAAGCCTGATAATTACTTATAATAGGAAGACGCCAGCAATCAAATTTTGATGTTTGTGCTTGGACTAATTCAATAAGCGACTTCAAATTCTGGAATTGACTAGCCAAATCCTGATTTGATTAAAATGCCCGAACTATGATTTGAAATATGATTAAGCTAGTTGCGGGATCTGATCCCAATTTGAAAGAATCATAAAGGCAAACTTGCTCGTGACTTTCAGAGCCCTTTAAATCCAATTTGAGATCTGATGAGTAAGAGGTGAAGTAAATCTTATTGTTAGCACCTCCCCTCAATTCCAATGAGATATGAAGTAAATCCAATTGTTAGCACGCGACCCAATTTCAATCAAATACAATTAGCCCTGTCTACCCAAATTTTGTTCTAAATCATTTACTAGTTACATTTAAATTGCTTTAGATCTTTCCCCAAATTCGACAGGAGCCTACAAACCAGTCGTAAAGAAACATAAACAGACCTAATTAATTCCTGGACAATCACAAGAATCTAGTATCATTTCATAAACCCGACTAACAAAATTAGAACATCAAACGGTAATAAAATTCAAAAACCAAACTTAAGAAAATTGAAGAAAACCCAATGATTCTTTGGCACCCATGAATTTCTAAGAGTTTAAAACCATCTGATATACCAGACTGACAGCATTAGAATAGCAAAAAGCGTTATTGAATCATAAAACTAACTTGGGAAAATTGAATAAAAGCCATTAATTCATCAACACTCACAAGTTCATAGGAGTTTAAAGACATTTTATGAATCTGAATGACAACATTAGAGCATCAAATGGCAGTCAATCTGATCACGAGTAGGCAGACTGACAATATATCACATGTACAATACATAAATTGCTGACAAGGCACGAAATGCCATACCAGTGGGAGATGGAAGCACTTGAACAACAATCACATGATCCCCTGCTTGAGCCACTTTCATCAACACCCACGTCAACAACTCCCTACTAGATTTACCTAAATTCACACCCACCAATAAGGTCACAGCCTTCCTCCTCCCACTCTTTCCTTCTTCCTCCACCATCTTCAGCAAAACCAACTTAACCCCAAAACGTAGTTCTTCAATTTTACATCCAGATCCCAGCCTTCGAACATCACAACTTCAACTTATGATACCAAATTCTCATTCCGCATAAACTTCCTTTGTTCTTCGGAAGAAGTACGAATAGTTTTCATTGGAACAAAGGACAGCAGCCTTATCAAACTTTTACCAGACTGAGACTGTCCCAATGAATTATTTTGACTGGAATTTTGGTGTCCCCACAGCATAAAGAGAATTCAACTACAACAACCCTCCTAAAATTCCATTTTAAGTTTTCTTATTCAAAGCGGGCATAGATCCTTCTCTGAATATAATATCAAATTCAAACTTGGCGGCTTGAGTTTGCCAAATACATTGCTGCAAATTGGAGAAAATTTTTACGGGCAACCCCTGATATATATATAAATACCTACCAAAACAAATATAAATAAAACGAGGTCCCCAAAACCTGACCGTTCACTTTCCTTTTTCTTGCCGTCTCGTAGACGGAAATAACCGCTATCCACCGTGGAGATAACGGCGTACGTTACTCTGCCACGTCAGATTTGGACACCGTAAGGCCGCTGACGTGTCTTTTTGTATCATGTCCTTGCCCGTTTGCGGGTCCCACATTTATACTAACTTCTTGTCGGTTTATATGGCGGAGATCTGACGGCAAGACGGTTCAGCGTTAATTAACGGCCGTGCAAGTGTGACCGTATTTGTCTTTAACTCGCCCACGTGTGTTTGTGTGGCCACACCGCTAAGCATCTTAATTAACGGAGACGCTTAAAGCTCGCGTGAGTTGGTCGAATCCAAAGGCCCAAGATTCTCTCATGATTATGATTGACCTAAAACGGTTCCGTTGACTTTCATCATTACGGAATCGATTTTGATTTTTTTTTCCTATGTCGTTGCTTGTGCTGTTAGTTTTGCATTAAAGTGGGGCGCACATAAAGATTTTGGTCCGTCACTGATGTATGCGTTTTACGGACTCAAAATTGACGGTCTCAGGACTTTATTTTGAATTGACCTAAGGTTGTTACATAGTTGATATCTACGCTTACATTTCAATAATGCCCCCAAAGAGTTGAATCTTTTATACTTGTATGCTCTTGTTTCCGGATATGATTGTGTTGTTCTTTTATACTTTTTAAGTTGATCCTATTTTCATCAAGAGTTCATCACTATTATACACAATTTTATCTTTACAAAAGTTCATACAAATGTTTTATCTTTAAACTATTTTGGTATCGAATATAAATATTATTTAGTTTCGACAACATTTTTGTTAATGGAGATTGTGCAATTAAAAGTCTAACTTTTTTCTTAATTATAACCTTCAAATAATCTTTCTCATCGTACTTTCTTATAGGATTGAACTCTAACATAGAGATTGTATGCATTGCTTTTGATTATGAATAGGTGAACATTTTTTAATCTATTTTTAGAATCAAACTTCATAATCCAACTTCACAAAATAAAGAACATGAGAAGATAAAAGAAAAAGACTTTGATGTGAAAGATTAAGAAAAAAAATCAAAAGTAAATATAGTAAAATTATAATTAAATAATAATAGACTTTCATATTAATAGTGTTATGGTATTACCTCTTTAGATCATTCAGACTACCTATTTTCAAATTGGTTTCATGTTTTTATTTTTAGTTTTTATGGAGGGGTATCCATTCTACCAAACCAAAGTTATGATCTCAACCCTAATCTGGGTTGGGTTCATAGCTTTCATATTGAATGCAAATGTTTATATATGGTACACATTCCATGATGAAGTGTCATTCATCTCAACTATTCTTTTGTTGAAAAAAATACAACTTTTTTCTTTCCTATTTTTTCTATTTGTCTCACATTTAAGAACATGAGAAATAGTTCAACTAAAAGTCTAGTCTTCCACTTCTTTGTAACGTTCAAACAACCTTTCTCATCATTTCCTATGTGGATCGAATTCTTTGATATAATGATAGCATTTATTACTTTTGATATAAATTGTACATGTTGTTTTTCTCTAGTATTCCCAATAGAATCCTATGATTCATCTTCACAAAGTGAAAAACAAGACAAAAATATTTAGATCCCAATGATTAAAAAATTGATGTGAAAAATTAAAACTCCATATATTAAGATTATAATTATATTAATAACAATCAATTTTTTAAAAACTATATAATAGTTGAGATAAATTTGAATTTAATTTAATTTGAAAAGAATGATTTTTCTCAAAAACTCAACGCATCTTTTATATCATTTAATCTTGTTGACGTCAATGATATAACTCCATAAACTACGTCAAATTATTTAAAACAACACAAAAATTAAGAATCGTTACATCAAAAGATGTGAAAAGAGAGACATCCCATCGCAATTAAACATGTAATGACGAATCGCATTTAATTTTAGTTTAAAATGAGGAGCCGGCTTGCTTTTCGTTTGCAAGCTTGATCATATATTTGCTTATGTGTGTTGGTGGGGATGGTTATCCAATGTTCTTTCGAGTGCAAGTATTTCTTTGTCTAAAACCAAAGGGTGCGTCACGTTGCCTTTATTTTCGCAAATGCCCGGAATTCATTATTCACGCTTTAGATGTGACGCTTTGTTCCGCACTCATGCTTTACAATTTTGAAATAAGCTCGAATACATATATATTTTTAAAAGGTTAACAAATACAAAACGCTTTAAACTTTGACGGGTGGATTTAATTTCATCTTTCTTTATAGAGTTTTTGTTTCACTCTTACTTTTCTTCTTTTTATTATTATTTTTGAAATCAGTAAAGTTGATTATTGATTATTTATATGAGGCGTGTTTTCATTATTTTTGGTATGATGGTTTAGAGTCATTCTTTTTAAAAAGATTATAGTTAATTTAATGATAAAATAGGACAATGTAAATCTATTTGAGATTTTAAATTAGATTAAAGATTTTAGAAGTATACTAGAAAAAGTATAGGATTCTAAAAGTACAAAGAAAAATGATAGAAGTGTGAGTAAGTCAATTTTTTTTTGGAAAAAAATCAAACAAAAGTATTTATTAAAGTGAAAGAAAGTGAAAATGAATTATACCATTTAATTATGTAAACTTATGCTCAGATCATTTTTTCCCTATTTTCCACATTGTTATTCCTTAAATATATATGTCATGGGATCTTTTTTAAGTACAAATAGCCCATTGGGATTAGTCTTTCTCATTATTTCTCATATAGTAACATGATTTTAGTGTCTCAAGAAGTGCTCTTTTAGTCTCAACTTATACTTCTTCATACTGACCTACCATTAGCTTGATTATCCTCATAGATGTTCTCAGTAATGGCTTGACATTTTCAAGAACATTGTTCATTGCATCATAAGTGATCAATGTACATAATTTACCTACTATGTATTTTCTCATCTTATCATCCTCTTCAATAGCTCTTAGTCTTTTCTTTTCTAATTTTCCAAGTAGGTGATCAAACATACTACCTTGTAATTCTAAGTTACATTCCTTTTGAATTTCAATAAGTAAGCAGGAATGGAATTTTCAAGTAATATTTGTTGATCCTCATTGATCTCCAATAGATTTTATGTACTTGATCTAAATTATACACCAAATTGAATACTTAAGTGATCTTACCTCTGCATAATGTTTCCATTAATGATAGAATCTATGAACTTACTTCAACCAACTTGCCAAAAGAAAAATTGTCTTCACTAGATCTTTTGAAGCCAATCTTGATTAAATATGAATGTAATATTTCATATTATATACTCTTTGTGCTTGTTGCAATCCATGCGATCCTTTATGCAACTTGCATACCATATCCATACATTCTAATAATGCAAACCCTTCAGGTTGTTCAATATGAACTTCTTCCTCTAATACACCATTCAGGATAATAGATTTCACATCCATCTAAACAACTTTTAAGCTCTTAAAAGATGAATAAGAAAGTAACATTCTAACACCTTCAAGTCTAGCCACTATTGCAAAGGTTTCAAAAAAGTTTAATCATTCTTCTTGTGCATATCATCTTAAACTATTATTTCCTTTTTTCTAATCACTACACCATTTTCATTCAGATTTTTCCTGAACATCAACTTTGTGCCTATCACATTTTTGTCTACAAGCCTTTGAACTAAAGTCCAATTATTATTCCTCTTAATTTGATCAATTTCCTCTTACATAGCCTTGATACAATCATTACTTTTCAATGCCATGGTGATAATTCTTGGTTCAAATTTTTAGATCAAATAAGTATTTTCTCTAATCTTTCTTCTAATTTACACTCCACCATTCACATCTCCTACTGTTTGATCAATAGAATGATTCATCTTCAAATACTTCAGTATTGCCAATTTAGGCCTTTAAGCTTCTTCTTCCTCCACCGACTGAGTTATTTCCTATTCTTCATTGTTTTATTCAACACTTATTTTCTCTTCTAATTTTACATAAATAATAGCCTAACCAATTTCATATTTATGCTTACTAGAATCATCATGAGCATAAGATCTAACTGGAAATTCGTGTACCTTTGCATTAGCTCACTCTCCATCATTTTGTTAGTTCTTTTGTTAAAAAAATTATATAATTTATGTTTAGTAGAATATCATAGGAAAAATCATTCATCACTCTTAGGATCAAATTTTCCAATAAAGTCATCCATTTTGATATTACACATGTACTTCCAAAAAATTAAAATAATTCAAATTAGAAGTATGACCATACAACAATTCATAAGGCATCTTACTAGTTCATCTCTTCTCTTGTACCCAGCTCATACTATAGATTGTAGAAATATCTTTTCTCCAAAATATCATTTCAACATCACTTTGAATCAAGATGGTTATGACAACATCCAAAGTTGTTCTATTCCTTCATTCATAAATATTATTCTACTATGGATTCCTTGAAGCAGACATCTGCTTTTAATTCCATTCCTACCACAATAGTCAACAAACTCTCAAGATGTGTATTCTCCACCTTTTATAAATCTTAAAAATTTCAAACCTTAAATACTTTGAACTCATGTAATGCTTTTGATTTGTCTCTCGAAAAGGTTACCAATGTCATTATAGAGAATTTGTCAATTACTAGTATGAAATACTTATCACCATGATAACTCATAGTCCTTATAGGACCACATAGGTGAGTGTGTGCCAAGTCCAAAAAAAATCATATGAATCAGATTTAGTACTAAAATTAGTACTAAACAAATTACCCAATTCAAATTCTTTGCATATAATGTTGTTTGGTTTTACTAATAAAGGTAATCCTATAATTACATTAGTCTTACTTATCTTAACCAACATATCAAAGTTCACATGACAACACCTTCTATGCCATAGCCAACTACCTTCAATGTTTGCAACCAAACAACTACTACAAGTAGTACTAAAATGTAATAAATTACCTTTGGTCTATCTCCAAGTAGTAATCAAATCTCTTCTAGATGATAACTTGTATCACTATGCTGACTAGCACTAAGAAAATTATGCTTCAAACCTTCAACAAGATATAATTCATCAATATTACCTTTACCATTAAAAAAACAAAACCCTTTACCTTTTACCAAACATGTAGTGTTGTTACCAAGTATGACTACACCACCATCAAACTCTTCAAGCTTGATGAACCTACTTCTATCATTTTTCATTTGATGAGATCATCCACTATCAATGACCTTATTAATATCATGGTCCAGATGTGATACTAAAGCTTTCTCACCTTTAATTTATGTGATTTCTTCCTTAAGAGTAACAAACACCACTTCTTTATTACCCTGTGATTCATAATTTGTCACTCCCTCATCAACTTCAAAATACCATTTATTATTTACTTTTACTTATATCATATTGCCTTATCCTTCTCATGAGTATAAAGATATTGAAGAGAAATCTAAGAAATATTTTTACATGAAAAACATTTAAGAGGTAGTTTACCTTTGTACTTACTTATACCTCTAGGAAACTTCCTTACAAGTAGAGCTTCAAACTCATCTTGTCTCTTCTCTTCATCAAGAAATGTATCAATCTCTCTAATATTTTTGCATTTTCTTCCTAGTGCCAATGATAAGGAGGCCTTTAAATCTTCTTCAACCTTGGGAATACTATTACCATAATTGTTCATCTCAAATGCAATAGGATTTCCAATTAGTCCATTATTGGAAACTTTATCAAATATTTTTTTTAACTCACAATTATAGAATCTCTAATGGCATAAGAAAGAAAAAAATATCCCAACATTTTACATACCACTTCTTAATTATTTATGGTTCCATTGATAGTTCTTATTGTTCCAACCAAATCTCTTCACCTATGACCATACTAAGCAACATTTTCACATTTTTCCATTTTCAAGTCATCATATTTCCCTTACAATCTATCAAATTTCTTTCTTTGAACATGTACATCTCCACCATAGAATAACTTAAGCTTTTCCCAAGCATTATGTGTAGTCCTATGTCTAGGAATATCACCAAATTTGGCATGAGATAATGTACTTAAAATGGCATCTAAAGCTAGTATGCTTAATGTCTCCACCTTCAACTGATCTGTATTGAGTATCCCATCCCATCTAAAATATATGATCTCAACATATGTCCAATATTATAGCTCCATTCCTTTGATGCAGATCATTCACACCATATATGAATTTTTCCTTATAAAACTTTAGAAGCTATTTCTTCATCATATTGACATTTAGCTCAAGCTGGTAGGCTTTTTATTAAGAGGACCTAAGGTACGATACTAATTGTTAATATACTTAAGGTCCAAGATTACTTAGAAGGGGGATGAATCAATAATGTATTAGATTCAAGACTTCACCAACTTAACAAATAAAGTTAAACCAAAATAGATCTTAACTATTTAACCATTCACCACAAGCATGCAATGTAAACTTCTAAAACTATCAATATTAAGATACATAATAAAACAACCACACAAGTAAAAAATATATACTAATATTCTTCACGTGAAAACCCTTGGCCAAAGTAAAATGACCTTGATGGAAAGTAATACCCACAAATATTTTGCACTCTACTAAAATGTGGCCACTTAAAAGACTAGCCTTATTAGGAGCTCAGAATAATGCTCTATTAGGAGATCATACTGTTAGGAGTCACCTGGTTAAGGAATTTTCCTCTATCTTAGTTAGGAGCTTTTCCCTATCAAGAGTAACCTTGTAGGAGTATTTATAACTCAAGCTTACTCACCCTTGTTAGGATTTAGATTTATAACTCAAACTTGTTAGGATCCTACTCACCCGATTAAGAGTGACTTGGTTAAGGGATTTATACTTAAGAACCCATTAGAATTCAACAAGGAAAGTATTATGGTAATAACACTTATCAATTACTTGTGTATATCTAATTTATCTCAACATCTACCTTTGATTACATAAATTTATCTAGTGGCTTGATCACACACACCATTGATGATCATCACCCTTGCAACTACAATACTCTGCAATATAAATACATGTATCTCAATATCTACGAAGGCCATCACCTTTAAAAAAAAATTTACACTTGATTTTCACAATAGGCTCACTAAAACATGTTACCAAACCCTAATTTTTCCTTTACTAGATCTATGTGATCACCTATTTGAACCACTCATTGATTCAACAAAGAACATCTAGCCTTTTGCACTTTTTATAATGAAAATACATAACTTCAAGAAATTCGATGAAAATGACCAATGTATGATCAAATCATCATAACCCATTAGCACCATATCAATTCCACATCATCACTAAACTTTACATCATGAAAGATTTAACAGAGTTAGCCCAAATCCTATTGGTTGAGGATCAAAATTAAATTATTTTAAGCATTCTTTCTTTTTCTCTTAAACTTACTTCAATTGATCCAAAAAATATATTCTTGTAAACCAAATCATGTACAACTACAAAAATTATCATATAGAAAAGTATAGATCATAAATCTTGAATTAGAGTTTTTGGATCATCATAGATTTGTTAGACCAATCAAATTATTCATTGTTTGTCATAAAATGTTCATCTCGATAAAGTTGTCACACTTCAATCTTTCATAACTTTCTCCATACTTGTGCAGTACATGAAATCATACATACACCATCTTGAGACATCTCTGAGTCTCCCATATCAACCATGCATTCTAACTCAACACATATATTAATTGTACATTGGATTTCTATTCTTAAATGTTATATTAATGTTCCTTGGTTGACACTTAATAGACAACCTTCAAGTTGACATCAATGCCAACAAACTAATTGATCAATTGACCATAAAATATGCAATATAACATCTCTTCCTCACAATCTACACCAGTTACGACAAAAAAGAAGAGAGAAGGAAATTTTTTTAACCCCAATTTAAATTTTAAATAAATGACCATATAGCTAAGTATAGATCTTTAGTCTTGTATTAGAGTTTTTGGATCATCATAGATTTGTTAGACCAATCAAAATATTCATTGTTTGTCATAAAATGTTCATCTCAATAAAACTGTCATACTTCAATCTTTCATAACTTTCTCCATACTTGTGCAGTACATGAAATCATACATACACCATCTTGAGACATCTTTAAGACCCCCATATCAACAATGCACTCTAACTTAGCACATAGATCAATCGTACATTGGATTTCTATTCTACAAATGTTAGATTGATGTTCCTTGGTTAACACTTAATAGAAAACCTTCAATTTGACATCAATGACAACAAAATAATTGATCAATTGACCATAAAACATGCAATATAACATTGCTTCCTCACAATCTGCACTAGTTATGCCAAAAAAGTAGAGAGAAGGATTTTTTTTAACTCCAATTTAAATTTTAAATATACTATGGTTAGGATGTGTGAAACTTATTTTCCCATGCATATTAATGATTTGGATATGATGTGGCATGTTGGGAATTCTTCTATGCTGGTAAAAGGGGTTTATAATCTCATAATTAATTGGGATGAAGTGAGTGATAATTATTATGGATGTTCTAACATGTGGTAGATTTCTAGACTATTTCATCCGAGATCAATTCAACATTTCATGGAGTTAAATCATACTTGCCTTGGGAAGATCCAATCTAGGCAATAATTACACCCTCTCATAGATTTTTATGGGAAAGTTAAGTGTTTTTTACAACAAATATTTTAACAAAAAATGGCTTTGCAATTTTTTCTTGCAATTTTGTCAAAGACAATCTAATTATTCCTAGTCTTGAGAATTTGGAGATGAGTGGGGACAAAGTTAAGGTGGAGATGGATAAAATTGAAGACACTCTCCACATCAATCCTAGGGCATTGATCATGTCCATTGACACAAGTTCATTTTCTCATTAATGGAGGCCATGGAAGGTTTTAATCAGTGGCTTACTCTTCAATTTATGAACAATTGGAATGAAAGAAAGGTGACCATGGGTAGAATTGTGTTTGAAGTTAGTGAGGGAGTTATTTCTTAGGCTATAAGATTATCTATTGAAGGGCCTAAATGGAAGAAGGCCAAAAAAGTTACTAACAATGCCAACTTAAGAAGCTTATTTCATAATGGGGAGGAACTTGTCAAATTGTGTGGTGGTTTTGATAGGGAGGAGCTCTTGAAACCTTAGGATCAAGTATGTACTTTTATTATGAAATATTTCAATTTGGAATGGGTTTTAGGTATTTTTTATTATTATAATATTATTATCACTTCCCTTGCTAAATCACTTTTCTCACCATGATTTAATCTCTTTTCCCTTTTATTTGCTCCACTCTTTATAGTTCCCTAATAAATATGTTAGTGAATGTAGGAATCAAGTAAAAAAGATTGCTACATTGTACCAAGGTCTTATGATTCGCCTATATAACTTCCATCTAACTTCGTGTCCTCCCAAATCCATCTTTGTTCAGGGTGTCCCTTTATCTCCATCTCCTCCCTTAGAATCCTCGTTGACTAGTTTGGGAAAATAAATCCTTAAAAAGGCCCCCAAACCCTTCACCAATCCCTATCTGATTCTCCTCTTCTAAATCCCCTTAGAAAAATTGAACAAGAAACCTCTTGTAGGCCCCTCTAAGCCTAAGAATCTTAAGAAACCTAAAGCTAAGCCTAAAATCCGTATGGTGGAGTCAAAAAAAGATTCTGGTGAAACCCCCACTAATCTAATAGAAATGTGGCTAAACCTAGAGAGAGAGAGAGAGAGAGAGAGAGAGAGAGAGAGAGAGAGAGAGAGAGAGAGAGAGAGAGAGAGTTGATTGATTCAGAGGACAGTGCCAAGTCATTGACTCAAAAACTAATGCCAACTCTATACATGTCTTTGGAAGCATAAAGATGGAAACTTAGGACCTCACCATTAACAAACTTGTGAAGGAAACTGTGTGTGTGTGTGTGTGTGTGTGTGTGAGAGAGAGAGAGAGAGAGAGAGAGAGAGTTGATTGATTCAGAGGGCAGTGCCAAGTCACTGACTCAAAAACTAATGCCAACGCTATACATGTCTTTGGAAGCATAAAGATGGAAACTTAGGACCTCACCATTAACAAACTTGTGAAGGAAACTGTGAGAGAGAGAGAGAGAGAGAGAGAGAGAGAGAGAGAGAGAGAGAGAGAGAGTTGATTGATTCAGAGGGTAGTGCCAAGTCACTGACTCAAAAACTAATGCCAAATTTATACATGTCTTTGGAAGCATAAAGATGGAAACTTAGGACCTCACCATTAACAAACTTGTGAAGGAAACTAAGAATACCTTTCTCATGAATGCTACTTCCTAGACTCGTACTCTAGAGGGAACTAAACAAGTTACTTTTGGTGATAAGGGTATTAAGAAGGTTGGTCATTAGAAGGTTGATAATGGTCATTTTGGAATGTGTGTTGTTATTGAGGAGGAAACTAGGAAAATAAATAAAGGAGTTGGATATTTTGGATAAAAAACCTTCTCTAAGATGGCCCACTTCGCTTTCAAAGTCATGCACTCTTTGGCTACAAGCCTATGCCTTTTGCAAAAGGATAAGGAGAAAAAGATGATATGGGGATGCAAATAAGGAGCTATTCAAATTCCTTACAAATGATTGGATATGGCTAATGTTGAAGAAGTTGAATGAGGATGCGAAGAAAAATTGACAATGTTGTGGCTTAGTTCCATGCAGGGCATTTTGCGATTTGGTGCTCTTGGGAAGAAAAGCCCTTTTTAGATTTTGGTTTTTCTTTCTTAACTTTAGTAGACTTTAGTGGATCTTTAAGGATATCTTTAAAAACTTTGCCCTGTGTGACACATTTTATAGTTTAATTAGTAATTATTGAGCTAATATGTCGATGACTTGCCCCTTGGCTACTGTTTTATGTTTAACTCTTTTAAGCCTCATGTGCATTCTTGATTATATTTACTTAATGTTCTATTGTCTAGATGGGGTTAGTAGGAAACATGGTGGGGTTCTGTTAATTTTGTTTCTTGTTTGCTCTTGGGAGGTTGTTTTTGATATTAAGGGAGGGAAAGTGTTATTAGTCTCCTATCATTGCATTGATTACTTGACGTTAGGTTCTTTGTTGTCTATGTGTTGTAAGTTCTAATCTATGGTTTGGCCACTTAAGGGACAACTCCCTCATTTGGTTACCTTTATATAAAACCATACGACTAGCCAACACCCTTGAATTGCATGACAATGGGACATGTGCTCATAAGCCCATATATGCAACAAGGTCACTTTGGTAGACAAACTTACAATACCATCATATAAAAATTATTCAAGATCATGATAAATAAACTTAAGTCCCTTATCATACAAGATCATAACAACTATTAAAAAACTAAAAACAACTATTATATTCTCCCCCAATATTTTACTCACAATAAAATAAATTCTAAAACCACTAAAAATATAACGACTCCACTGATAAATTTATTTTTCAATGACTATTATAAATTTCATAAAAGTATAATTGGATAAACGCTTAATTTGTTTGAATCATAACGGATGGAATAACAATCTCTAATAATAATTTCTAAACGTTCATAAAAGTTTTAAAGAATTTAAAATATTTATTTAAACGTTGAAATTATGAATAACATGCCTTGAAAATATGTAGACGCGTTATTCAAAATAAACGTGGATTATCCCTTGTATTTAGTTGGAATTATTGAGCAACCGGCTCGCCTCCTGTTCGCATGTTTTTTTTTCCATATATTTTTGTGTTTGGTGGGGATGCTTCCTTTTTCTAAACTTAATCTGCTTTTATTTGACTAATCGATTGTGAAATTCAGTGTGTGGCCCTCAGCTTTGGAACTCATTATTCATGCTTTAGATTTGACGCTTCATTCATTGATCATTCCTTACAATTTTGAAATTTAAATAGATTTATATTTTAAAAAGGTTTATCTATACAAAATACTCTTTAGATTTGATAGAGTGGGTATCATTGCATCTTTCAAAGAGAGATTTCTATTCACTACTTATTTTTAAGATACATAAATTTTTAGTATTTACATGCCTAGAGGAGGTGGTTGCAAATATAACATATTTGAAGGAATAATCAACAAAAATATAGAGAGTGTATAATTAATTAATGTTAGTATGCAAATTAGATTGTATTGTTAATTAATAAGAGCAATCAAATTGGATAATTTATTTTTTAAATGAATAGTCCCTTTCTATTAATAAGTTAATATACTTGTTACATATTAACAAAAAAGAGGCCAGGGGATACAAGATCACCTTGTGAAAGTTTACACGGCAGAAGTCGAAAACAACAACTATTTATCAAAAACACATATAACCAGTTCCCTCAGGCTGCAAGAGCAGTGTTGGCAAAAAGGGGATCATCGCGATCATTATAACCCCAGGAATCCCTAGGATTGGTAGGTTGACTAGGAATAGTCCAACCATTAGCATCATCTTCATCAACACCTTTGCGTTGTCTTTTTCCTCTGCCTGCGGTGGAGAAATTGCTAGATCCAAGCGAGGGAATGACCACTTGGAGCCACTAGAGCCAGGAGGAGCAATAGGAGGGGGAGCCACAAGAACTGGGGACTAGCTAGAACCACAGCGAGGTGGACAAGCTGAGCTACACCGCCAACCAACATTGCCACCACTAGTAGAGTGGTGATGGGGAGCCTGTGAGCATGGCATATGCAAATGACAAGTAGAAGAACTGTGACCCCAAGGTAGAGTGTGGTCTACCGAAGAGTCAGAAGGAACCCTAGCGACTGTGCAAAATGCATTATCCCAATGATTGAGCAATTCTTATAGGCGGGCCACCTCCATCACCACATTGTTGGCTTGGACCTGGATCTGCAACATGACATTATTACAAATGCATGTTTTAAGGTACATAACAACATTGATATCAAGAAAGTTGTGAGTGAAAAGAACATCATTCCTATCTTTCCACAAGGTACAAACAAAATATCCATCCTGAAAGTATGCTAGATCTAGGTAAATTGACAAGGAATCCTCAGGGAATCACATAGAACAATCATGTGCCAAGAAAAGGGTTCTAGCCTAAAAGGCTTTAAAAAAATGTGTACCTAGTGCCAATAATTCTGAGCATGCCTACAGAACTAGAAAACATGCAAAAATGACTCAGGTTGTCCACAAAAAGGACACTGAGGATTAGGAACAACAAGATGTTTAAGCTATGGCCCAAGGGGAAGCCCTGTAGTAGGCACTAGACAAAATGGGGAATCTTAGGCTCAGTGATAGCATCCTAAATAGTATCAAATCAAACCCTTCAATGATGAGGAGAAGATCGAAGATGTCATCGTTGGTTGAGAGTATCAACCATATGGAGATGGGGATGTTGACATATCAATCAAGTTTGTTATTAGTGACACACACTTATTCAGATTTTGTATGGCTACTGAGTTCATTGAAAAATCTACAATGTTTTTCATGTAATTCTATAGCCACCAAATTCTACAGTTGCTACCGAGTCTTTTGGACTAATTCCAAGTGGCCACCATGCATTCCAATGGTTACCAAGGGAATTCAGTTAGTGTGAAGTGCAACAGTTCAAACAAGGCATAATTAGGCAATGTGAAGTCTAGTAGTTCAACCTGAGCACTCTAGTGGTTACCAAGCTTTGCTGTTTCTACTAAGCTAGCAGTTCATGTGACTCAAAGCCAGTGTTAGTCAAGCCATATGCGAAGTTAGTGTTTATCAAGTGAAGTCATGGTAAACTAGTGATTCAATTTATGCCAAGTGACACTGTATCTACCGAGTCACTAGTGCAGACCAAGTACGAGACTACTTTAAGGTGATTAGCATCGACTGAGCTTCTACTTCTACCAAGTGCATGACGATGCCAAGTAATCATAGTAGACACCGAGTATTAGAACTTCACCAAGTCAGTCTTCAGAACCTGAGTGTCTTCATTTGGGCCAACTTTGTAATATTGGTGTTAACTTGTATGATGGCTGACTTTGTTATTATGTAAATGGGATTGGTATATATGTAATGTATTGTATCATATCCAATGTGTATGTGTGAGTAATTCATGAATATAAGTGCGTAAGAATGCGAATGTGATCAAGCAGTAGATAAAGTATATATATTGAAGGCCATATCAAAAAAGGAGTAGCAAAGACATATCCATCAAAAGGTGAACAGTACTTCAAGGAATCTCTATCAACAATTGAGTTGTAAGTTAGAGATCTACTGTTTCATTCTAACAAGTGAATCAGTTTAAATCCTTTCACAAGGTAGACTTAATAGTCTTTCTTAAATCTCTTAACAGAGTGTATACTTTATTGTGTGTTTGTAAAAACCTCTAACAAGGTGGACCTAGTAGTCCTAATTTTCTCCTAATAGGGCAGATCATCAGAAGTGATCATTGTAAGACTTAACAGGCCAAATTTATGCTACAGTATTTAAGTTTTGTGGGTTTCATCCCCACCCCAGTTTTACTTTATATTTGGAAGGTTTTTGGGTCACCAAATTATTGTGTTCAAGTGTTATGAATGTTTTATGTTTTCAGTTTCTCATGCATGCAATTAGATCAATAAATGATAATTAGAATATTGCTATAAAGTGCTAAAATTGATAAAATTTTAGAGGTTATTGATTCATCCCTCCCCTCTCAGTAACCTAGCATAGTCTTGAATATTTCCAACAATTGGTATTAGAGCCTTGTGGTTCTCAAGAGAAAGTTTAACAGCTTGAGAAAAGATCAAGGATATGGAGATATTTAGACTTGATAAGGCAATTGACAATGAAAAGTTGGATCTGGAAATGGCCATTGCACAACTCAAGAAATCTAAGGAGCAACATTTCCAATCCCTAAAAAGAAGGAAGGAACTTGCAAATCAAATGAATGATCATTAGTACATTGAAGAAAGAATTGAAGACTTTTTCCCTTCAAGCAGTTCAGATGAAGCAAATGATGCAATGAAAGAACTCCTAGAGAAGAATGGTTCCCTGTAGGAAGAAGTAAGAAAGCTCAAAAGAGAACAAGAAATTTAGTTAGTAAGGCTATGTGAAATCTTGGAATAGAGGAACAAGATAAAAGAAGAGATGGATGAAAGAAACAATGAGATCCAGAACCAATCCCTTCAACATGCAGATCTTATGGATCAAATCTCCAATGCAAATGAAGAAATCATGAGCCAAAGATAGATCAATGAAAGATTAAGAAATGATCTAAATTTGGAAAGACAAATCAATGAAAGAATAAGAAATGACCTGAGATCTAAAAAGAAAATTAGTGAGCGATTGAAAAATGACCTAAACACTGAAAAGAAAATCAATGAAAGAATGATGAAATCTCAAGCCAACATGGTTCAACTGAATGAGCAAAATCTCTATAGACAAAAGGGTAAAGTAGGAATTGGATACAAAGAAGAAGGCAAATCTTCCAAACAAGGTGTTCAAAGGAATCAAAGACCTACTTGTAATCATTGTGGTAAGTTAGGTCATACATCAAACAAATGTTGGAGTAATGGTAAAGTAGAATTTAATGGAAAATGCCACAATTGCAATCAACATAGTCACAGGGCTTATGAATGCAAAGAGAAAGAAAAATTTGAAGGCAAGTGTCACAAATACAAGAAACAAGGTCACAAGGCACCAGATTGCAGAACTAAGTCATTCAATCTAGTAGAGAAAATTGTGAAAGCAATATTCAGTTGGGACTACAACACTTGGTGTAGATGTGTAGATGTCATTACTGTAGAGAAGTTGGACACATTGGTATGAATTGTGTTAAACATCGTACAAGGAAAAGAGATACCACCATAAGATGTTTCACTTGTACCACACTTGGTCATCTAGCCAAAATTGCATGAATATAGGTATAGTTGAAGATGAAAAGAAAGCAAAAGAAGATAACGTTCGAAAGAAGATGAGGCAACAATGGATCCCTAAATCTACCAATGATGCTAGTTCAAGTAATGATGGTCATGTCACTCAAGAAGTGGGTGACTCCACCATTTTCAACTAGGTTTCCAAAGGAGTACCAGAATTGCATTATCAAGATCACATTCAAATAGTTCCAAATTAAAAGATGACAAAAATCTAAATTAGTATTCAAGATACAAAAGGATCATTGAGGAAGATCGATATTAGTTATCATTGAGTTACCTTCTCTATCAAGTAAGGTCGGGTCATGGACTCTACCGAGCAAGGTCGGGAGTTACAAGACACACATGATTACCGAGTCACAGAGCCTTCATTGAGTAATCGATTGAATAGTGGATGATAGGCTATCGAGCATAGTGTCAAGCATGATGTCAATCCAACTACCTTCATACCAAGCATTAATGGTGAAGTTTTAACAAAAAGCATGAAAAAAATTCATTTTTCACCATGAAATCCAAGTGCTCTTATGAAGAAGCAAATTCCAGTGTGATCAAGTGACCTCAAGAAAATTTGCAACAAGGTTTTCAATGTTTTGATAATTTACTGAGTAATCATGGGATCAAGCAGTAACAGTAAAGCAAAGAAAGGATCTGAGATGTTGGTTCAAGGAGTCGAGTGGAAAGTGCCAGACTTCAAACTTGTGTCTGCGATTGCAAAAACCCTCAACCCAAGTAGAGTTCAATCATAAATCCCACCTAGGGTACTCCTTATTAACAATATTCGAACTCATTTCAAGTGTTCTATTCAAGAAATTGGAACCCTAGAAATGGATGATGCCCTAGGTGAATTGTGTGTTAATGGAGTCCTCAAACTCGAGCATAAAAATTTGGAAAACAAAGGTTTGACCCACATTCCTCACATGCCCTGAGGTTTTCAAATCAAGTGGATTAGATACATTCTAAGCTAGGTGCATAATGGTCAAATATGGCTTGAGCAACTAGTTGTAATTGTAGACACCTAAAAAACCTTTAGAAAATAAAGTATTTTTATTCTCTAAAAAATTCTTGATGACATCATCATTAATTAATTAATTAATTAATTTTTATGCCTTTAAATCCCTTTATCTTAATTAAAAATATTTAATTAAGAAATCCCTCCCAAAAATGTTTAAATCTTATTTAAACATTATTTCCTTATTTATTAATTATTTAATTAATAAATTGACCAAAAATCCCAACATAAATAATTAATTTATTTTTTTCCCAAAAGTTGGCCAATTTCTTTAAGACCAATAACCTCTTCCAAAATCTTCTAATCCTTCTTTAATTTCGATTAAAGGCTAATCTCATCATTTCCTACCCCTAATCCCAACTCAAAATATTTAATCAAGATTAAATATTAATCCTCATGTTTATTAAAAATATTTTAATAAATATCTCCTCAACCCAAACCCTTGAAATAAATAAAACTTTATTTATTTCATAAAATCTTATCCTAGGAAGTTCTAGACTCTTCTAGAAAGTCTTCATCCTCATCCAAAGCCTAGACTCTTCTAGAAGATGTCTTTAACCCTAATCCTAATCCCCTCCTAACCTTGTCACATTCCCTAAACATGGGTTAAGACTTGCTAACTCAAGGCAAAGTTAACAAATATCTCCTCCTTCACCCACCCTCATTAATTGCAATCCACTTGCCTAGTCCTAAGCCATCTCTAACCCTTCCTCTAATCATTTTTACAACCCTAAGCAAGCTTAAAACCCCCCTAAACCCTCAAATTCGAATTTCATGGTATCTCTCACAAATATCTTCAACCACAAAACTTTATAAAGCCCACAAAGTCATAAATGTTCTTACAAAGCACTTATGAAGGGTCTTTATGAAGATTTTATCCCTTGAGCCTCCTTTGTTGACTCATCCTTCCCCTTTCCTCCATCCTCTCACCATGTGTCACTCCTTGATTGGTTGTAAGGAAGCACAATCCATGTGCTCTCCTCTCATGCAATCTAAGCCCTCCATGAGCTTTTTCCCATCCTTGCATCTTAGCCCTCAATCCCTCAAGCCTCTTGCCTATAAATTGGATCCTTCCCCTTTGCAAAATAACACAATCCATGAAGTAAAGTTATAATGCTATTTTGAGAGCCAAATCCATTCTAAAGCCATCTATCCACACCAAAAATCCACAATCATCCATTGAAGCCTTTGGAAGCATATTGAGCATACATCCTATCCATTTAGATAAATCCACTCAACAAGAGAGCTTCTTATTAAGAGAGTCCATTAATGGCTCATATTCTCAATTGAGAGCTCCTCTTAGTCTATCTTGAAGTTTATGAATTTTGTTTAGTTTGTAGAAGCTTTATTTAAATTTGGTTTCTATTAGCATACTAACATTGCTCATATACATTTTGGCACGCCCGGTGGGACCCCGCATGGGTCATCTTCATTAGCTTTTTTAGTCAAGTTTTGTATGTCATTTGCTGATTTTCTAATTTTTCTTATTTTTGTGATTGGTAGGATTGTATAAATTGGTTTTGTAGGTCCACATGAGCATGAAGAAGACAAAGGAACTCATAATCTATCTCATAGTGTTTGCAAATTTTTCAAGCTTATAGGTGGACAAAGAACTTGAAATTCTTCTTCTTCTTCTTGTCTATATTCTTCTTATTCCATCTACTTCTTCTTCTTCTTCTTCTTGTGGGAGATCTTGGCCATTTTGAGAGAGCCCATTAATGGCTCATATTTTCAATTGAGAGCTCATCTTAGTCTATCTTGAAGTTTATGAATTTTGTTTAGTTTGTAGAAGCTTTATTTAAATTTGGTTTCTATTAGCATACTAACATTACTCATATACATTTTGGCACGCCCGGTGGGACCCCGCATGGGTCATCTTCATTAGCTTTTTTAGTCAAGTTTTGTATGTCATTTGCTGATTTTGGCTAATTTTGCTTGTTTTTGTGATTGGTAGGATTGTATAAATTGGTTTTGTAGGTCCACATGAGCATGAAGAAGACAAAGGAACTCATAGTCTATCTCATAGTGTTTGCAGATTTTTCAAGCTTATAGGTAGACAAAGCACTTGCAATTCTTCTTCCTCTTCTTGTCTATATTCTTCTTATTCCATCTACTTCTTCTTCTTCTTCTTGTGGGAGATCTTGGCCATTTTTTTTTTAAGGAAGCAAAATCATACACACTTCTTTTTAGTGCTTAAAATGAACCCCCAAATCATACTTAAATCCATTAAAAAATTAAAAATTTGCAAAAAAGAAAAAATCTTCTAACAAGTGAAACTAAACCAATCTAATCATTTGCATCCTTGCAAAATCAAGGTTTTAGATGCATTCATGCAAAGTTAGGAACACTTCATTTTTGAGAATTTAAAAAGAACTTCAAGTTTCCATTTCAAAAGGTTCAAAATCAACACTAAGTGCACACTAAAATCTAAATCAAACTCAAAGCATCAATCAAGGATAAAATGAACCTCATTTGCAAATATGTTAAAGTTCTTTTAAAAATCTCATGAAAACTAAGAGTCCTAAATGGTTGCCAAAATTGTCCTAAAAAGCTTTGTTATTTGTTCCAAACAAATGTCTTGTTGCAAAATCTTGAATGTTTCTTAGGTTTTTTATGCATCAAAACAATCTAGGAATATCATTTCTAGGCTTAAAACATGAAAACTAAAACACAAAATCTTGAATGAAAAGAAAATTCCAAAGAGTCATTTTCACTTTTGAGTCCAAAAACAATCTTGAATGATCTAAGGTTAAAACAAAGCACTTCAAAGTTCTTAAAACAACACACAAAATCTCAATCTTGAATGCTCAAAGGAAAAAACTTGAATGCTTAATCACTTGTCTTTGAATGCATGTTGCTAAAATCACTCTTGAGTGCCATGGATTAAAATCAAAGTTTTTTTTTTTTATGAATGCATGATTAAAACAACAAATCCAATCTTGAATGCCATAGATCAAATAATCATCTTTTGGAGCATAAAAAGAATCTACATTTTTGTAATCTTTTAAGTTATAAAAACAAATAAAAATGCTTTGAGTGAGTTTGTCGTTGGACTCACTCTCTTTAATCACCCATCAATTTGACCATTGGTTGCAATCTCAGTGCCATCTATGGGGATGGGTCCACCTAAGAGGGTGTTAAGTGCTCCATGCAAATCAAACTCCACTCACTTGGGTTTTTAGTGGTTTTTCTAAGTTAGAAAATTCCTTGAATGCGCATTAATCTTGCTCACACTTCATTTGGGCATAAAAATTGGACAAATCTTGACGTGGAGGGCCTCCGGGCGCGTGCTTGAAATTGAGTCTCACACACCTTTGTTTTGGGCTTAAAATAAACTCACACTCAATCTTGAATGCCTTAAAGAAAAATCAATCGATACTTGACGTGGAGGGCCTCCGGGCGCACGGGTTTACCTTCTTGTTGACCCTAACTCTTCTTCTTGTTCGCATTCTTCAATCAATTTTATTTTTTTCGACGCTTCAAAGTTGGAATAAACATTGTATCTTAAACATGAGTGCTTGCAAAGTCTAGATCAGAAAACTTAAGTGTCAGTTGGTAAAAGAACAAGCGTGTTTTTTAGCCCAAGATCATTCAAGTCTTCTCTCCCCTTGTCGTCTTTCGAGGCCATCTTGGGTGCATAAGATTAGGATCCAAAATCTTGTCTTAGCTTTTTAGGAGGCCTGCTTGGGGATTTCATCACCCCTTGGGACGACCTCAACTCCAGCGTTTCGACAGAGTATAAAGATCGGGAGGTGAATCCAAAGACACCTCTCTTGGGATCAAAATTTTGTCACTCAGGCTAAGCCTCAAGGAACTTTATACCCTTGAGAAGTGATAGAGGAGAAGTGGGTTACCACTCCTCTCGGCTGTGTGACATCTTTTTGGTTTCATCTACAGATTTGGGCCTCACGTACCTTGTGTATATCGAGGACTCCCTAGCTAAACCAAATTTCATCCTTGTAGAAAGCTTCCTAAGATGTTGGTGTGTTTGACGTGCTTGCTCATAACTTTTGTCTGCTTGTTTGTTCATAGCTTTTGAATGAATGTTTGCCAATTTTGGTCGAAATCCCAGAAAAGCAGAAATCTCCCAACTCAAGGCATACTTAGCGTAGTCATTGCCTTATCAGAAAATCATCCAAGTTCCCCCGATGCAACCGAATATATCTAGTTCTTTGCCTTAGAACAATCCCAAATCCAAAGTCCATCCAAATCATCCCCCCAACCAGCTAGCAACCCAATCCAAAATCACCCAAGCCTTTAAAGAGTTGTTGTCACTTTGCTAGATTTTGCTATCCAATCAATCCTACCAATCAACCAATCTCACCAAGGTTATCCCTTTGACAGAGCATTGTCTAGGGTAATCCAGCTTTTTCACTTGTATCCCTCATCACCTTGAGCTAAAGGTTGGGATCCACAAGCAGTTAACAAAGGTAAGAGGAGGATAGAAAAACTAAAAACAAGCACACCTCTTATGTTAATGAAAGGTAAAGGAGAAGATATAGAAGAAGAGGTAGAGGATGAAGAGGAATTAGAAAAAGAAGAAGAACTTGTGAAGAAGAAAGGCAAGGTGACCATCACCAAGCCACGTAAATGATCCCTGTAGTCTTCACAAGGAGGTCCAGGAAGAAAGGTAGTGAAATTGTCCTTAGCAAACCTCCTCCCACCTTCCAAGAAAAAATGAAATAGATGGAAGAAGGTGCAAGCATAAAAAAATTCAAATCCTTGAAGTATGAAACTAGGACAGAGGCATCTGGAGAAGAAACATGTAGAAGAACTGGTGTTGACCAAAATGGGAAAATGGAAGTATTCACTAGATCAAATAGCCTCCCAAATCTCTAATTAATTATTAGAAAAAATAAATCCAAGATGAGACTTTTCAATGCAAATAGCAAAATATATTTATGCATAAACCATGAGGCAGTTGCTACTAAGCATGACAGATGCTGAGGTAAAAGAGTCCTTAAAGAAAAATGAAGATAAAATGAATCTTAGATTTAATACTTGTTTAATTTTGATCAAGGATATGGAGCATGTGGTTAAGAATGCCACACACACGTGGAAGAATGTTTATCATTTGTATAAACCAAGTGACTTCCCAATAGATGTTAAGGATAATGATGATGACAGTGATAATGATGAAGAAGAAACTTACACTGAGCCCACACATTTTGACAATGAGGAAGTTGAAGAAGATAAAGAGGAGGAAGCTACCAAGGAAGACAAAGAAGATGATGAGGAGACTGACCCTATGAAGATAGCAACTGCAGTCATTGCATCACTTCCTCACTCTTCAAGAAAACCAGTTGCTACTCCAAGCTCGGAGACAAGCTCAACAAGTTTGATTGTGACAACTACAGGTACTTCAAATGTCCAATCACTCTTCACCCCCACACAACTTAGCACATCATTGATAGAAGTGACTACCACTTCATCTACTGACTGGCAACCTCCCTCTTCTTCAACTCTCGAGTTGTAGTCATCAACAATGAATATAATGGCTTCTATAATTTTGAGCTCTTCAGTAGTAAGTACTTCAATTTTGGATTCTAGAATTTTTTCTACTTTAGTAATGGATACTTTAGTTATGACTTCTTCAGTTTTGGATTCAACAAGCATTCCTGTTAGTATTCGATCAATTAGTACTATATCAATTTTTACAGCAAGTCCTAGTATATCTACAATTGTTTCCATCCTAGATACAAAGGCATTGAGTACAAGGATAGTTGAACCTAAGGCTCAACCAAGTACAAGATTTTTGAGTAGAGGCAAGAAGATAGAAGAGGATATAGACCTAGATGAGGAAATATAAATTCCCAAATGGGACTTCTATAATCTTACTGTGGATCAAATGCATATAGCTGGTGAACTCTTTTAGAAGAAGGTAAAACAATAGAAATTAAGAGAGGAGAGAGACAGAGAATATAAGATTACCGATGATGCTAAATATTTTTTCTTTCTGAGGCTATAGGTATTGAGGTTGATACTTCTCAACCTATTTTGTTGAAATTAGTAGAGGTAGTCCAAAAGTTTAATGAGGACACTAGTGGTCAAGATAAGTTAATTGAGAAAGCAGAAAAGAAATTTGACAATAAAGTGCTTGAGCACATTGCTCAACATATTGCTATCCATCAAGTTGAGCTCTCCTCAATTTTGACCAATCTTGAAACCTCTTGCACTAATGTGACATCACTTTTTGTGAAGTTATGTGATGTTACTGAGTTCACAAAGGAGATAAAGAGAAAACTAACAAAGATTGATGAGGATCTGAAAACCAGTGCACAACAATTGCAACTTGACTTTAGTTCAAGCTCTGAACATCATATGAAGATCAAATTTCTGTTAGACATATAGTTAGAGTTGTTGAGAGAAGAAGCAAGGATCCAGTCTATATTGATAGATATTTAGAATATGATCCTTCCTATAATGGATACAATGCAAAAACATATTGTTTATTCAAAAACCTTGATCCATGACACTAACTTCTCTATTGCAGATCACATGATAGAACTCTCTATAGAAGTGCAAATTGCTCTACATGCATGCAAGATTTTGCAAAAAAATTAGGATAATACTTGTTGTCACTTAGGTTTGCACCCTTGTCCAAGGCCTATGCACGAGGACAACCTAGTGAAACATGGAAACAACCTCCAAGTTGTGGGACTTGAACTACGAGGTTGAGTCTCCGGAGAAGGCCGACTTCCTCTTACTATCAGGGCGCACCTAATTGCTCTTGGAGAGGAAAAGGGAGAAGGAGAGCATGAAAGAAAATCTACCTAGTCTAATTGAAGGAGGTGATGCACCAAAATAGAGTGTTCAGACTCATTTCTGCCCATATATGCACTACAAAACAAAGATAACATTCAAAAGACATACATACTCAGACTTATGTTAATCAACAACCACATACAGATCAGGGAACCAAACTGAATAACACAAGGAAAAGGATTTCACTTATATATTATCCAATAGGTCAAAAATAGATATAGTATGCAGGCCATAGATCTCAACAATACACCAATGAGAGGCAAGATGGATGCACATATACATTGATGGCTGAAGGAGATGATACATAATGTTATATAGCTTAGAGACAAAGGGAATTTTACACTGCAAACCTGCGAGCAGTAGCAAAGAAATCAGAAAAGGAGTCCCCCTAAGAAAAGATCACAAAATTGCCTTTATAGTTCAGGCATAATTGAGGATTTTTTGCATTACATTTACTTTTCACCTACTGGCATTAACTTCTCACCCTGAAAATCCAATCAAAGATCTGGTGGTTTTGAGTACCAAAATTTGATATTCCTTTGAGAAAGAGCCTGGAGAAGACATAACGGTGCTAGAAAACATCCCCTGACATAGTAGATAGATCTGTAATGGTGGTAGAATGTCCTTGCACTTTGCATTCACTTCTAAGTCAGTGGCATTGATCACAGGATCAAAATCTCACAGCAAAAAACTTGATTCATTGTTTTTGGCTCACGAATCTGCGAGGTCAAGGCAAGTCAAACAGTTCCTTATGTGCCAACTAGGCCACGCGGGCCAATCGCCTCTTTTCGTTCTGCCACCTAGGAAGTCCTCTATGGTTGACCTTCCTTTATTGAACTAACCGCGCCACCCTCGAACTATTATCATTAACTGCAGCGATTACAAACCTAACCGTGACATTAACTGCCAGTCGCTAACCATCAACCCTGGTCTGCCAGTGAGACACATGTTAGCAAGATGCTATGTCGCTATGGTAAAGATCGCACAACTTCACCATAGCAAGACATCGCCTTCTGTTGATCTGCCTTGATCTGACGATCGTGAAGACTCGTCATGCTCCGTGCTATCCTTACCCTGGGCCCATCATATCTGGTGTCACCTCAGCAACCACACTACACCCAAATGACACCTGGCAATACCTGATAGATGTACCTTAGTGCAACTTGGCCCCATTGACACATGGCGAAAGGGCACCATGTCGCTATGGTAAAGATCACGCAACTTCACCATGGTGACATGGCGCCTTCCATTGATTTTCCTTGATCTGACGGCAAGCAAGATAGATACTGCCCCCTGCCTCACTGTGTATCAATCAATGGGAACCAGCCACATGCCAACTATCTATGTTTCCTATGCTTCCAAACTTGGACCCACGAGGACACGTGTCCTCCAGGCACCAACTCGCTATCATAAATCTCGTGTGGCTTATCCATAGTGCGATGGCGCCTGCCATTGATCTCTGCAAATCTAATGGTGGAGAAGTTGACCTTTTACTACACTGGCCGCATTGAAGATCTGGTCCCATGCGCTGACTGTATTCTAACCTGGCATACGTGGCTATTCTCCATTGGACTAACGAAGCACCACCTTGGTCTGACAAGGCACCAACCTAGAGGGTCCATACTACTTTTTCCTTACTGAGGGGACACATGGCACCCAGGCGCTATGTCCCTATGGGAAAATCGAGGCCAACTTCCCATAGCACCATGGCACCCAATGATGACATGTCTTTTGATCTGCATGTGTCTTCCAATGATTCGCCACCATGGCACTGGACTCCACCAACTAGGCAGATGAGGTACAAAATGGGACCCAACTACTTTCCTGAAGCTCTCGCCATGGTGACTTTTCCATTGCCGCGAACCTTGCTTTCCTACCACTGGGACTCACCGTAGAACACCCTCCGGCCGGTCGGGTGCTATGTCGCTATGAAATTTTTTTGGCCTACGCATGATAGCGACATAGCGCCCATGGTGCCGTTGAACTTTTTTGACCTGCCAAAACATGTTTTCTTGGCATGCTGGACCCACTGGACACGTGTCCTCCGAGTGCCATGTCGCTAACGTAAATCTTGCACAGCTTTCGATGGCAAGATAGCGCCAACCGTAGATCTTCTCGAATCTGACGAAGGAGAACTTGCAGGCCACATAAACCATGTTATAAGGCTTAGGCATTAAAATAATATTAACTTTGGAAAATAGCCGTTGGATGGGCCAAACGTTTGAAATTTGAACCTTGGCGGGTGAAAAAATGATAACATTTCTAGTGACTCACAGGGGACACAAGCCTGCTATGTGTATGACCAGTGGCCTCATATATCCATTGGGCTATGGAGTCAAAAAATGGGTCTGTATATACTGTGAAATCCTAACCCTTCTGTGAGGAGATCAAAACATTTTAAACCCTAGCTCTGCAACTGCAACTGTAAACAAAAAACAAGACTTCCTCTGCAACCTAAGACACCTCAAAATCTGGTACCTCATAGGGAGATGGCTATGCCTGCACACTTCTTGAAAAGCAAGAAACAACAAAAAAGAAACTAAACTACTTATGTACATGGATTCTCAAATTTTCAGAAACAGGGCTTCAGATAGATCCTATTGATTGGAATGGGCAAAATCTCTCCATTCGGCTGGCTTAACTGGAATGCGTTAGCCTATTTGCAACTGGCAATCAGATAGTGGCCACTCCATAATGCATCAAATTTGGAATGTTTTCCTGGTTTTGCCCTATCTGTATCCCACTTTAGAACTTAATCTCCTTCTCTGAAGGTTCTGACCCTAGCTTTCTTATCAAAACTCCTTTTCATCTGCTGCTGATGTATCTCTAGGGTTTGCATAGCTTTATTTCTCTTTTCTTCTAGTTCAATCAGCTCTGTGATTCTTACTGTCATGGCATTATCTTCAATCAATTCTAGCTGATGAGCTAATTCCAAGGATGGGAATTCCAATGAAATTGGGAGTTTGGCCTCCCTACCATATACCAGCACAAAAGGTGAATTCCCAACAGATCTCTTGGGTGTTATCCTATCAGCCCACAGAGCAGTTCTTAATTTCTTATGCCAGACCCTCTGATTGTCTTCTATTGTCCTCTTCATGATTTTGATTAGATTCTTGTTGGAAGACTCAGCCAAACCATTACCGTAGGGATAGTAATTTGATGATGTGCTCAGGTAGATATTGTGATTCATTGCCCATGCACAAATCTGGGTTCCAACAAAAGACTTGGCATTGTCCGAAATGATAGTAGAAGGAGCACCAAATCTAGATACAAATCCATCAAGGAATTCAACAACTGATGGTTCTGTGGCATCTTTCAAGGCAAATGCCTCTATCCATCTAGTGAAATAATCAGTAGCAGCCAAAATCCATTTATGACCTGCACTAGATGGAGGATTAATGGGATCTATAAAATCCAACCCCCACTGGGTAAAGGGCCGATCCACCCGAATAAGACGAAGGGGGAGAGCTGCAAGCCTCTGTTTGCCTGAGAAGAAAGCACACTTCTCACATTTTCTCACATATCCATAACAATCATGGAACAGAGATGGCCAATAATAACCGGCCCTCATGATCTTCATGGTAGTTGTTCTTGTAGAGAAATGGCCACCATGAGGGCCATCATGAAGTTCCTTAATCATCCTCTCAGCCTGATCCACCTGAATGCATCTCAACAGGGTCCCATTAAAATCCCTCCTGAATAGGATACCACCAATTACAACATAGGGAATGGATTGCAGTCTATATTGTCTTCTTTTAGTTCTGTTCGATCCCTGAGGGTATCCATTCCCTGATAAGAAGTTCTTCATGTCATTTATCCAGCTCCTTGGACCATTAACATTTCCTTCCTCCTGCTGCTCTGTTATTACCATATCAGCCTCTTCATCTGAATCCTGGCCTGATAAAATTTCTTTGCACAATCCTCTCCCTCTTACTAGCTTGGTAATCTGAATATCAACATCATACTCCATTACCCTAGTGATCCATCTAGCTCTCTTTTCACTGATATCTTTGTTTAACAGGAAGTCCTTTACACTGACATGGGGCACCAACAAATGGATTTTATTGTGGGATAAGAGGTTCTTGAATTTCTTCAAGGCTTTGATGACCACAAGGGCCTGCTTCTCAACAAAGCTGTACTTATCTTCATATTCCTCAAGCCCTTCACTAAAGAAGGCTATGGGCTACTCCTCATCCTTGTCATTTGTTTGAGTCAAGACAGCAGAGATACTTGACTCACCACCTAGAGTGTAGAGGATGAAATCTTTTTCAAAATTTGGGTTCATGAGAGTAGGGGCTGAGGCTATGGCTGTCTTGATTTCTTCAAAACTCTCCTTCCCTTCCTTGGTCCATGAGAAGACCATACCTTTCTTAAGCATATCTGTAAGGGGTTTCACCATGGTAGCAAGATTAGGAATAAATCTTCTTACAAAATTTATCCTATCAAGGAAACTTTGCAGCCCCTTCTTGTGTTTAGGAAGAGGAAGAGCAAGTATTGCCTTTGTTCTTTCTGGATCAATGGTCAGCCCCTCCTTAGATACAATGTGTCCCAATAATTTTCCTTGGCTTGTAGAAAAGACACACTTGGCTGGGTTAAGGGAAACCCCAAACTCTCTACATCTTAGAAATACCTGCCTTAGATGATCAAAATGATCTTCTACATTTTTTGAATATACAGTTATATCATCAAGGTATACTAAGACAAATTTGTCAATTAATTTTTTAAAGGCCATCTCCATTGCCTTTTGAAATTTGGCACCTACATTTGTTAGTCCAAATGGCATCTTGCAATAAGCATATGTGCCCCATTTAGTAGTGAATGTTGTCTTATGTCTGTCAGATTCTTTAACCAACACTTGGTTATAACCAGAGAACCCATCAAGAAAAGAGAATCTCCTTGACCCACTGACTCTGGATAGGATTTTCTCCATAGAAGGGAGAGGATGGTGATCTTTAAGAGAAGCCTGATTAAGATCCCTAAAGTCCACACGCAGTCTGATTTCTCCATTCTTCTTCCTTACAGGGACAAGGTTAGCTACCCATGATGAGTGTTTGATAGGAAATATTATATTAGCCTCTATCAACTTGGATAGTTCTTTTCTCATTAGAGGTTCAATCTTAGGATTCACTGGCCTCTATTTTTTCCTTACTGGTTTGGCCCTATCAATTAAATCTATGGTATGCTGAAACAAACTAGGGTCAAACCCTTTTAAGTCATCATATGTCCAAGAAAATACATCATTAAATTCTTGACATAACTGAATGAATTTTTCTTGCTCAGTTTCAGAACATACCTTCCCCATATTCAGAGATTTTCCATCAGCAATTGTAACTGGGGTATGATCATCCTTTTCTGCAGATAGATTCATTCCTTTGCCTCTTGTTTGATCATCAGGATTAAAGACACTCTCCAATGTAATGAGACCCTTGGGAAACTTGTTAGAATTGAGATGAATGATCTGATCACCATATTGATCTTGCAATCTTGACTGGTTTCTATCTGAGAATTCTACCTCATTCTGCAAGAAACTCACAATTTTCTCATCAGAATCAAACACCTGCCAATGAGTGTTGTTGTCAGGGATGGTAGGCCTCACTACCACCTTTATTTGTTGCTTCTTTTCTTCCTCAAGATTCCCTGGTACATCATAAGCTACACCCACTACTGCAAGTCTATCAGCATGTTTATTTTCTTTCCTAGGAATGCTCTGAATATTAAATGCATTGAAGCCCTCAAGAAAATCCTAGACTCTGTGTTTGTAAGACTTGAGCAGGCCATTTTTGGTGACATTCTGGTTTCTCACTTGGTTAACTACTAACTCACTATCCCCACATACTCTCAAGGCTTGAATTCCTCTCTTTTGGGCAAGTAAGAGACCTTGAATCAAAGATTCATACTCAGCCACATTATTGGTGCAACTGAATTGGAGCCTAAAGGAGAAGTAGTATCTTATTTGTGCAGGAGAGATCAACATAACACTAGCCCCTTATCCATTTCTATTCCCTGAGCCATCAAAGTACATACTCCATGTTCCACTTATATCATCATTAGTCCCGATTAGATCAGGAACTTGAGCATCTTTCTCTATTATGCAATATGTACTAAGGCCTGTCTCAAGAGTTTCTAACATAGGTTCAAACTGATATGCATTTTCCCACTCATCCAAGAAGAAATCAGGAATCTCTGCTGTGGAAGTGGCAGGCTCATTTACTATGTCATTTTCATCCATCTCTAGAATAGGGCATTTCATGTTGATGGGATTGGGGGTGTAAGATTCAGTGTGATGAAGGGCTTGAGGTTCTTCTCTAATTGAGGCATTGGCTCCATATCTGGTCTTAAATGACATATATGACCAATCAGAAGATATGAATCCACCAATTTGAGCAGTGAAGTCTCTTGAAAGATAGATAGCAAAATAGGGCTTGACTTCAGCAACATATATGTCTTGAATCAAAGTGCAACTAGGGCATGCAGGAAGGGCCATCTCCACATTCCTTAGGATACCCACATTTTTGATAGTACTACCATCTAATTGTAACACATCCCTAACAATGGGCTCATATTTCATTCTTAAAGCATCAGCAACACACCTAGGCATTACTGAGCTACTAGCCCCTGAATCTATCATGCAATTGTGGACTAATTTGCCCCCTATAATCAGAGAAACATAGAATGGAGGAGGTCTAACGTTTTTATTTGTCTCTGTAGACACCTAAAAATCCTTTAGGAAATAAAGTATTTTTATTTTCTGAAAAATTCCCGATGACATCATCATTTATTAATTAATTAATTTTTATGCCATTAAATCCTTTTATCTTAATTAAAAATATTTAATTAAGGAATCCCTCCCAAAAATGTTTAAATCTTATTTAAACATTATTTCCTTATTTATTAATTATTTAATTAATAAATTGACCAAAAATCCTAAAATAAATAAAAAATTTATTTTTTTCCCAAAAGTTGGCCAATTTCCTTATGACCAATAACCTCTTCCAAAATATTCTAATCCTTCTTTAATTTTGATTAAAGGCTAATCCCATCATTTCCTACCCCTAATCCCAACTCAAAATATTTAATTAAAATTAAATATTAATCCTCATGTTTATTAAAAAAGTTTTAATAAATATCTCCTCAACCCAAACCCTTGAAATAAATAAAACTTTATTTATTTCCTAAAAATCTAATTTATTCTCATCCTAAGAAGTTCTAGACTCTTCTAGAAAGTCTTCATCCTCATCCTAGGAAATTCTAGACTATTCTAGAAAGTCTTTATCCTCCTCCAAAATCTAGACTCTTCTAGAAGATGTCTTTAAACCTAATCCTAATCCCCTCCTAACCTTGTCACATTCCCTAAACATGGGTTAAGACTTACTAACCCAAGCCAAAGTTAACAAATATCTCCTCCTTCACCCACCCTCATTAAATGCCATCCACTTACCTATCCCTAAGCTAATCCTAAACCATCCTAATCCATCCTCTAATCATTTGCACAAGCCTAAGCAAGCTTAAAACCTTCCTAATCAAGTCCAAGTCGAATTTGCTCTCATCACCCTCAAAATATCTCAACCATAAAACTTTATGAAGTCCACTAGGTCATAAATGACTCTTACAAGCCCTTTTATTGCTCTTACAAGTCATTATGAGGGTCTTTATGAAGATTTTATCTCTTGAGCCTCCTTTGTTGACTCATCCTTGCCCTTTCCTCCATCCTCTCACCATGTGACATGTGTCACTCCTTGATTGGTTGTAAGGAAGCACAATCCATGTGCTCTCCTCTCATGCAATCTAAGCCCTCCATGAGCTTTTTCCCATCCTTGCATCCTAGCCCTTGATCCCTCAAGCCCTTTGCCTATTTAAGGAATCCTCTCCCAAGCCATTTTAACACAATCCATGAAGTAAAGTTATAATGCTATTTTGAGAACCAAATCCATACTAAAGCCATCTATCCACACCAAAAATCCACAATCATCCATTGAAGCCTTTGGAAGCATATTGAGCATACATCCTATCCATTTAGATAAAGCTACTCAACAAGAGAGCTTCTTATTAAGAGAGTCCATTAATGGCTCATATTCTCAATTGAGAGCTCCTCTTAGTCTATCTTGAAGTTTATGAATTTTGTTTAGTTTGTAGAAGCTTTATTTAAATTTGGTTTCTATTAGCATACTAACATTGCTCATATACATTTTGGCACGCCCGGTGGGACCCCGCACGGGTCATCTTCATTAGCTTTTTTAGTCAAGTTTTGTATGTCATTTGCTGATTTTCTAATTTTTCTTATTTTTGTGATTGGTAGGATTGTATAAATTGGTTTTGTAGGTCCACATGAGCATGAAGAAGACAAAGGAACTCATAATCTATCTCATAGTGTTTGCAAATTTTTCAAGCTTATAGGTGGACAAAGAACTTGAAATTCTTCTTCTTCTTCTTGTCTATATTCTTCTTATTCCATCTACTTCTTCTTCTTCTTCTTCTTGTGGGAGATCTTGGCCATTTTTTTTTAAGAAAGCAAAATCATACACACTTCTTTTTAGTGCTTAAAATGAACCCCCAAATCATACTTAAATCCATTGAAAAATTAAAAATTTGCAAAAAAGAAAAAATCTTTTAACAAGTGAAACTAAACCAATCTAATCATTTGAATCCTTGCAACATCAAGGTTTTAGATACATTCATGCAAAATTAGGAACACTTCATTTTTGGGAATTTAAAAAGAACTTCAAGTTTCCATTTCAAAAGGTTCAAAATCAACACTAAGTGCACACTAAAGTTCTTTTAAAAAATCTCATAAAAACTAAGAGTCCTAAATGGTTGCCAAAAATTGTCCTAAAAGCTTTGTTATTTGTTCCAAACAAATGTCTTATTGCAAAATCTTGAATGTTTCTTAGGATTTTCATGCATCAAAACAATCTAGGAATATCATTTTTGGGCTTAAAATATGCAAACTAGAACACAAAATCTTGAATGAAAACCAAAGTCCAAAGAGTCATTTTCAGTTTTGAGTCCAAAACAATCTTGAATGATCTAAGGTTAAAACAAAGCACTTCAAAGTTCTTAAAACAACACACAAAATCTCAATCTTGAATGCTCAAAAGAAAACACTTGAATGTTTAACCACTTTTCTTTGAATGCATGTTGCTAAAATTACTCTTGAATGCCATGGATTAAAATCAAATTTTCCTTGAATGCATGGTTAAAACAACAAATCCAATCTTGAATTCTAAGGATCAATTAACTATTGCAATATCAAACACTTCATTTGGAGCTTCTAAAAATTGAACAAAACAAATCTCTTTTCCACATGCAATCTAGGTAAGGTTTGATTTTTGGACATTTAAGAAACCTTGTTAAGTTAAAATACAAATTTGCAAAAATCAATTTGAGTAGTTCCTTGGACTCACCTCTTTTCTAATCACCCATCAAATATTAACCATTGGTTGCAATCTCAGCGCCATTTATGGGGATGGGTCTACTTGAAAAAGGTGTTAAATGTTCCACAATCTAACTCACTCACTTGGTCTTTGAATTTTTGCTTTAACTTTATCAAAATTCTTAAATGATCAAAACTCTAGATTAAATCGATCACACTTCAAGTTTGGGCATTAAAATTGAACAACAACTGACGTGGAGAGCCTCTGGGCGCGCGCTTGAAATCGAATCTCACACACTTTTGTTTTGGGCTTAAAACAAACTCACACTCAATCTTGAATGCCTTAAAGAAAATTAATCGATACTTGACGTGGAGGGCCTCTGGGCGCGCGAGTTTGCTTTTGTTGACCCTAACTCTTCTTATTGTTTTCATTCTTCGATCGATTTACTTTTGTTGGCACTTCAAGTTGGAATAAACATTGTATCTTAAACATGAGTGCTTGCAAAGTCTAGATCAGAAAACTTAAGCATCAGTTGGTAAAAGAACAAATGTGTTTTTTAGCCCAAGGTCATCCAAGTCTTCTCTCCCCTTGTCGTCTTTCGAGGCCATCTTGGGTGCATAAGATTAGGATCCAAAACCTTGTTTCTTTTTAGGAGGCCTGCTTGGGGATTTCATCACCCCTTGGACGACCTCAACTCCAGCATTCTGGCGGAGTATAAGAATCGGAAGGTGAATCGAAAGACACCTCTCTTGGGATCAAGATTTTGTCACTCGGGCTAAGCCTCAAGGAACTTTATACCCTTGAGAAGTGAAAGAGGAGAAGTGGGTTACCGCTCCTCTCGGCTGTGTGACATCTTTTTGGTCTCATCTACGGATTTGGGCCTCACGTACCTTGGGTATATCGAGGACTCCTTAGCTAAACCAACTGTCAGCCTTGTAGACAACCATCTAGGATGTTAATGTGTTTGAGGTGACTGATCGAAACATTTGTAGAACATACACACTCCTTGGCGCAAGTATCACTTTCTGAGAATCAAAAACTTCTATCTGGTTGTTTCTATCTATTGCTTGATCTTTTATTTGTTGAATGAATGTTTGCCAAACTTTGTCAATCCTAGCTTAGGGCATACTTAGCGTAGTCACTGCCTATTCCAGAAGTTGAATGAGTTGAAGCAAAACAACCAAGATCTCTCAAAGCCAAGCAAATTCAGAAATTGATGTCAGAGCAACCTAAACCCAAACAGAAGTTCCACAAAGTTAAACTCAAACCATCTGTAGCATACCAAGAACTTTCAGCCAAGAGAAAAGAAATAACACCAAGCCCACGAATTTCCAAACTCCACAAAGTAGAGGCAAAAGCTACCGATGAAGCACTTCAAGAGGCCTGGTTAGAGCGCACCATCAAATTTAGCCAACATCCAGGAGTTAATCCTGCTTATGCCTTACCAACTAGGCATGATTTCTATGATTAGACACCCTTGTTTCTCCACATCTTCTTGGATAAGCTTCACTTTAGAGTCATTTTTGTAGAAAAGCCAGCCATCTTAGGTTATCCCCTTAAGCATTATTAGCTCATCCATCTCATTTAGAATCAAACCATCTAGCCAGCAATCAAAACCTCACATCCAAGCCTTCACAATTGTTGTCACTTTTGCCAAAAGTTTGCCACTCCTAAAATCTTCCAAATCCATCAATCTCACCAAGGTTATCCCTTTGACAGAGCTTTGTCTAGGGTGATCCAGCTTTGTCACTTGTTATCCCTCATCACCTTGAGCTAAAGGTTGGGATCCACAAGTGGTCAATCTCATGTTCTTCCTAAAGGATCATCAGTCTATCCTTAAGTTGACACAATCACCACCAAGCTTACACATAGGAAAGCAGACCTTTCGTGCTTTGGCAACATATCTTTGAAGTTAGAATCTCCAACCCAATCCTCCTTAGGTTTTGTCGTATAGCTTTGCCTTAACCTAGGAAATCATTTGCATAGAGAAGCCTTCCCCCTTTTGCATCCATCAGCATTATTGCATCTCATCCCTAAGAGCATTTTTCATGCCACCCATCACTCGCTTAGCCAAGAAGAAAGAAACAATGGAGCCCTATCATTTGGATCGAACAGCCTCACCCCCCTTGAGCACTCAGCCATCCTTTAGCCCAGAGAAAGCTATGCCATCACGTACTGACATTGAAGCTTTCATGAACCAACCAGGAAATGCAGTATTGGTAAATGCCATTATAGACAAGAACAAAGAGACAATCATGGCTAATTTTCGAAGGGAAAATGTAGGAACCTTTGACTTTGGAAGACCCCCTCCATTATCAGATCCATCTCACCCATTGTTTGGGCAGCTACCACCACCCATAGGCTCTTATGATCCAAATTATCCTCAATCTATGCCAAAAGAAGAACCTCCAGCCAATCCATATGATCCAACAGACCCAAACATACCATCATCCACCCAAGTTGAAATCTCCATGCCGCAAGCCAACCCAACCACCACCACTCCATCCTTGGTTCATACCTCTCCGCTCCAAACCCCCTTTACCCAAAACAGCTCACCGTTCACCCCCTTCACTATTGCTGCTGCTGCTCCCCAACCCAGCCTTCCAAATCCATCCATCTCCCAAATCAGTGCTAGCATCTTTGGCCAACCTCAGCAATATACAACAGGGATGCCACCCATGGGGCCAAGTAATCAACCTTTCATCACCCCCAGCTTGTTCACTGCAGCCCAACACACAATCCCATCATTTCCATTAGGTCTTGGGAGCTCAATACCATTAGCCACAAATCTACAAGCTACTACCCTCACTCCACAAAGCTATCAAATGCCACAAGCTACTACCAATTTTCTACCAAGCTCCCAAGTGACCCCAGCCCCTGCCACCACTCTACCAAGCTTCCAAATCTAACCACAAAGCTATCAAACCCCATCAGTTCCATTCCCAAGCTTTCAATTCCCACCACCTCCACCACCAACTAATCCATTACCTCCAATTACCAACTACTTTTCAATGCCACTTCTAGGAGGTAATCCACCACCCCAGCCAACCACCAATTATTTGCAGATACCATCCCAAATGGGGGCACAACCCACATATATTGGTCAAATCCCACAAGCCCCCCGATCCTTTCCCCATGCCTCTCAACCATCTTATACCTTACCTCCACAAAGCAATCCATTTATCCCACAGCCAGCTTATGTTCCTCAATCCCAACCTCAAATCCCATATCAACAACAAGCCTCGCAGCACATGCAGCAATATGCGCCACCTCCCCCTCAACAACCTGTCATCCACCATGCAGCTGCCCAAACAATGTACAATCCCTATCAGCAAATCCCTCATAGCCATCCATATTCAGTGGCCCCATCCAGTACATACCTACCTCAAGGCACTCCTACATTGGGGGCACCCCAGCCATCACCTATCAATTCGGAATGGGAGCAAATGAAGATAGCTCTGAAAGCCATCCAAGAAGGGAATGATCCGAAGACATTCAAGTTTGAGAATGTGTGTCCTTACCCATTTGACAGAGCCATTACCATGACACCATTTCCCAAACACTTTGAGGTACCCAAATTTGACAAATTCAGAGGAAAAGGAGACCCTGTCACACATATCAAAGAATTTTACATGCACTGCCAGGATGTAGCATACAATGATGTCTTCCTCTTGCGCCTTTTTCCCAAAAGCTTAGCTGGACCAGCTCTTGAATGGTTTTATAGAATCCCCTATGGTACAATTAAAAACTTTGCTGAATTATCTGAGGCATTTGTAGCCCAATATGCCCATCTTGTTGAAACAGAGCTATCAATAGTTGATCTTGTCCACACCAAGCAAAAAGGTGGAGAAAGCCTTGCCGAATACCTGCAAAGATGGCAAACCCTTACCACCCGCATATCCTACACCTTGCCAGAACGCCATGTTGTGAAAATGTTTATTGATAATGCCCATCCTAGCTTGGCTCACCACATGACCATGAACTGTTTGCAAACCTACAAAGATATCAAAGAGAAAGGAATGATCCTTGAGCAAGGACTCATTAAAGATGGTGTGGTCAAGCTTTACAAGGAAGCCAACCAAAATCAATCACATTCCAATGACAAGTCTAGGTATTGGAACAAAAACAAGCACGTTGCAACAGATGGCGTCACTGACACTAGACATGTGAATATTGTTGGTCCTTCTCACAACCAGTCCAACCCACCATATCAACCAAAAAATCAACAAGCTATCAACTACCAACAACAGAATAACCAAAGCTATCAAAACCACACTCCAAGACCCAACTTTCAAGGGTCTAGCAATCAAGCTAATGCCATCAATGTAGCTGCAGGACAAAAGCCTAGATTCCAACCTACACCTAGAAACTATACACCCCTTGGTGAGCCTTTGGATGTCATTTTTGAGAAATTAGTCAAAGAAAACCTCATCAAATTTCCTCCTACCCAGCAAATTGACCCAAGCCAATCCAAAGCTGCATGGTACAAAGATAATGAGTACTGCAAATTTCATAGGGTAAAAGGTCACACTACCCTCAGATGCATGAAACTGAAAGACTATGTGCAGGACCTCATTGATCGGAAGGAAATCACTGTTGGTGCCCAAACCTCTCCCAATGCAGGCTTACAGATCTATCAAAATGCTTTTCCTCCACACCACAACCAAAATCCTGGAAAAGCACCTATCCAAACCAACAACAACAACACTAACAACCGTCAGCCAAACCAACAGCATGGGAAGAACAATGACCACACTTCATCCTATATAGACTATGGTAGCCTTATAGGTTGTATATCCGAGAAAGAGCCTTCCGTCAATGTTATCAATATCCAAGGACCAAACAATGAGTGTGCAGTCACCACTCAAAGAGCGCGATTTAACATCGCAGGCCCACCTGTTACACCAACACCATCAGCTCCATCAAAAAGCCAGTACAATATCTTGGAACACCTTGGGAACATGCCAGCCCAAATCTCCATTTTAGACCTTCTTCGCACTAGTCCTGTGTACAAGAACATCCTTGACAGTGCTCTCATAGAATCTCGTGTCCCTTCTGATATCAATGCTACTGATTTTCGTAATCTTGTTGGACACCTCTCATCCTCATGTGCCCTATCGTTCAAATCTATCGACATACCCGTGGTCGACCCAGATCACACCCTTCCGCTTCGCATAACCATCATGGTATCCAACTTTGCTGTAAAAAGAGTAATGATAGATAATGGATCAGCCTTGAATATTTGCACCCTAAAATTCATAAAACAAGATGGGTATACTGAGGCAGATATCATCAGTGAGGTTATCACCATCAAAGCTTATGACAACTTGGAAAGAACCACAGAAGGAACTATTTTGCTGCCAATCAAGGTTGGGCCAGTCATCCAAGAGACACTCTGCCATGTTATTGATCTAAACCTACCATTTAAAATCCTCCTTGGTCGCCCATGGATTCATGCCATGAAAGCCGTTCCATCCACTTACCATCAGTGCATCAAATTTCTGCATCAAGGCACTGAGGTAACCATCCATGCCGATCCAGAACCCTTTGCTTACTGCAATGCGGTTGAAGCTTCATATACAAACCATTGCCCTGGAATTGATATCGGCACATCCATCACCAGCTCATCCCACACTTATAATGACCCAGAAACCATCCTTGCCTCTACCCTGTCTACCGTGAAGATCAATAACAAAGGTTGTGGAGAGTATAGTCTGTTAGATGCATTTGCTGTCGGGGCACTCCCACTTGATCCACATGCCCATGGACGACCGACATATCACAAAGCTAAGGAAATTCCACCTCCTCGATACAAACAGTTTGGCCCAACAACCTTTGTATCCTCAAAAATCCCTCTTCATGAGGAGCTCACTCCAGATATCAACAAATGGTTACATAAGGATGCACCTCAAAGAAATCAAGCACGCCTTGATCACTTCAGCCAAAAGTATCCCCAAGAACATAAGCTCATCACTGACAAATGGAACTATCAAGGTGGTGGTCTAGGACCAGAAGAAAGAGGCATGCAGTGCCCCATCGACGCACACAAGTGGGAATCGAAGTCAGGTCTTGGCTTTGGCATACCCACAACTGGGGGCACCAATGAGAATGGTCACGCTTTTTCAAACATTCACCGCGACCTTGTTGAAATTGAAGAAATTCCTGAGGAAGTTGAAAAGAGAGCCTACGACGATATCCTAGACCAAATCTCCCTCGGAGACTCTGTTCTCCAAGAACTATCCATCCACCTCATTGACCTACCACTCGCCCATCCACAACTCATAGATTGGGACCAACCAAGTGTCATACACATCGATGAGTTCACATCAGAGGAGGCACTTCTAAGATTCATGGGAGCTGAAACTCCTCACAAGAAAACAAAGCCAGATTCTGCCTATATCTACAAGCTAGATCCCAAGGGGTATTTTGGAGAAAATCCCCAACCTACTTACGATACACCCAAAACTGGAACTAAGGTGAATCTGAGACTAGCTAAGGCAACGAAGAGAACCCCTCAGCAAGAAAATCCAGAGCCACAAGAAGAACATGAGGATTTAGCATTGCCTCCTCAAGATAATCGACCAGAGGTGTCTTCTATTCTAATTGAGGATACTCGAGAAGTCAACATTGGTTCTTCAGAGATCCCCAGACTTGTTCACATTGCTGCATCCCTATCACAAGACCAAGCTGACCTCCTCTTTGAGGTCTTAAGAGAGAATATTGGCCGATTTGCATGGTCATATCAGGACATGCCAGGACTTGATCCAAAGCTTGTAGTTCATCATCTTGCAGTTGATCCAAAGATCAAGCCCGTCAAACAAAAGCTTAGAAAAATGCACCCCAAGGTGGCATTATTGGTCAAAGCTGAATTAGAAAGAATGTTAGCTGCTAAGGTTATCCGACCTATCGACTACTCAGAGTGGATCTCCAACATGGTCCCTGTCACTAAACCTTCCGGTGACATCAGAATCTGCACTGATTTTAGAGATCTTAACAAAGCTTGTCCAAAAGATGATTTTCCCTTGCCCAACATAGATATGATTGTAGATCTTACAGCTGGACATGAAATTTTGTCCCTCATGGATGGATTTTCTGGGTATAATCAAATCAAGATTGCAGAAGAGGATCAGCATAAGACAACATTCACTACCCCTTGGGGAACCTTTTGCTACAACATGATGCCTTTTGGCCTAAAAAATGCTGGGGCTACCTATCAAAGAGCTATGACAGCCATTTTTCATGATCTCATCCATAGCATTTTGGAGGATTATGTGGATGATATCTTGGTCAAGTCTCATACCTTCATGGATCATCTTGCTGACTTGGAGAAAGTCTAAGATAGGTTAGCCAAATATCATCTCATGCTGAATCCCAAGAAATGTGTCTTTGGGGTCACATCTGGCAAGCTTCTAGGCTTCATAGTTTCTAAACGAGGTATAGAGATCGACCCCAAGAAGGTCAAGGCTATCTTAGACATGCCTCCTCCCCAGACACTGCGACAACTTCGCTCTCTTCAAGGAAAGCTCCAATCTATTCGGCGCTTCATCTCCCAGCTTGCAGATAAGTGTACACCATTTTCACATTTACTAAAGAAGGATGAGAACTTCAAGTGGGATCCCTTATGTCAGCATAGCTTCGACCATCTCAAGCAGTATCTCATCAATCCCCCTATCTTGGTTCCACCAATTCCTGGTCGTCCCCTAATTTTGTACATATCAGCAACACCTACTGCTCTAGGGGCACTTCTAGCACAGCTTGATGACTACAAAAGAGAAAGAGCCATCTACTACATCAGTAGAACCCTAGTTGGTTATGAACTCAATTACACTCCTATGGAAAAAGCTTGTTTGGCAGTTGTCTTCTCAACTCAAAAGCTTCGCCATTACATGCTAAGTCATACCATCCAACTAGTCTCCAAGATTGACCCTCTCAAGTATATGCTCTCTAGAACAGCACTTACAGGCCGTTTGGCCAAATGGGTTATGCTCCTTAGTGAATTTGACATCCAGTATGTGGATAGAAAGGTAATCAAAGGGCAAGCTATAGCAGATCACCTAGCTAATGCACCTCTAATAGATGCTTATCCGTTGATCACAGAATTTCCAGATGAGCATATCTGTCTAATTGAAGAACAACCCCCATGGAAACTTTATTTTGATGGCTCATACACATCTCATGGATTAGGGGCAGGAATATTGTTGGTCACACCTCAAGGAGATTACATTCCAAAAGCCTTCAAGCTACAATTCCCTAGCACCAACAATATAGCTGAATATGAGGCCCTCATAGCAGGATTAAAGATAGCTGTAGAATGGAACATTGTTGAGCTACAAATCTTTGGCGATTCTCAACTCATCATCAAGCAAGCCCTAAATGAATATCAAACCAAAGATGAAAAGCTATTACCCTACAAAGAGCTAGTTGATCAGCTAACCCAACATTTTACAAAGCTTCAGTTTACACAAGTGCCTCGAATACAGAACAAAGCAGCAGATGCTATGGCTACTATAGGCTCACTCTTGGAAATTCCCCAAGCAGCTACACAGTATGAGTTTTTAGTGGAGCAACTCCTCACACCCGCCTATGCGAATGAGGATTCAAACCGTGTTTGTATCTTGGTTGGTTCCCAATCCCCTTGGTACCATGAGATTCACGCTTACTTTAACGATGGTATCATATCCCCTCACCTCACACGTACCCAACGCCAGAACCTCATCCAAAAATCATCCCGCTATGTTATCATAGCCAATACCCTATATCGTCGGGGTTATCACGATACTCTCTCTTGATGTTTAGACCAAAATGAGGCCGCGATGGTGTTAAAGGAAGTACACTCTGGACTTTGCGGTGCCCACACGAGTGGTATTGTCCTAGCGCGACAAATCCTTAGAGCAGGCTACTATTGGCCTACCATTGAAGAAGACGCCTGTGACTTTGTCAGAAAGTGTCTCCCATGTCAGCAACATGCAAATCTTGTGCACGCTCCAGCACAGGATCTACAACCTATTGCACCACCTTGGCCTTTCGCTTGTTGGGGTCTTGATCTAGTTGGAACTATCACACCCCTCTCATCTGATGGACATAAATGGATAATAACAGCTACAGACTATTTCACTAAATGGGTGGAAGCAGTCCCCCTAGTCTCAGCTACAGGAGTTCAGGTCTCCAAGTTCATCTTGTACCACATTGTTTGCAGCTTCGGCATCCCATCCACCATCTTCACTGACCACGGAGGTAACTTTGAAAATCTCAACATGGAAGAATTATGCACTTCCCTCCGCATCCATCACCGCTTTTCTAGCCCATATTTCCCACAAGGTAACGGCCAGGCAGAGGCAACTAACAAAACCCTCCTCAAAATTCTAAAGAAAGTTGTCAATGATTCCGGCCGTGATTGGCACCTACAAATAAATCCAGCCCTATGGGCCTATTGAACTTCCTTCCGTACATCCACAGGCACAACTCCATACTCCCTAGTCTATGGTGCCGAAGCCGTACTACCTATAGAGGTTGAACTTCCCTCCTTGCGCATATCTTTGCAAGGGCAAATATCAGATGAAGAATATAGAGTAGCTCGGCTCACCCAGCTAGATCTCTTAGACGAGAAGTGACAACAAGCCTATGATCATCTCATAGTCTATCAAACTCGTCTCAAAAGGAATTTCAACAAGAAGGTGCTTCCACGACACTTTCAGCCAGGTGACATGGTCCTTAAAGAAAACATGAAAGTCCAAGCAGATCGAGAAAAGAAAGGCAAGTTTGAACCTACATGGCTTGGTCCTTATGTTGTCATTGCTTCCTTTGGCTCTGGAGCTTATCAGCTATCTACACCAGAAGGAGAACTCCTAAATGATCCTACTAACATCATTCATCTCAAGAAGTTCTATGCTTGAAGATCCTTGGTATACCAGGCTTTTGAAAAATACAAAAGAAAAAAAAAATAGTAAAGAGAAACAAGCGTCCAATGATGAAAACTTGGCAATTCAAGCACCTTGGATAGGTATCTTGGTGAAAACCTGGTAATTCAGGCACCTTGTGTACTAAAGACTAATCCATTATCTATCACTATCCTATCCCTCATCCATTTACCCACCATCCCATAAGACACACTTGCTTGTTCCCTTGGTGTTCCAACCAAATATCCAAAATCTGATGAAGCTTGTAAATACCTCCTGTACAGCTTGTAAATCTTGTACCAAAGCTTGTATTATACCTTGTAAATCTTGTACCATACCTTGTATATCCAAATCTTGTCCAAAGCTTGTACCATACTCCAAATTGTAGATAATCTTGTATCCTAGCTTGTATCCTATCACATGCACCCAAAGAATTCCATTTTTCTTAAGCTTTTCGCAAACCATCTACCTATCCACCTATCACCTATTATAGACATCCCATCCTTCACAAACATTTCCATCTCACAAAAACCAAAACATGAACAAACTTGTACATTTGTAACATATCTTGGTCCATCAGCTTGTACATCCTCTTTAACTTAGTACCATTGTATCTATCCAGCGTTCATGTCAGTTCGTCCTTGATCAACATCTTGCAGCCATCACACATCTTGGTTAGCTATTCCAACGCATCCTTTAGCTAGATTTCCTGTCACCAAAGTGTTATCTTTCTCAGTTCAGCTTGCCAGATGCATCACTCATCCAAATCCACTAGCTTCGGTGCTCTCCAATAGGTCCTTGCAGGATATAGCTTTCCTCATGTCTGATCTTGGTCCGTTAGTGCCTTGTCCTACCCATCTCGTTGGCAAACGGCTCTCTTTTGGATTTTCACTTTCTTTTGATTTGGGATCTTCCCTTTTGGGTCTTGAAGTATCTTTTCCAAGCAATCTCCTTGTTCCCTCCTCAAGGTTGCCACGATCTTCCATATCATGGTATGCTGCGAATGGGGCAATTAGAGCATAAGGTCTTGATCAGGTCTTTTGTTTGTTTTTCTTTTCTGCTTGTGGGTTCTCCAGTGTCGTTTCCACGCTGCTTCCTCTAGGATTCATGTGTGATGCTGGGGCAATCCTTGTGTGTTTGTTTTGAGTTAGTTTGTCAGTCCTTTGGATGGTTGGTGAAAAGGCCTTGATATTCTTGGTAACCTTGGCAATTAACCAATAGTCCTATAGCAAATCTAGTGCTCAACTACATGGTGGTACTTCTCTTTGAAGTATCCCCCCGCTCAAAAAGCTTCAATGGTTTTCCTTCATCTCCATTATCCCCCATCCATATCCAGCATCCGTCTCTCCTACCCCAGCTGATGCATCAGTATCTCTTTGAATCACTCATCACTCTTAGCTTTAGGGATCCACAATCCTAGTCTTAGGGATCCACCAATCCAAATCAACCCACCAAGCCTCATCTTTCGAGATCCACAATCCTAGTCCTAGGGATCTCCGAAACCCATCTTCCGCCAATCTAACTCTTTGAAATCCTGTTGCATCATCCTTATAATCCCCTCATCCATCTCCCTATCCTGGATTCTTTTTTATAGCGCTCCGCTCCTTCATCCTCTGCAATCCCTGAGATCTTAAGCTTGCTTCCTCTTGTGCCTCTGATTCTCCCTTTATCATTCTCCCATAGTAAGAGTTTGAGCTAACTAAACCTCTTCTCTTAATCCAATTTGAGTCTCCTTGCTCATCCCAGATTCTTGTATTTTTCAAGAAGCCACCAAGCCTCGCTTTCTCTCCCCGCTGCCTTCTTGAGGGGGCATCTCATAGTCCATTCTCTCCTCTTCTGCTCTAGCCTTGGGCATCTTATTTTCTTATCTTTGATGTCATGCCACTTGCGGCATCACATCAAAGAGGGGCAAAATGTAGACACCTAAAAATCCTTTAGAAAATAAAGTATTTTTATTTTCTGAAAAATTTCTGATGACATCATCATTTATTAATTAATTAATTATTAAATTAATTAATTAATTAATTTTTATGCCATTAAATCCTTTTATCTTAATTAAAAATATTTAATTAAGGAATCCCTCCCAAAAATGTTTAAATCTTATTTAAACATTATTTCCTTATTTATTAATTATTTAATTAATAAATTGACCAAAAATCCTAAAATAAATAAAAAAATTATTTTTTTCCCAAAAGTTGGCCAATTTCCTTATGACCAATAACCTCTTCCAAAATCTTCTAATCCTTCTTTAATTTTGATTAAAGGCTAATCCCATCATTTCCTACCCCTAATCCCAACTCAAAATATTTAATTAAAATTAAATATTAATCCTCATGTTTATTAAAAAAGTTTTAATAAATATCTCCTCAACCCAAACCCTTGAAATAAATAAAACTTTATTTATTTCCTAAAAATCTAATTTATTCTCATCCTAAGAAGTTCTAGACTCTTCTAGAAAGTCTTCATCCTCATCCTAGGAAATTCTAGACTATTCTAGAAAGTCTTTATCCTCCTCCAAAATCTAGACTCTTCTAGAAGATGTCTTTAAACCTAATCCTAATCCCCTCCTAACCTTGTCACATTCCCTAAACATGGGTTAAGACTTACTAACCCAAGCCAAAGTTAACAAATATCTCCTCCTTCACCCACCCTCATTAAATGCCATCCACTTGCCTATCCCTAAGCTAATCCTAAACCATCCTAATCCATCCTCTAATCATTTGCACAAGCCTAAGCAAGCTTAAAACCTTCCTAATCAAGTCCAAGTCGAATTTTCTCTCATCACCCTCAAAATATCTCAACCATAAAACTTTATGAAGTCCACTAGGTCATAAATGACTCTTACAAGCCCTTTTATTGCTCTTACAAGTCATTATGAGGGTCTTTATGAAGATTTTATCTCTTGAGCCTCATTTGTTGACTCATCCTTGCCCTTTCCTCCATCCTCTCACCATGTGACATGTGTCACTCCTTGATTGGTTGTAAGGAAGCACAATCCATGTGCTCTCCTCTCATGCAATCTAAGCCCTCCATGAGCTTTTTCCCATCCTTGCATCCTAGCCCTTGATCCCTCAAGCCCTTTGCCTATTTAAGGAATCCTCTCCCAAGCCATTTTAACACAATCCATGAAGTAAAGTTATAATGCTATTTTGAGAGCCAAATCCATACTAAAGCCATCTATCCACACCAAAAATCCACAATCATCCATTGAAGCCTTTGGAAGCATATTGAGCATACATCCTATCCATTTAGATAAAGCTACTCAACAAGAGAGCTTCTTATTGAGAGAGTCCATTAATGGCTCATATTCTCAATTGAGAGCTCATCTTAGTCTATCTTGAAGTTTATGAATTTTGTTTAGTTTGTAGAAGCTTTATTTAAATTTGGTTTCTATTAGCATACTAACATTGCTCATATACAGTCTCCACATCCCCTGCTGGTTGTACTAGAATTGTGGCACTCTCCATGGTAGATGGCTGATCCTTGGGTTCAATCTTCTCTAATTCTTGCTGCAGCATCCTCTTCTGCATTGGTATGGTAGCAACAACATCCCACATAGAAATGTTCACATTTGTCTTCTTCATTTGATCTACTACACTGAATGGTGTATTAGGAATTTTGGTAGAAAATTTGGGAGCTGCACTCATAAGATGGGGCAACATAAGGATAACTTGCATCTTTCTTTCTAGAATCTTGCCTTTGCTCTTGTGAAGTACTTGTTTGTTCATTTTCTGCATGTGCATGAGGTGTAGCACTTGAAGTTGAGGCCTACTTAGGAGAAGGAGGGGCAGCATGTTCCATAGCTATCCTCTTACTTCTTGTGTTATGAGCAACAAAATCCTGGTTTACATTACAATTCTCCCCAATCTGATGATTCATGAAAGAGCAATCATCATGTCCTTGAGTATATGAGGCCTCCTTGTATGATTGCTTTGCTGCATGTTCTTGGTCAGTTAGGGCCAAATAAGATTCTACCTCCTGGCACATGCAATAGGCATAAAAATAGTTGCATGAAGGACATAAATCTTGGTCTTGGGCCAAGTTATTTTGAGGGACTATAGCTTTGTTATGATTTGAGCTTGAAACAGAAGCATGACTATTTTGCCTACCCTAATCAAAAGAGCTATTCCACTGATTAGGAGGCCTACCACCATTTGGAGCTTGATATTGCAGTTGGGGAGGCTTGCCACCTTGAGCTTACTGCCTTTCTAAGGCCACCACTTTGTTACTCATTTTTTGTATTATAGAAAAACTATCCTCTAATCTCTTCCCTTGGTCCTTCAACTCCCTCCCCTGCTCTTGCAACTTTTTATCCAGGGTCTTCTCTCTTTTATCTGTATTCAATACTAGGTCTTGGAGCATCTCTTTGAGTTCATCTATCCCATTTGAGGATGTGGAAGTTTGAGGGACCGGAGTAAGGGCTTGTGATGTAGAAGTTGTAGGAAGAGGGGCTATTGCTGGTTGGTGGTTGGGAACATCAGGAAAGAAAGGCATAGGGGGCCTTGGAGCCAACTTTCCTCCTTGTATCAAGATGTTCTCAGCTTTTATGGCTATCTCATAGGCATTAGGCAAGGTATCTCCTCCCACAGTTTTAATTGTAGTGGCAATATCACTGTTAAAAGCTCTAAGGTAATGCAAGAAGGCATTACTAGGGGTAGGTTTCACTGTAGTAGGTATTCTATCCCATGTCTTTTCAAATCTATAATTAAAATCTATCATACATTCATGGGGGGCTCTTTTAATAGTAGTCAACTGCTCTAAAAGCGACAGATGGTCACTTCTATCCTCAAAATGTTTGCATAACCCTGCTCCTAGTCCATCCCAATCAGTTATAGAACCATGAGCTAAGCCTCTATACAACTGTAATGCTTTTCCTTTTAAAGATGAGGCTAGAAGTCTGAAAACAACATCATCCTTTGTGATACCGTGACTATTACAGACATTTTCTACTTCTTGTATACGCTCTAAGGGGGAGATGGAAGTTTCACCAGTAAAATCAGGTATACTTTTTAGTGCAGATACTGGTATATCATGTCTTTGGGCTAACAATAGAGGAATTCCGCCATTAAAGGTGGCAAAAGCATGGACTCTTAGTTATGTAAACAAGTGTTCTATTGATGAGCGTTGATGGCAATCTAGGCTGAGTTCGAACAATAGGAGGAGTAGAGACAGATCTTACGGGTATATTAACTGTTATTACACCCCTAACCGGTGATAATGAAGTTCTAGTCCTCCTCCTTCTAGGATTTGAAAGAGAAAGCTCTTGATATTGAAATTTACCTCTAGAAGATGCCCTTGTTTCAGCTTTGGGCATGAATCACTGCAACTTTGGCTTGGAACCAAATTTGTTGATGTTCAGAGTCACCAAGTACTTTGAAGAATCAACCTCTTAAAGGCTTGAATACTGAAGCCAACACTACCTCTTCAGCATTAATCTCTAAGATTCTTTCTTCTTGACACCAGTAGACTTTAAATTTTTTTTGAAAAAGTGTCCCACCGGGCGTGCCAAAAACTATTGTCACTTAGGTTTGCACCCTTGTCCAAGGCCTATGCGCGAGGACAACCTAGTGAAACATGGAAACAACCTCCAAGCTATGGGACTTGAACTGTGAGGTTGAGTCTTCAGAGAAGGCCGGCTTCCTCTTACTATCAGGGTGCACCTAACTGCTCTTGGAGAGGAAAAGGGAGAAGGAGAGCACGAAAGCAAATCTACCTAGTCTAATCTAAGGAGGTGATGCACCAAAATAGAGTGTTTAGACTCATTTTTGCCCATATATGCACTACAAAACCAAGATAACATTCAAAAGACATACACACCCGGACTTATGTCAATCAACAACCACATACAGATTAGGGAACCAAACTGAATAACACAAGGAAAAGGATTTCACTTATATATTATCCAATAGGTCAAAAATAGCTTTAGTATGCAGGCCACAGATCTCAACAATACACCAATGAGAGGCAAGATGGATGCACATATACATTGATGGCTGAAGGAGATGATACAGAATGTTATACAGCTCAGAGACAAAGGGAATTTTACACTGCAGACCTGCGAGTAGTAGCAGAGAAATTAGAAAAGGAGTCCCCCTAAGAAAAGATCACAAAATTGCCTTTATAGTTCAGGCATAACTGAGGATTTTTTGCATTACATTTACTTCTCACCTACTGGCATTAAATTCTCACCCTGAAAATCCAATCAAAGATCTGGTGGTTTTGAGTACCAAAATCTAATATTCCTTTGAGAAAGAGCCTGGAGAAGATAGAACAGTGCCAGAAAACATCCCCTGACATAGTAGATAGATTTGTAATGGTGGTAGAATGTCCTTGCACTTTGCATTCACTTTTGAGTCGGTGGCATTGATCACAGGATCGAAATTTTGTGGCAAAAAACCTGATTCATTGTTTTTGGCTCACGAATCTGCGAGGTCAAGGTAAGTCGAACAGTTCCTTATGTGCCAACTAGGCCATGCGGGCCAATCGCCTCTTTTCGTTCTGCCACCTGGGAAGTCCTCCGTGGTTTACCTTCCTTTATTGAACTAACCGTGCCACCCTTGAACTGTTATCATTAACTGCGGCAATTACAAACCTGACTGTGACATTAACTGCCAGCCGCTAACCGTCAACCCTGGTCTGCCAGTGAGACATGTGTTAGGAAGATGCTATGTCGCTATGGTAAAGATTGCACAACTTCACCATAGCGAGACAACGCCTTTCGTTGATCTGCCCTGATCTGACGATCGTGAAGACTTGTCATGCTCCGTGCTGTCCTTACCCCGGGCCCATCATATCTGGCACCACCTTAGCAACCGCACCACACCCAAATGACACCTGGCAATACCTGACAGACATACCTTGGTGCAACTTGGACCCACTGACATGTGGCAAAAGGGCACCATGTCACTATGGTAAAGATCGCGCAACTTCACCATGGCGACATGGCACCTTTCGTTGATTTTCCTTGATCTGACAGCAAGCAAGATAGATACTACCCACTGCCTCACTGTGTATCAATCAATGGGAACTAGCCATGTGCCAACTATCTATGTTTCCTACGCCTCCAAACTTGGACCCACGAGGACACGTTTCCTCTAGGTGCCAACTCGCTATCGTAAATCTCATGCGGCTTATCCATAGCATGATGGCGCCTGCCGTTGATCTCTGCAGATCTCACGGTGGAGAAGTTAACCTTTTACTGCACTGGCTGTGTTGAAGATCTGGTCCCATGCGCTGACTCTATTCTAACTTGGCATACATGGCTGTTCCCCATTAGACTAACGAAGCACCACCTTGATCTGACAAGGCACCAACTTGGAGGGTCCGTACTACTTTGTCCTTATTGAGGGGACACATGGCTCCCAGGCGCTATGTCACTATGGGAAAATTGAGGCCAACTTCCCATAGCACCATGGTGTCCAACGATGATATGTCTTTTGATCTGCACGTGTCTTCCAATGATTCGCCACCATGGCACCAAACTCCATCAACTAGGCAGATTAGGTACAAATACGGGACCCAACCACATTCCTGAAGCTCTCATCGTGGTGACTTTTCCATTGTCGTGAACCTTGCCCGCTGACCACTGGGACTCACCGTAGAACACCCTTCGGCCGGTCGGGCGCTATGTCGCTATGAAGATTTTTTGGCCAATGCATGATAGCGACATAGTGCCCATGGTGCTGTGGAACTTTTTTGACCCGTCGAAACATGTTTGCCCGACAAGCTGGACCCAGCGAACACGTGTCCTTCAGGCGCCATGTCGCTAACGTAAATCTTGCGCAGCTTCTGATGGCGAGATAACGCCAACCGTAGATCTTCTCAGATCTGACGAAGGAGAACTTGCAGGCCACAAAAACCATGTTATAAGGCTTAGGCATTAAAATAATATTAACTTTGAGAAATAGCTGTTGGACGAGCCGAATGTTTGAAATTTGAACCTTGGCGGGTGAACAAATGATAACAATACTCTAGCACTTATTCTTAAGGTACATTATGAGTTTCTATCTCATTTTGGTGTCTCCATGTAAATAAGTTTTGAATAAATCTTTGGCATTATTGTCAAAAAGGGGGAAAGACTATGTATAGTGAGACACTATGTATATTGTATGGGGGATAATCATGCAAAGGGAGAAAATGTATATAGTAGAGGAGAATTTTGCAGATATGTTGTATAGTATACTATATATATACTTACAAAGAAAATTTTTAAATAAATCTCAAAACAATATACCCTACCTATCCAGAATCACATGGTGATGTATATAAGTTTTGGCTAATAAGTGTTTTTGTCACTAATGCCAAAGGGGGAGATCATTGACATATCAGTCAAGTTTGTTATTAGTGACACACACTTGTTCAGATTTTGTATGGCTACCAAGCTCATTGAACAATCTATAGTGTTTTCGATGTAATTCTATAGCCACCAAATTCTACAGTTGCTATCTAGTCTTCTGGACTAATTTCAAGTGGCCACCATGCATTCTAGTGGTTACTGTTATCATTTGTTCACCCACCAAGGTTCAAATTTCAAATGTTCGGCCCGTCCAACGGCTATTTCTCAAAGTTAATATTATTTTAATGCCTAAGCCTTATAACATAGTTTTTGTGGCCCGCAAGTTCTCCTTCGTCAGATCTAAGAAGATCTGCGGTTGGCACTATCTCGCCATCTGAAGCTATGCAAGATTTACGTTAGTGACATGGCACCTAGAGGACACATGTCCGTTGGGTCCAGCTTGTCAGGCAAACAAGTTTTGGCAGGTCAAAAAAGTTCCACGGCACCGTGGGCACTATGTTTTGCTATCATGCATTGGCCAAAAAATCTTCATAGTGACATAGCACCCGGTTGACCGGATTGTGTTCTACGGTGAGTCCCAGTGGTCGACAGGCAAGGTTCGTGGCAACGAAAAAGTCACCACAGCGAGAGCTTTAGGCAAGTGGTTGGGTCCCATTTTGTACCTCATCTGCCTAGTTGGTGGAGTCTGGGGCCATGGTGGCGAATCATTAGAAAACACATGCAAATCAAAAGACATGTCATCGTTGGGCACCATGGCATTATGGGAAGTTGGCCTCAATTTTCCCATAGCGACATAGCGCTTGGGCACCACATATCCCCTCAATAAGGACAAAGCAGTACAAACCCTCCAAGTTGGTGCCTTGTCAGACCAAGGTGGTGCTTCGTTAGTCCAATGGGGAACAACCACGTATGCCAGGTCAGAATACAGTTAGCACATGGGACCAGATCTTCAACGCGGCCAGTGCAGTAAAAGGTTAACTTCTCCACCGTCAGATTCGCAGAGATCAATGGTAGGCGCCATCGCGCTATGGATAAGCCGCATGAGATTTATGATAGCGAGTTGGCGCTTGGAGGACACGTGTCCTCATGTGTCCAAGTTTGGAGGTGCAGGAAACATAGATAGTTGGCACATGGCCAGTTCCCATTGATTGATACACAGTGAGGTAGGGGGCAGTATCTATCTTGCTTGCTATCAGATCAAGGAAAATTGATGGAAGGCGCCATGTCGCCATGGTGAAGTTGCACGATCTTTACCATAGCGACATGGTGCCCTTTTGCCATGTGTCAGCGGGGCCAAGTTGCACCAAGGTACGTCTGTCAGGTATTGCCAAGTGTCATTTGGGTGTGGTGCAGTTGGTGAGGTGGTGCTAGATATGATGGGCCCGGGGTAAGGACACCACGGAGCATGACGAGTCTTCACGATCGTCAGATTAGGGTAGATCAATAGAAGGCACTGTCTCGCTATGGTGAAGTTGTGCGATCTTTACCATAGCGACATAGCATCTTGCTGACACGTGTCTTGCTGGTAGACTAGGGTTGATGGTTAGTGGCAGGCAGTTAATGTCGGGGTCAGGTTTGTAATCGTTGTAGTTAATGATAATAGTTCGTGGGTGGTGCGGTTAGTTCAATAAAGGAAGGTCAACCACGGAGGACTTCCTAGGTGGCAAAACGAAAAGAGGCGATTGGCCCATGTGGCCTAGTTGGCACATAAGGAACTGTTTGACTTGCCTTGACCTCGTAGATTTGTGAGCCAGAAAAAATGAATCAAGTTTTTTGCCGTGAGATTTTGATCCTGTGATCAATGCCACCGACTCAGAAGTGAATGCAAAGTGCAAGGACATTCTACCACCATTATAGATCTATCTACTATGTCAAGGGATTTTTTCTGGAGCTGTTTTGTCTTCTCCAAGCTCTTTCTCAGAGGAATATTAGATTTTGGTACTCAAAACCACCAGATCTTTGATTGGATTTTCAGGGTGAGAAGTTAATGCTAGTAGGTGAGAAGTAAATGTAATGCAAAAAATCCTCAGTTATGCCTGAACTATAAAGGAAATTTTGTGATCTTTTCTTAGGGGGACTCCTTTTCTGATTTCTCTGCTACTACTCGCAGGTTTGCAGTATAAAATTCCCTTTGTCTCTGAGCTGTATAACATTTTGTATCATCTCCTTCATCCATCAATGTATATGTGCATCCATCTTGCCTCTCATTGGTGTATTGTTGAGATCTGTGGCCTGCATACTATATCTATTTTTGACCTATTGGATAATATATAAGTGAAATCCTTTTCCTTTTGTTATTCAGTTTGGTTCCCTGATCTGTATGTGGTTGTTGATTGACATAAGTCTGGGTGTGTATGTCTTTTGAATGTTATCTTGGTTTTGTAGTGCATATATGGGCGGAAATGAGTTTGAACACTCTATTTTGGTGCATCACCTCCTTAGATTAGAGTAGGTAGATTTTCTTTCGTGCTCTCCTTCTCCCTTTTCCTCTCCGAGAGCAGTTAGGTGCGCCTTGATAGTAAGAGGAAGCCGAACTTCTCTGGAGACTCAACCTCGCAGTTCACACCCCACAGCTTGGAGGTTCTTTCCATGTTTCACTAGGTTGTCCTCGCACATAGGCCTTGGACAAGGGTGCAAACCTAAGTGACAATAGTTACTAAGGGAATTTAGTTAGTGTGAAGTGCAACAATTCAAACCGAGTAGAATTAGGTAGTGTAAAGTCTAGTAGTTCAACCCAAGCACTTCAGTGGTTACCAAGCTTTGTAGTTTCTACTGAGTTAGCAATTCATGTGATGCAAAGCTAGTGTTAACTGAGCCATATGCAAAGTTAGTGTTTACTGTGTGAAGTCATGGTAAACTAGTGATTTAGTTTATGCCAAGTGACATAGTAACTACCGAGTCACTAGTGTAGACTAAGTTCGAGACTATTTTGAGGTGATTGGTATGGATTGAGCTTCTACTTCTATTGAGTACATGAAAATGCCAAGTAATGACAGTAGACGCTGAGTATTAGAACTTCACCAAGTCAATCTTTAGAACCCAAGTGTCTTCATTTGGGCCAACTTTGTAATATTGGTGTTAACTTGTATGATGACTAAATTTGTTATTATGTAAATGGGATTGGTATATATGTAATGTATTGTATCATATCCAATGTGTGTATGAGTAATTCATGAATATAAGTGTGTAAGAATGCAAATGTGATCAAGTAGTAGATAAAGTATATATATTGAAGGCCATATCCGAAAATAAGCAGTAGAGACATATCCATCACAAAAAGTGAACAATACGTCAAGAAATCTCTATCAGCAATTGAGTTGTAAGTCAGAGATCTATGTTTCATTCTAACAGGTGAATCGGTCTAAATCCTTTCACAAGGTATACTTAACAGTCTTTCTTAAATCTCTTAATAGAGTGCATACTTTATTGTGTGTTTGTAAAAACCTCTAACAAGGTGGACCTAGCAGTCCTAATTTGCTCCTAATAGGGCAGATCATCAAAAGTGATAATTGTAAGCCTTAACAGGCCAACTTTATGCTCGAGTATTAAAGTTTTGTGAGTTTCATCTCCACCCCAGTTTTACTTTCTATTTGGAAGGTTTATGGGTCACCAAATTATTGTGTTTAAGTGTTATGAATGTTTTATGTTTTCAATTTCTCATGCATGCAATTAGATCAATAAATGATAATTAGAATATTGCTATAAAGTGCTGAAATTGAAATTTTTTTAGAGGTTACTAATTCACCCCTCCCCTCTTAGTAACCTAGCATAGTCTTGAATATTTCCAATTGGGGAGAAAGCCATTGATGCCCTAAGTGTAATGTCTCACCAAGGGATCCAAAAGAATTAACCTAAAGTTTTAACTAAGTTTAATACCAAACATTTTTTTAAAAGAAAGAATAACATACACGTCAAATACAAATTAGCATAAGTAATAACATACAATCATAATTAAGAAAACATCATAGATTACATTCTTTAAGGATCCCAAGATGTTAAGTCAAATTTAAATTTAATTAATACTAAATCTAATAAATACCACATCCACATGAAAAAATAATTAAAAGTCCAAAGTCCATCTAAATAATATACATTTGTTTTGAATGCCACTTTGCAATAAAATTCATAATGCTCAACCATCCACTATGCATGTCAGAGGGTATGAAAGGCTAAAAGAATATACATATATACAAATAGATTACATCATCCTTTTTGAATCGATGAAGCAAAGTACAATACAATAAATGAAACCATCCATAATAATGATATAACTATCCATCATAAAGATACAACCACCCATCGTAATACACAGAGATAGAATAAAAGGAAATGCAAACAAGGAAACTTCAACCACGATATCTACAAATGGATCTCAATGGTAAGAGTGAAAAGCACTACCACTTGACCAGGTGGAACCTAAATGGCCCACTCCCACCGTGCTAAGGAGATAGTCTCAAGTCCCAAATAAGATAACAAACCAAATATCAAAAGTAATCTAACTCAAAGGTTCCAATAATAACTCGACATCTAGACCTAGAGGCAAACACAATCATGTAGGAAATTGATAGTGCTAGTGGACAAGTGTCATCACACAAATCAAAGCTAGGGTTACCCAGCTAGTCTTTTAATCCTCCAACCCCCTAGTCACTCTGTGCAACACTAGTATCCTTTCCTACTAACAAGGCATACTAATGAGTCAACTCTAAGCTTACCTGTCTAGTCTTTTAATCCTCTGGCCCCTTAGTGACTTTTTGTGGTACCAATATCTTATTAATTCATTTTAAACCCATTTAATGAAATGTTATTACTTTTTAAACTACTTACAATGGGTTACCCTGGCAGCCACTTTGGTCCCCAACCTCCATTGCAAGCCACTTCCCAACTTAACATACATATTACCCACCCTAGGCTCATAAAAGTAAAAATCAAAGAATCACAATTTTTCACCTCATCCCTATACAAGTTACTAGAAGACATCAAAAGATATTCCATAATAACACATTAGTTCTCTATGAGCAACTGGAAAGCATCCCAAAAATACTGATCGAAGACTCAAAAGGGTTAAGTCAAATATGTCATAACATTCACCTTAGCTTCAAACAAGAATACTGGAAAGAAATAACGAAAAATCAATTCAAATTCATCATAGAGCATACTAGGCACATTACCATGGTTGAGTATAAAAGATTGAGATCAAACATCATCATGACATCACAAACATAGAACTCCCAAGCCTCTGGTAACATCCTAAGATTGGTCAAAGCTAGGTCAAACCCTGAAAACACAAAGCATAGACAACATACAAATAACAAAGTGTACGTTTCGTAGTTTGGTTTGATTTTGAAAACATATTGTTGAATTAAATGTAAGGTTTTAGTTTTCGTTCAATGTAAGTTTCAATTAAATAAGTTTCACAGTTCACCCTTACAATTAACCCATTCTTATGTTCGAATAGAATATAAACTTACCCCTATTTGATTTTAAGTCAATTTCCTAAAATAATCTAAGGACAGTTATATATTTATTTATATTATTAAAATAATATCTATTGATTTTCCAATAAAACATATTCTCAATTTAATTAAAGTCAATATTATTGTTTAACAAAATACATCTGAATTCACTAAGTATTCCTATATATTAATTAAACTTAATTAAATTTCATAGAAAATAATAAGATAAATCCTTTATTAAAATAAAATATTAAATAAACATAATTTAATAAATTAAATATTATTAATTTTTAATAAAATAATTATAAAAATTAAATTAAATTAAATTATAAAATTTATTCAAAAACATTTTTTAAAACAAAAAATTTCAAAACATTTATTATAAAGGGCTGCTAGCCTTGGCCGCGACCTCTCTCTAGTTGTCACAGGGCCTGTGGCCATGGCAATACTGTGTACTACCACTATCACAGTCATTGCATTAGTGGTAGGAGCCATGTGCCACGAAGGTGCAAGGAGGTGGGGTAAAACCCCCTCATTCTAATATATATATAAAATTTATATTATTTATTTTTAAAATATTTTTTAATAAAACAAAATCCCATGTAAAACATAAATAAATAAATAAATAAATAAATAAATAAATAAATATTATAAAAAGTTCTAGCTTTAATTAGATAGGGGAAATACAACCAAGCCGTCGAATCCTCAATTGAATTTTTTTAAATTTAATACAAAACCCTTCCCTGTTCAATTTCCACTTTTAAATCTACTGAAGAAGGAATATATTGATCTTTTAATCTTCCATGTACAAAAGATTTAACATGCATATTAGAAATTCATAATACTAAAACATTCATCACAAGAATTATTCAGATAACCATTCGACAATCACGATGAAGACAGGAAAAGAAAAAGTGTAATAAACAGTGTGAATAATCACAAGCATCTACCTGGACTCTAATGCTAATTGCTACGCCCAAGAAAATTATGAGAGAAATTTCTCCTCTTCAAAAACCTTCTCTCTTCCGAAATCCTTTCTTCTTCCAAAAAATTCGTGGTCCTTCAAAAATGAACCCTCAATTGGTGATAAGGAATTATCTCCTAAAAATAGGGCACCGATTGTGCAATCACTTGAGAGGACTCCTTATTCACTAGACATTAACTCTTTATTATCTTTTATTTATCTTTTTCATGCATGTTTAATGAATTATACAATATCTTTATTTAATTTCACTTGACTTCTCCTTTTTAATTAATTTATTATATTTTAATCTCATGCACATATTATGCAATCTTAAAACTTTTAATAAATTAATATCTTTTATTACTTTAAAAAAAAAAAATTTATTTTCGAAATGTTAATTGATAAAATATTTATTAACTTAAATAATAATTGTATTTAGCATTTATTTAAAAATAAACTCTAAATATATTATTATTAAATTAAATAAATAATATCATGTTCTAAACTTAAAATTTTAACTTTTATCTTAAAATTAAATTTTTTTATTTAATTAATTCTCCAAATTAATTAAATATTAAAAAAATCATAATTTTTTTCCATTAAATTAAATCATTAATCTAATCATATAATTTGATTTAATTAATTGAAAAGTGACCAAAGACTTATAAAACAAAATACAAAAACCCATCATAGAAAAACACATACAAGATCAAACTAAAGGGTTATAATCATGAACATCATACAACACATTCAAAAGGTAGCCAACTTAGATACTTGTCCTAATTTTCTAGGACAAATGGGTTTAAAGGTTAGGATTTGGACTTAAGAATTTATCTCCCCTCTCTTACTATTGAGATAATGCAATAGAGGAACTCATCTTGGCAATTCAGAGAAGTCAATACCTAGTACCTACAATCTGCATAAAATCCATGCATGTACAAACACATATATACTAAGCTAAATAGGCAATGGAAGAAAGTGGTGCATTGTGTAGATTTAGACTAGCAGGTGACTACAAATCCCTTCCTTAACCACATCAAAAACTTCATACATAAAGAGAAACATACACACACACACACCATACACATGCAGTATGGGGTAAATATCCATAAGAAAACATGTATAATAATTCCATCTATCTACTCATTATTAAATAACTGAAATCACTGTAATAATCATCATCATGCATACATGAAGTATAGAATACCAAGTAGTCTCATCATAAAATCAAAAGAATATGAAACAATAGCTGATAATCTTAAAGATAATGCTACTAAACAACAAGCATAAAATTGGCCTAAAAGAGTTTGGCAATGATAACAAAAATGTAAACTAGGGGTAGGCACTACATCCACCCCCCCAAACTTGGGCTTACTCCTGAAAGCCTACAAGAAAAGTAAAGCTAATGAACTCTTTGTGTAGGTCCCATTGGACCCTTTATCCCTATAGGAGGATATGACTCCACTAAGAACACTCTGTGGGACCTACCCATGTCTCCAACCATAGGTTCTGAAGTTGAAGGTCTCTAATTTGAGAATTGTGATTTCCATTGAGGGCAATGAGATGACTTGTGTCTACGTTGTCCACATGAAAAAAATTCTCCATCGAAGCTCCTCTACACTCTAGGTGCACTAGATTGTTGAATGCTACCCTCATTAGCATAAGACTGATTACTCTACATAGGCTGAGTGTACTGACTTCACTTGTTGTGCTGAGCATTACGACAACTCCTAGTGCTGGAACCACTGCCACCACTCTGTGCTAGAGGATAAGTTCCTCCTTACTGCTGATTACCTACAGAAGGAGGTTTACTACTACTACTTGCTCCCTAATTACTCTGGGACCCTGATACTATAGGTTCTCCCACAAAACCTCCATGTCCTAGTTTAACATTTTGCTCTACAAGAATAGATCGATGTATTGCATCTTTGAGGCTTTTAGGTTCATACACCTTAACACCCCCAACTAGATGGTTGTTCAAGCCTTTGATGAAATGTTGTGCCAACTGTGCTAGGTTATCCTTGATTCTGAAATAGGGCATGAGCTCATAGAATTTGTGCTCATACTCTACTATGGTCATAGTGAATTGTCTCAGGTTGTGGAATTCATCTTCCCTATGCTAGTTCCATTCCTCTGGTAGGAATCGTTCATGGAAGTTTTCCAAGAATAACTCCCATGTGACATTGTGCATGTTTATGCCCAGCTTATTCTCTTCAATAGTCCACCAGGTGGCTCCAAAGAATTCTAGGTTAGTAATAGCAAACCTTGCTTTAACATTAGTGTCAAAATCCTAAATAGCAAAAACCCTATCAAGAGTAATAAGCCACTGCTTAGCCACATAACCTAAACCTAAGCCATTAAAGGGTTTGACCTTGGACCTTTGAAGGTCCTTTATCTAAGTAGATACAATCGATCTCTATTGATCCTTCTGAGGCCTCTAGACCTAGGTCTATGCTCATGTCTTGCCTGATGTGCTCCATCCTGACCAACACCCTAGAGAGGAGGTAGGTGATCAATGACGATCTTCATCATTTTCCTCAAGTCAGCTTCCTCTAAGTTAGCCTACTACTCTCTATGGTCCTCTTCCTGATGTTCACTAACATGCTCTTCCCTACTCTCTTCCTGATTAAGGCCTTCATGAACAGACTCATGTACACTAATGTTTCTACCTCTTCCATGACCTCTGCCATGACCTAGGCTACAACCTCTAACTAAAGATCTCATCCCAGATACCATCCTACAATAATATCTAAGATATAAAATGTTAAAATAACCATAAACCATGGCACTATAAAGTATATATAAAGGACACATATTTTGAAAACAATATAAGTTCAATTTTCAGTTTTTCCTATTTTAGGTTTAATTATATAATTCAGTTTTGAAGTCTAAATGTTCAAGTTTGAAAATATACAACTAAAAGTTTAAGTTTTGTTTCAATTCAACTAGTTCAAGTTTTAGTTTGAAATAGATGTACATAATAGTTTAAATTTCATTTTTTTTCAACTAGTTAACAACTAGTGGTGTTCCAATATACCTAGAGCTCCCAATGTAGAAACTCAGGCTCTAATACCAGATGTAATGCCCCACCAAGGGATCCAAAAGAATTAACCTAAAGTTTTAACTAATTTTATCAAACATTAAAAAAGAAAAAAAGAATAACATATACATCAAACACAAGGTAGTGGAAACAATAACATACAATCATAATTGAATTATGAAAATTGACATGTTGGAGAAACTCAGAAAGCCTAAAGGACGAAATAAATGCCTTAATCGGAAAGAAAAAGGAGGAAAGAAAAAGTTAAGCATGATTTGGCAAATAATGGTCAGTGCCAATTTTAGCAACATTATACCTAGGAAGACAAAATGTGCTAAATTTAATAGAAAGTTTAAGGGGAAGTTGATAAGACAACACCATATTGATTGGATAATAAATAGAGGTGATTTGAGGTGGTAGTTATTTTTCCATTATGGTAACACAAGGTGAGAGTTGAATTACTTCCTTTTCAGAAGTACAAAAGCTTTTAGTACCAAGGCTGTCAATACATTCAAGGATGGGTGAATCCCATCATAATTTTCATTGGGATTTTGAAGTGACCTAAAAACTGGTTTGGGGGACAATTAAAACCCCTGTTGGTGTTAATTGTAGAATTGCTATGATATTGGTGAGTGATATTTAGAAGAACATTGATGGTAAAGAAATTTAAATGCAAATTACTAAGGTTGGAGGGGCAAAAATTAGTGAGGAGGAGATGGGTGGAGATTTGAATATTTTAGAACCATCAAAGATTGAAAATTTTAAGGACAAAATGGCAACCTAGTTTCTATTAAAGGAGGGGGGATTTCCTCCCTATATGTAGGTGATTGTGAGATATGTTGAAAATTATTCACTCCAATTTGTGAATGGGTGGAATGAGTGCAAGGTCACGATAAATGACATTACATTCCAAGTTAATAAGGAAGTGATTGCAATGGTTACTAAGCTATCCATGAGGGGGAAAAAATGGCAGAAGTTCATGAAAACTATGGACGAGGCCAGTATGATCAATTTTTTTTAGGAGAGTGAAGAACTAGTGTAGTATAGGAGAGGATTCAGAAGGGACAAGCGTCTGCTCCATGGGATGACATCTGCCTGGTGCTTATGAAATATATTACGCTTGATGGTAGGTTTGGAATTTACTACTACTATCACTTTCCATTACTCAATCATTTTAGAAAAAGGGATTTCATTTCTATTCCATTTTATCTCTTATATTCTCTGGAGGATATGGTTAATGTTGTTAGAGAAAAAAGTAGTAAGGGACTTAATTTTACCATTATCCATCAAGACCCAATTTCTAGGCTCTATTAGTTCCACCTTGCCTTTTGTCCCCCTAGGGTTATAGTGGTTGATAACTAGTGCCAAAATTAGAATTCCCCCCCCCCCCCCCCCCCCCCCCCCCTTGAGTACCAGTATAGGTACTAAAATCTACACCCTACATCTCTCCCCCAGCAGAGATGATAAAAAAAGAAAAAACCAAGGTCAGCCAAAGAAAAGAAGGATTGTAAAAAAATTAAGGTTGAAAAACCTATGGAGGTGGAAATTGAGGAGTTGGAAGAGGAGGGAGGGGGTAAGGGTAAGAGAAGGTTGGGAAGGATTACTAAATCCGATGCTAGGTACAAGTAGAAATCCAAAAGATATAGGGTAGAAGAGGAGGAAGAGGATAGTTCTGAGAGCAAGGAAAGGGTGCTAGAGGAGGAAAATCTCTTTGATTCCAAGAGAGATAATGAGGAAGGGAGAAAAGAAAAGAGTGAAAACTTGGTGGATAATTCCTAAGTGTCTGCTGGTAATACCTTGACGTCGGTTGGTAAAGACATTACGATCGAGACTCATGTATCAGCCAGCTTCACCCTTTAGCCCATTACATTTTGTGAAGATAGTAACAAAGTGGACACTTTAACATCAAAATTTCCTCCCCGGTTAAAGAAAAACATAATCTTTTTACTAACCCTCAAGTTTTGTAGGATAAAAATCAATTAAAAAAGACTAAGGAGGGTCTTGGAAAGGTTGATAAAGATGGAAACAAAAAAGAGGAGGAATGAAATGAAAAGATGGCACCATTGGAAAATAGAGTCAAAACCTTGGAGGAGGGATTTCATACTTTCTCTAAATTTTTACTAAAGGTCACTCATGTAGTGGCTACCACCCTCCTGTTGTTAGCACATGAGAAGGATGATTTAGGGATGGACATGGAAGATAATAAGCTCCTCTATAAGTTTCTTGCTGATGACTGGGCCTAGGTTCTTTTGATCGGGAAAGGAAAAGAAAAAGATGATAAATAATTTGACTATTTCTAAGGGATCTAATGATCCTAGTTTATTTTGTTTTCTACTACTACATAGTTGCTGGTTCACAGCTGTTACTAAGACTTGGGTTGGCCTGTTTGAACCAACAATTTTTTTTCAAAACTTTATAATTTGTTTAGTTTTGCAGTTTTTTGGATACTATTCTTATTCAGAACTTTATAGTTTGTTTAATTCTTTAGTTCTTTGATACTATTTTTGGCTTTTTGGATGATATAGTCTATGTGGCTGGGTTGCCCCTTGTTACTTCTGTAGGTGCTTATTGCTAGTGTGTTGGTTACTAGATGTTTTTGTAAGGGCCGACCACCTTGTTTTGGTCGCTTTATATTTCAAAAACATACAATCATAATTAAGTAAACATAAAAAATTACATTCCTTAAGGATCCTAAGATGTTGAGTCACATTTAAATTTAATTCATACTAAGTCTAATAAATAACACATCCACATGAAAGAATAATTAAAAGTCCAAAGTCCATCTAAATAATATACACTTGTTTTGAATGCCACTTGGCAATAAAATTTGGAATGCTCAATCATCAACTATACATGTCACATGGTATGAAAGGTTAAAAGAATATACATTTATAAAAATAGATTACATCATCCTTTTCAAATCCATGAAACAAAGTACAATATAATACATGAAAATATCCATAATAAAGATATAACTATTCATCATAAAGATACAACCATCCATCGTAATACACAGAGATAGAATAAAAGGAAATGCAGACAAGGAAACCTTAGCCATAACATCTACAGATGGATCTCAATGGTAAGAGTAAAAAGCACTACCACTCAACCATGTAGAACCTAAATGGCCCACTTCCACTACGCTGAGGAGATAGTCTCAAGTCCCAAACAAGATAACAAACCAAATATCAAAAGTAATAGCTAAGTCTACAAACCTTAAAAGTAATCTAACTCAAAGGTTCCAATAATAACTCAAAATCTAGACCTAGAGGCAAACATAGTCACATAGGAATCTATACTGCTAGTGGGCAAGTGTCATCACATGAACCAATGCTAGTGTTACTCGACTAGTCTTTTAATCCTCTGGCCCCCTAGTGACTCTATGCAGCACTAGTATCCTTTTGTATCGACAAGGCATACTAATGAGTCAACTCTAAGGTTACTTAGCTAGTCTTTTAATCCTCCGGCCCCTTATTGACTTTTTGTAGTACCAATATCTTATTAATTCATTTTAAGCCCATTTAATGAAATGTTATCACTTTTTAAACTGATAAGTAGGAGATGATTTCCACAGCTAGTCAAATTGTGATGTGAATATCAGGATTTAACTTTATGATTTTTGAGTCAAACTCGATGACTCATGTTTCATGAGTAGTGATTCAACATGAATCCATCTCTCATGAGAATAAATGGAACACTTAGCACTCATTGGATCTAGGTGATGCTCATAGGGGTGAAGCACCGAGACTTCCCGGGAGGTCACCCATCCCAGTACTACTCCAGCCTGAGTGCGCTTAACTATGAAGTTTCCTCCACAGTTAAGTGTGCTCAAGCTGGAGTAGTACTGGGTTGGGTGACCTCCCGGGAAGTCCCGGTGCTTCACCCCTGTGAGCATCACCTAGATCCAATGAGTGCTAAGTGTTCCATTTATTCTCATGAGAGATGGATTCATGTTGAATCAATACTCATGAAACATGAGTCATCGAGTTTGACTCAAAAATCACACAGTTAAATCCTGATATTCACATCACTTTTTAAACTACTTACAATGGGTTACCCTAGAAACCACTTTGAGCCCCAGCCTCCATTGCAAGCCACTTCCCAACTTAACATACAAATTACCTACCCTAGGCTCATAAAAGTACAAATCAAAGAATCAAAAATTTTCACCTCAGCCCTATACAAGTGACTAGGAAGCATCAAAAGATAATCCACAATAACACATCAGTTCTCTATAAACAATAGGAAAGCATCCCAAAAATACCAATCGAAGACTCAAAAAGGGTAAGTCAAATATGTCATAACATTCATCTCAACTTCACATAAGAATATTAGAAAGCAATAACGAATAATCAATTCAAACTCATCATAGAGCATACTAGACACATTACCATGGTCGAGTATAAAAGATTGAGATCAAACATCATCATGACATCACAAATACAAAACTCCCAAGCCTTTGGTAACATCCTAAGACTGGTCAAAGCTAGGTCAAACCTTGAAACCCCAAAGCATAGACAACATATAGATAACAAAGTGTAGGTTTCGTAGCTTGGTTTGATTTTGAAAACATATTATTGAGTTAAATGTAAGGTTTCAATTTTTGTTCAATGTAAGTTTCAATTAAATAAGTTTCATAGTTCACCCTTATAATTAACCCATTCTTATGTTCGAATAGAATATAAAAATCACCCCTATTTGTTTTTAAGTCAATTTCCTAAAATAATCTAAGGACAATTATATATTCATTTATATTATTAAAATAATATTTATTGATTTTCTAATAAAACTTATTCTCAATTTAACTAAAGTCAATATTATTGTTTAACAAAATATATCTAAATTCACTAAGTATTCCTATATATTAATTAAACTTAATTAAATTTTATTTAATTAAATTAATTAATAACTATAGAAAATAATAAGATAAATCCTTTATTAAATAAATTATTAAAATAAAATATTAAATAAACATAATTTAATAAATTAAATATTATTAATTTTTAATAAACTTATTATAAAAATTAAATTAAATTAAATTATAAAATTTATAAAAAAACATTTTAAAGCATTTATTATAAAGGCTCACTGGCCTTGGTTGCAACCTCTCTGTGGCTATTGCAGGGCCTACGGCCACGATAGTACTGTGTATTGCCATTGTTGTAATCCTTGCGTCAGCAGCAGGAGCCGCGTGCCATGAAGGTGGGGGTAGGTGGGTTAAACCCCTCCTTATAATATATATTTTAAAAATATTTATTAACTTAAATATTAATAGTATTTAGCTTTTATTTAAAAATAAACTCTAAATATATTATTATTAAATTAAATAAATATTATCACATTCTAAAATTACAGTTTTAACTTTTTTCTTTAAATTTAATTCTTTTTATTTAATTAATTCTCCAAATTATTTAAATATAATTAAATATTAAAAATATCATAATTTTTTTCCATTAAATTAAATAATTAATTAAATCATATAATTTGACTTAATTAGTAGAAAAGTCACCAAAGACTTATAAAACAAAATCTGAAAACCCATCATAGAAAAACACATACAAGAACAAACTAAAGGGTTATGATCATGAACTTACATCATAGGACACATGCAAAAGGTAGCCAACTTAGATACCTATCCTAATTTTCTAGGACAAATGAATTTAAAGGTTAGGATTTGGACTTAAGAATTTATCTCCCCTCTCTTGCCATCGAGATAATGTGATAGGGTACACTCATCCTAGCAATTTAAGAAAGTCGATACTCGTTACCTACAATCTGCATAAAATCCATGCATGTACAAACACATATATACTAAGCTAAACATGCAATGGTAGGAAGTGGTGCATCATGTAGATCCTGACTAGCAGGTGACTACGACTCCCTTCCTTAACCACATCAGAAATGTCATACATAAAGAAAAACATACATGTACACCATATACATGTAGTATGGGGTAAGCATCCATAAGAAAACAAGTATAATAATTCTATCTATCTACTCATCATCAAATAACTAAAATCACTATAATAATCATCATCAAGCATACAGGAACTATAGAGTACCAAGTAGTCTCATCATAAAATCAAAAAATATGAAACAATATATGATAATCTCAAAGATAATGCTACTAAACAACAAGCATAAAATCAAAAAATATGAAACAATATATGATAATCTCAAAGATAATGCTACTAAACAACAAGCATAAAACTGGCCTAAAAGAGTTTGGCAATGATAACAAAAATGTAAACTAGGGGTAGGCACTACACTAAGTTGGGCTTATAACTGGTGAAGGGTGATGTAGGATACCACTTCCAGTCTTTCCACCAAGGTCACATAGACTAGATTCCCAATTTGTCAAGCAAATGATTAGGAATGGTAGAAAGTAACAAATCAAAAGTTTGTCATTTTGCATGACCAAGATGGAATTGGACTTGCATATCCTCCCAAAATCTGAGATTCATAGAGACCCTAGAGAAGAGGTCCTTAGGAGTCTTGATGTCGTATTTGAAAAAACATAGAGCATTGGTGCCTTGAGTTTTAGTGAGAGGAATACCTTCAATAGAAAACAATGGAGACTACCAAAGGTTTTGCTGATTCAAAGAAAACCCATCACCATCCTAGCAAAGCCATGACTTTACAACTTCCCAAGCTTTCCAAATGCTCTTGATAACAAAAGAGCCTTGGATATGAATAGGTTCTAACATAATGAGAAGGGTCTGAAGACCAATCCCCTTCCACATAGTCCTATTGACATGGAATCTAGAAGAGATATAGTGCCGAACCAACACTTTCCAAGCTTCATCACTAGTGAGAGCATGAATAATCTACTTAGCACAAAGAGAAAACCCTTGCTTCTATGTGAAAAGAAGGCCAAGACCTCTAGACTCTTTAGGGAGACAAAAAAAATCCTAGGCAACCCTGTAAAAACCATGATGATTAGAACCGAAAGCCTAAAGAAAGTCATGAAGCAAGTGTTCCAGCTTGAGGTAGGAGGCTTTGGAGGGAGTCAAACAAGAGGAGTAATACACATGAGTAGAAGTCAACACCTTCAAGAAAATCTAGAATTTCCCTGCAAGAGAGAGGGGTTTGGCAAGCTAGTAGTCAAGCTTTTTCTCAATTTTCATGAGCACAACATTCCAAAAATCCACTGGAGAAGCTTGAAAGGCAAAGGGGATGCCCAAAAAGAGGAAAATCTCCATGTGAATGACCCATTTCCACTCAAATTCAGCAAGAAAAGGTAGAGCCCAAAGAAAGGATTGCCTATAACAAAGGCTCTTGTGCCATTGAAAGCCAAACTAGAAGCTTGACAAAAGGTATCCAAGCATTGCAAGGCATTAGTGATATTCTCCTCATCTTCCAAAAGAGTGAGAAATGGGTCAGATGACATCTATTAGATTTCCAAAATCCATACTAATGCTTTTAGATTTCTAGATTTGATTGTGTAGAGAAATGAGTCATCAACAAAGTGATCATTGACAAGCTGGGAAGAAGACTCAAGAAAGAAAATGCCACACACCAAACTAGAACAAATAGAGTGGGCAAGTAGGTAACCAAAACTTTTAGAAACAAGACCATACAAAGTCAGAGCCAAAGGGAAACCCTGATGGATAGATCAAAAAATCTCAAAGGCTTTAGATTCAGAGCTTTTGATGGTAATACAAACATTAGCATCACCAAAAAGCATCTCCATAGACTAGAGAAAATTAGGGCCGAAACCCAAAGCCTGGAGCATAGCCAAAATGAAGGGCCATTCAATTGAATCATAAGATTTGGAAAAATCAATTTTCAAAAATAGAGTTTGCTAGTTAGATTTATGAGCGGACTTCATGGCTTCCTAGACAACAATGATGTTATCAAGAATATACCTAGATTTAATAAAACCCATTTTCTCAAGTCGCATGAATAAGGGAAGAAGATGCTGAATCTTGAGAGCTAAGGCCTTAGCAATGATCTTGTATGACACATTAAGCAAGGTGATGGGCCGCTAGTTGCAAATATCCTTAGGGTCATTGACTTTAGGTATGAATTTAATGTTTCCTTTGTTAATAATGGCTCCGAGACTCTTAGTATGATATGCTTCAAGATAAACTTTGTGCAGATTTGGGCCAATAGACTCCTAAAGGTGCTTGTAAAATTTACAGGGGAACTTGTTACACCCAGGGGACTTGTCATTTTCTATAGAAAAGGCAACCTCCTTGAGGTCCCTGATGGTGAGAAGTTTCTCACAAAAAGCCCATTGTTCAATCACTAGGTAGTTTGGATTAACAGAAATACACTTTTTGAGAACTTCTTCCTAGACAACCGAATTTCGCTATGAAGCAAAAAATTTTTCACAATGGTGCACAAAAGCTTGCAAGATGCTAGGGAGGTTGGAAATAATAGAAAATTAGATAATAAATTGGATAAATAAAGATTTGTTCAATTATTAAGGAGAAAATACATAGGTAAATAGTCGATTGACAATGTATCAATACCACATGTCTATATTTTGCACATTTTTGAAGCAATTTTATGAAAATTGATGTTATGAAGTTATACCACTTCAAATAAGAATATGATTACTTGGTAGAAGTTGACTAGGATTTCATTGGTTATTCAAAGAAGCAATCGGTTCAAAGGATGTTAGGATGATGATGCCTCCAATAGAGGATAGACGGGTTAATAGAGCATGAGTGAGTTGTCTTGAGATGATGAATGATACATAATAAATGATATAGAAAATTGGGAAAGGGATAAATGATAAAATGAAGAAGGGATAGTAGGGATAAGATTAAATAGCTAGGCATGCTACATTGGATAAAGCACTCTTTCTTTGATATGACATGCCACATTCTGGACTCATGTATATAATCTAGTTCATAAAAATAAGCTACAAGAAACCCTGTGCCATATAACATCATGTTATGGAAGATCATGATGTTGTGTTGTTGTGGGTAGATTACAAGGATTTCTATAAATGCAAGATAATGATAATACACAAGACTAATCAAGCAAGCATCCACAAAAAAAGATAGAAGTAAATATGGTGTTTACCTAATCATGTTTAAAAGATAAGATAATTTGATGCATTGGTGATTAACAAGTGTTGTTATGTGCAATTTTAGGAAAGATTCATCTTGGTAATGATTAAGTTATAACTTGGTCATTGTTTGTAGTGAGGTTAAGACAAAAATCATGGTTGTGATTAGAAGGTCTTCTTAAAATGAATAACTAGATTCCATCAATCAAGACAAGCTTATAAATTTGAAGCATCAAGAGCCTTATATTTCTAGGAGTGCTAGATAGATGCAAATATTACATTAAATTGTATGGGAGGTAATACAAAGAGATATGTTGTAAGATGGAGAAACAAGGTCCCTTAGTTTATGAATGCAATCAAACAAACTAGGCTATTTCTTCTTTACTTACTTTTGAAGGAGAGTTATACACTTGGTGTTAGAATATTTAGAATAACTGAGAGAGAGGTGGGGGGGGGGGAGGGTGAATAAGTTATCCTCAGGTCTAGATGTACCAATTCAACTTTCACTAATTTCAAACTACTTAAATAGTCTCACTAACCATTTAGTCCATATAGAAACTCATCAACAACTTAATATTCTATTCATTACTTAATAGTTTGTTTACTATATGCCGACCAATAGTAAAATAAAATAGTAAATAGAATACACCACAAGTACAATATTCACACATATATATGACATCGAGATTTAACATGGAAACCCAATTTGGTAAAAACCACCAAGAAACATGCTACCACTTTTCACTCTTTTAAACTAAGTTTGGTTAAGAGCATACCTTGTTAAAGGTTACAAAACACACTATTAGGTGTGACCCTGTTAAAGGATTTAATCACTGTGTTAGGAGTGGCCTAGTTAGAGGAATTTGGCTCATTCCACTAGAATGTTATCTTGATTAAAGGATTTACAAAATGACTATTAGGTCAACCCCGATTAAAGGATTTTGAATGCCATAGTGGTCAGAAAGTAATAACAAGTTTGTTCTATAAAACACAACTCATTTTGAAAATTTAGATCTCCATTTGGCTCATTTTCTAGTTCATTCTCTAGACTTCATTATCATCTCCATCACTGATTTGGTTGGCAACCCTTTAAGAAATCACACTGGACTAATCTCTTAATTTCTCCTTAGTTACTTTGTTCTTCACAAGTTCTCCCAAAGATCACCAATCAAAAATGAACCAACCTTATAAAACATCTATTATGCCTCCTTAAATAGGTAATTTTGACCTTTTACCACTTAAATATCACCTTAGATCTTAGGATTAGGTTAGTTCCATTGAATCTATCCATCATTTTGTCCTTCTACTCCTTTCTTGATACTTCTCTTGAAATCATTTCCTTTGATCACATAACAAACTCAATTTGTGCATTAAATATGCCAACTTATCAATCCTTATCATCCACACATTTTGACTAATCCAAAAATTCAAGTATGTCAGCCTCAAGTTCAATTCTTTCACAAATTGTAAATTTTGTTGACACTCAGCCATCACTCTGTAGCTTGGCCTCTATTGTTTTGTCCAAGTGAACTTTCATTGGCTCTCTCAATATTCAAAATGCTTAGTCACTACTATAACTTGCTTTGATTTCTGATAACTATCACTCAACTAATACTATTTTCTCAGGTAACTTCTTAAGCTCCTTAATCTTCTATTTCAGATCCTCCATTGATTAGACACATTTTACTAGGCTTTTCTTGTGTTTAAATCAATACTTCTATACTTCATATGATGATTTAACAATACATCATCTTGTCAAAGAACTGATCAAGTGCCCATTGTAATTGCATCATACTTGCTCCTCTTCACTTAACAACTTCACCAATTTATCTAGTTATCTCTCTTTTCAAATTCTCTTTATCAATCAACTAATATGACACTCTACACTGTTAGTAATTGTCCCTCCAACAGGTTTGACAACAATGAAAACATAACAATTGATCAAATTGTAGTTTTCAACAATCTCCCTCTTAGGTGCTGATGACAACACCTCTAGTTACCATGCAAATGCAAAAGATATTCTTATAATTTAATAATAATAGATCCTTAATAGATCCCTTTGTGATTTGATATAGATCTTCATTAATATTCTTAGTTTCATTCTGATTCTCATATTGCACTCACTTATACTTTTCCCTCTATGATACCAACTATATTGGCAACGTCTCTATTAGATCTCTTCTTTGTGATTCAACTTCTAATTCTGACACTTGGATGACAACATGTCTAGACATAGGTCTCTCTCTTTTGACAAAAGTCACTAAGTGAATAACTCATCCCTTTTATATTTCAGCACATACCCTCCATATGGATATGAATGGTAACTGCACAACTTCTCCTTCTTTGACAATAATTCCAAAGACATCAACCATCCACATATATCACCCTCTTTTCTCTAGCATACATATCATATTCAATTTTTCACTATCAAACTAATATAGAAACACCACTCTCTTTTATCTTTACCTTGACTTCTTGTAGTCTCATTTTCGCCATGCTTTAGTCCATCTTTTCACAATCTTTAGGCAGCTCCTAAAGTGTGACCTCTTTACATCAATGTGTAAGATATTTTTGATCATAACGTTTGAACACGTCTCACCACTGAGTTCATGAAACTTTAGTGTAGAATGCAAATAGACTGATCATGAACTAAACCAAACCCAAGATATCATCATCAGAATGTAATCTCTGCGAGCATCTCATGTTTCCTTAACTACAACTACTAAAATAGCTCTCAGACCAACATCTTAGTGATAGTTCAAGAATGGGAGCATGCTAAAAATGCAAATCTACAAAGAATGCATGCAAGATCTCTAGCTATAATGCATATTGTATGCTATAAAAATGGATATGTAACAAACTAAACATACAATAAATGATGCTAAATAACATAAAAGAAATACTAAAGTGCTATGAACTTTCTAAATGATAATGCTAAAATGATGAATCAAAATGTGCCTATAGCGCAGATGCCTAAAACTTGGGTCCCTTTTCTCTTGGATTTCCCTCTTATTTATAGGATTTTGGAAGGGGTTGGGATAAGAATCATGATTTTCACCTTTGACTGGTGGTTGAAAGTGAAATTGAAAATATCTCATAAGAGACTAGGAGGAAGAGTCCAACAGACTTGATTTTGAGGATAATTGAGGATGTTTCTAATTATTTTAAAATGAAAAAGAGAGATTTATAATTTTGTGAGGATAAATGATTTTTTTGATTTGACAAATGTCTTATTTATTTTCAACACTTTTGTCTTTTTCGTCCTTTTTTGAATTTCATTTTATGAACTTGAATTGTTTTTCTCCTATTTTAAAGTTGATTTAGGTCTTGTTGATTTGATAGGTGATTAATGACCTAATGTGATTTTTGATTTGAAAGTCTTTTGTGTTTCTTCTGGTTTTCTCTTTAATTTGTACTGATTGATCGAAATTGTGTGGTTTTGGTCTTTGCTAATTTTTGGGTGTCTACAAATTCCCCTCTTTGAGCTAATATACGAAGGATATTAGTTCAAAAACTATCTTGATTTTATGATTTTAAGTCACTTTCTAATGATTGGATGTCTACTTGATGATATTTTGACATTTCACCATTGTTGTAGTGTTTGTCTATTGATGGTTTGATGTCTGATCATTGATGATTTGATGTTTTGTTTGTCATTGATTTGATGATTTGGTTATGGTGTTGATTTGGTCTTGTGGTATTTTCTTTCTTGATTGGATACCCTTGTTTTGGTAGACTTGATGTTTTTTGCTGGGGTAGAACATTTTTGATTTTTCAAAAAAATTTGATGCCTCAATTTGACTACCCCCTCATAAATGAAATTGGAAATAAATAATGGAAGAGTGAAATGAAGTAGGTTCCAATTTTAGTTTTGAAATGTTGGATAGTTGAAGGATAAAGATGATTAGGTGGGTTTGATACAATACCCAATTCATTTTGGTGAGCAAAAAGATGCCAATGGTGGGTAAATAGGGTGAAAAAGGAACATAAATCCCCCTTATAGGGGTTAAATAGGGCAAAAGACTTTTTGCCATTATCTTTTTCACACTTCCCTTTTGCAGTTGGTGATTTGGAGCTTTGAGTCAACGAGGATACTGGTCCCTATACGAGAGCATAGATTTGAGAGAAGTCGTCAATATGAGCATCTAGTAGACTACAATGTCCCAGTAAATTATTGAGATCATCTATTTTAAAGATTTTTGTATTTGTACCTGTGTTTTTGGAGTTTTGTGTAAATTTTTAGGATAAATGTGGTAATTTTAGGCTTCTAGCGCATTTATATGTTCCTTCAGTGCTTATGCATTCTTTTAGCGCATTCAAATAATATTTTAGTGCATGCGTGGGGTGAATCAGTGCATGTTAAACCCTAGACATTAGGCAGATTAGTGCATATAAGGGTTTTAATAGAACATTTAAAAGGTTTAGAGCATCCGAGCACTCTTATAGTGCATATGTTTAATTTTTGAATTCTTTTGCATTTAATAGTGGTTATTCCCCATTAAATAGCACATACAACCATTTTATTAGTGCATACACATTTTATAGTGCATATGATGTATAAAAGAGCACTTTCGAATGTTAAAGTAGCGCATTTTCCTATTTTAATGCATTGAATTAATTTGATAGTGCATATGTCCTAGGAAATAGTGGAAAAGATTATCAAAGTACAAAAATTGAGTGTAGGGCCTGAGTTGAGCATAAGATAACACAAAAGACTAGATTATTAGCCTATTAGCCAAGGATGGTCATAATGAGTAAATAATAGTAGTTAGTTGTTCATGAAGTGATGTTGTAGGATCGATCTGATGATATATAGGTGATGCCCTAGCTCAGGATACAGAGTAGAGAAGATAAGAAAGTTTGACTTAGGATAGAGAAAGATGAGCAATAGGTCCAAGATAGAATCAGTAGCTAGGTAGCTAGATATAAATATGAGATTGATGTTTGATGATCACTTTGTGATGAAAAATGATGTTTTTATTTGTCTTTATGAAAAGCAGGTGCATGGGTAAAAGCTCATGGTATGAGGACTGTCTCCATGGCCCTTAAGGCAATAGGTTGCTTGACAGGTGTAGACCAGTAGGTGATAGAGAGATGTGGGTTGACATATTTTTTATAGATGCCCCAATTCTGAGTGAACAAGGGAATATTGAGAGCTATGGCTGAGTAGTGGCACTCGAACCACAACACATCTCATTTGCTAATGGGGGACATGATAGTGACTCCTGAGGATGTATATAGGATTTTTTGGATCTCAACCATATGTGATTTGGTTTATGATGATCAAACGGTCGATGGTGCTGCATTTTGAGACTTGTTTGGAGATGATAGTACTGGGGATACAACATGTCCTAGTTTAAGATGCTACAATATGAGGAATTACTGACAATTTTGGTGAAATTGATAGGAGGGTTTTTATTGCCAAATCGCCAAGGGAGAGAGTTTTTAGTTGGATGGGGCTGACTAATATAGGATATGATCAACAAGCCATAGAGATTTGCATGGGGTAGCTATATTTTGGCCCATTTATATCACAATTTACATCAAGTGGTGTATTCTGATGCATCACCATTATCAACAAGGGTGATTTTATTACAAATATGGACATGGGAGGATTTTCCCATTACTCATCTAGTGTGTGTGCAATAGTAGCCTCAGGGTATGCCCTTCATGTATACCTATTCTGGTGTGATCATGTAGCTCCATTTGGGCAAGATAGAGTATTGGTGACATATTTTGGATGATGTTGATGAGGTCATTTGGAGACCTTATAGGTTCATAGAGCCATGGGTAGAGGATGATGATGAGATGGTGTATTTCTTCAGCCTAAGGTATTTTCTTGGTTAGATTCCTAACATGATAGAGCAGTATTATTTTAGGTAGGTGGTGAGATAGTTTGGTCAGTGGCAAGGCATGCTACAGGGGACGACACATTATTCTTGGGTATAGTCAGAGAGAGTAGTGTGGGGGCTGACCTGAGAGTATGAGGCCTATCTAGAGGCCTTTTTGTAGATGATAGATACATTGTAGCCATGGGCCTTGTGAGATGGGGTGGAAGATGTAGGGATGGAGAAAGATTATGCATGGTTGTTTTAGGAGCATCCCTTCCCTAGATACATAGATTTGGCTGAGCCTATTCCAAGGATTGATGAGTTGTTGAGTGAGGGAGAGGATGATGATGATGAGGGTGGTTTGAGGAGAGGCATAGGGAGATGATGATCTAGAGGAAGGGTGAGAGGTGTGGTTAGAGCATAGGGGAGGTGAGGTTGAGTAGTCATGGTATTACCACAGAGGGGAGTGACACGAGGCCTAGTGTAGGGACCAGTGGGTGTAGAGAGGGTCAGAGGTATCTGAGGCCAAGGTGGTGCACTAGTGAGAGAAGGGATGGTTGGTCAGGGGGACAGAGGGGTGGAGTGGGCTAGAGTAGAGCAGTTAAGGGCCAAGTTGCTAGAGGATGTGCAGTTTGTCCAGCACCAGAGGCTATAGGTTTAGGGTCCTATCAGAGGTCCATCAAGTATATAGCCACAAGGACAAAAATAGGTATTAGCAAAGGTACAACCATAAGTTCATCAATCAATACCACTAGAGTCATAGCCACCACCAGAAAGGCTAGGGGGATTGACTAATTTGGAGGCTTAGATGAGTGCCATAGAGGCTTGGATGGGTGAGGTGTTGAGTACCTTACATACATTCATAGCTGTGATGACACTATGGCTACCACCACCACCACCACTACCAAGGATAGATGGGGCATTGATGAGTTAGATAGTTGATGTGGCATTGAGGATAGATGTGATAGGATAGGCGCCCCAAGAGGATACGAGTGCCCCTAATGAGCAGGGACCATCAAATAAGGCATTGTCACATGGATGAGTGTTCATTATGCATTGTGGCCTCACTCCTCATTATGTATGATTATGCATTTGATGTTCATTGGAAATTTATGTTGATGTACTTAGTTGATCCTTGATTTATGGACATTCATGTTATATGATCATGTGATGCTTGTTTTGGTGCATTTTATTTGATATTCATGTGATTTTAGCCTTTTGATGGATTGTCTGATTGTCATGTGGCTTTATGAGATATCTAAGCTTAGTGATGTTTTAGATGTGTGCATGTGTTATATCATGGACTTATGTGTGCTTGTGATTGTTTTATTTGATGGATATGGTAGGAGTAGATGCAGATGTGTATATATATGTGAATGTTTGATGTATAGGGACAATGCTTGAGAATAGATAGTGTGTCACTAATGAGGTAGTGAAAATGGGATGTGGTATTATGAATGTAATGATATGAAATGAAATGTGGTAAAAGAAAATTTGATGTAATGAATTGGTCGTAAGGGGATGTAGTAAAATGGAATATAATGACATGTAACATGATGTAATGAAATGGAATGAATTTTGAAAAATGAATCATAGTGAGATAAATGGGGTGGTAATTGAATGAAATGTGATAAAAATGTGGAAAATAAATGATATATGATCAAATACAATGTGACTTAATGAAATGAAATGAAAATAAAGTAAAATGAGATAGGTAATTAAATGAAATGGAATAGGTAATGAAATGAAATGAAATGCAATAGGCAATGGATTGAGATAGGTGACGAAATGAAATGAAATGATATGTGATGACATGATAGGTAATGAAATAAAATGAAATGTAATAGGTAACAAAATGAAATGAAATGAGTAATGAAATGAAATAGGTAATGAAATGAGATGAAATGACTAATGAACCAAATGCTATATGATAGGTAACGAAACAAAATGAAATGAAATCAAACATAATAGGTAGGATTGAGATAGGTAATAGAATGAAATGAAATAGGTAATGAAATGGGATGAAATGAGTAATGAACCAAATGATTTATGATAGGATGATAGGTAATGAAATGAAACATAATAGGTAATGGATTGATATAGGTAACAAAATGAAATAAAATAGGTAATGAAATGGGATGAAATGAAATAGGTAATGAAATGGAATGAAATGACTAATGAAATGAAATGTAATAGGTAGGATTGAGATAGGTAACATAATGAAATGAAATAGGAAATGAAATGAGTAATGAACCAAATTCTATATGATAGGATGATAGATAATGAAATGAAATGAAATATGTGAGTGAATAAAAAATGTGATAAAATGGCAAGGAAATGGAGATGTGATGAAATGAAATATCCAATGAAAGAAATGAAATGGAATAAGTAACAAATGATTAAGTCATTGTCATGAATCCCAAGGGGAGTGCCAAACAAATTTCTAACAATCTCCCTCTTAGTGTTAACCAAGGGTCCAAGGATTCAAATCTGTGACCAAGCTCTAATACCACTTGTTAGAATAGGGTTGCTATTGCACCAAAAAATTGATCTTTCAATGCATCATACAACCACTCAACTTATAGTACACATGAGGAAATTAAGCCCTTTTCACAAATCTCAAGGGAAGTGTTGAACAAATTTCTAACAATGGTTATATCAAGTAAAATGATCATGAAAAATATACCATTCAAAATTGCAAGTTATGTGAAATATAACACAAGAAATCGATTGAAAAGAAGGATTAAGCATAGATGAAAAAGGTCTCTTAGGTTTAGTTAGATTTAAATTTAAAGAGAAGCCCTCAATTTGCATGCACTCATCAAATAAAAGTGTTAGATGTATAAAGTCAAGAATAGAAAACGTGGGTATGAAATCTAGGTTTGTTCTAAGGAAATCTTAATATTCTCATTATTACCACCCAAACTTTCAACTCTATCTATGGAATTATCCTACACATCCCCCAAAGTTGTCTCTTAAATCATACCTCTTGGGTCATATGAGGCCATCTATCCTCAAGCTAATAAATGAAAACTGGTCCAAAGAGATCGAAACCAAAGGCAGACCAAAAATAGTACAAAAGTAGGGAAAATAAAGAATTAAAAGCATAGGGAAACAATAATAAAAAATATCTCAAGTCCTAGGTTCAATAGAAAGAAGGGGTAGGTGCTAGAAAGAATAGGTTTTAATGAGGAAGGAGATAAGAGAAAAAGGAGATCGAGCACATGCATATCCATGGTCTGAAGAAGGAATCATGAAGAGGGAGCTATCTTACAAGGCAAGTGCATCCATTTTAAGATAGTAAATTTAGCCCCCATTTTAGTGGGAGTATGAGTTTCCTCAAACTCACAGTAAAATAGATCAAAATCAAAAGATGATCTTATCACAAGTTAGGAGATAAAGAAACCATCAATCTAGGAATAATGCATAGATTTGAGGATAACCTAGAAATAAGACCAAAATAGAAAGGCTAAAGTACTCTAAGCCATAATCAGAAATTGTATTTTTCCCTAAGAAACATGAGTCTTTATCAAATCTAAAAATCAAAATAAGATATATATTACTGAAAATAAAGAAAGGGAGATAAGGGGGTGTGATCAAATTTCCTAATAAGGTTTGTGTTCTTTATTGTGAATCACATCAAAGGGGATAGAATTGAATGGTCTAATGTGTTTTTATACCCAATAGTCAATTCCACAAATTTTCTTTACACTGTCATGATATAGTACTACTATATTATGATAATGGTTTTTGTATGCATTTTTATAGGTCAAATTATCTAGAAAGTGTGTGCAACATTCTTGTCAACCAGTACAAGACATGTGTAAAAAGAGAGAGTAGCTAGCCCTAGCAAGTTGTGTCATTCTAGTGTAATTTATATGGTGTGATTTAAAAAATAAAAATATGGAGCTGTGTATTCCCCCCATTAAGATGGAAAAATAATTTCTTATTTTGGCATCTTAAGGAATTGTTGAAGAAGGATAAATAAATTTCAACATCAAGATAGTATCCACAAGAAACACCTAGTCTAGATAAAAGAGGTTCATAGAAGAGTAGAATGCGTAGACACCATGCAAGAAGAAAAAAAAGGAAATCCTTAAAAAAGTGGATACATTGTTATGAGTCTCCAAGATAAGTGATCTATCTACCATGAAACCTCACTCACTAATAATATAAGATTGGATGTGACATGATAAACAAATACCACTCAAACAAAGGAAACAGTTGAGCCATGAGAAAGTGAAAAAGAAGGATATTATTCCCTTGCCCCCCAAGTATAGGAACAAGATAAGATTAAAAAAACCTATTATTGTACTCACAAAGAAACCATGTATGATAATGAGCCCCTTGAAATAAGGCCAACAATGTTACATGACATGGAGAAACATAATAGGGACTTAAGTGTTATTTAAAGAAAATAGAAGAAAAAGAGAATCATTATAAGGAGATATGTGAATAGCCCCATTATTAATGAGCTCTTGGATCTTACAATATAAATATTGACACTCATTAGTAGAGTGATCATGATAATGGTGATACGTGAAAAATGGAAGATTCATAAGTTTTTTACCATGGTTTTCCTACCTTTAGGCCTAGTAACCACCTTACCATGAAGAACTTTAGGTAGGCTAAGTTCTTGATTAGTAGGAGAAGATATCTGAGGAGAGGATGTGGAAAAATATCAAGACTCAATACTTAAATGTGCACATTAAAAATTATAATCAACAATGGTGTTACAAGCTTCTGCATGCCTCTCATTTCCTAAGTGCATATGATTTTTATCGCTAGGTTTAATAGATGCATCATTAGTGGAACTAGATACAAAGTTGGTGAAGAAAGGAGATACACGTAGTCTCATGAATGGAAAGTCCTCAACTCTATATTCTCCAATAAAGGTCAATGTGAAATCTAAGGATTCACAATCATCACCTGGAAGGATAATTATAGAAGGAGGATCAACATTAGATTCTTGGTTTTGTTGTTCCTCAATATTTAGACAACTATTTGGCTTAGTGTTTGCATGAATAGTGAACATCACATTATAATACATAAATTTGAATTTATAATGACGAGTTTAAAGAACAACATGACTATCATATAACTAAAGTCTCCCCAAAAGAAGATTATAATAGGGAGGTCTAGACATAACATGAATATGAGTATTTGGGACAACTGGATGTACTTTGATAGGTATAGTGATTGTGCCTAAATTTTTCTTTAAAATATTATCAAAGCTACAAATAGGAATACTAGTATGTTTGATATGTGAAAATTGATATTAATTTCTTTGAGTATATCAATGAGCTACAAATATTAAGCCTAGATCCATTATCAATTTGAGTTCAATGAATAAGGTTACCATTGCTACGATAGCTACCATAAGAGCATCATAGTGATTTTGAATATCTTTAGGATGTAAGTCATCATGAGTAAACATAATTTGAGGTCAACAAAGGGTAGAATTAATGCATTAAAAATAGGAATTGATGTTATGTTGATTAGGAGATGGAGTTGGAAGAGTGGATAAATCTTGTTTCAAGGCTTCATGATATGTAGGATATGTTTTAGGGTAAAAGTACAAATTTGTTTCACCTTTTATGACAACTTATCAAAATGACTATATTTGAATATTTCTATCTAAAAATAAATTTTGTTTAAACATATGATATAGGTAAATTGAATCTAGCTATGTTATATATGATCTCACACTTTTCCAATTGGAAATGTCTATTAAATGCATGTTTTATGCTAGTTTATATCCAATTACTAAACAAATAAAATTATTTCAAAAAATTGACGTTCCAATAACTCTTAGTATTTTTTATGATATTTTTTTAATAACATATAAACATTATTTTATAGATCTCAAAGTCAAGAATATTCTCATATATATTTTATAGTGCTTTAATTAGATGTAGTATATTGTAATTCAAAAATTCCACAAGCACGTATTTTAACACTTGAAAAGATGTCGATTTTGAGAAAGAAAAATATTAAATCATTTTAAAAAATTAAAAATTGTATGGCATTCAAGAGGAGAGAGTCCTCTTCTAGAATGTATAATTTTTCTTCTAGTTAGAATAGATTCATTTTAAAAATGTGGTGGGAGATGAAAACTGTCAGTTTCAAGTGAGTTGAAATTTGAATCATTATAAAGGAGAAAATGTAGGTCTAAATCCAATTTTTATTTTTGATTATTCTAGCTATATATGTTATCTATAACAAATTCTGAGCTCAAAGGGAAATACGTTTATTTCCATATAGTTTTGTGGTGGGAACTACACCCCTAATTTTCAGCATTTTTCAACAACTAAAAAAATTATCTATAAAAAGTCAAAATATATATCAATTATTATTCCCAATAATTATAAAAATTTATAATCCTAAACTTCATATGATTCTAGAAATTTCATTAGTTTACTTCATTTTCAAATTCTAAATAATAATACCAATTTTATGTCATTGAAGGTGAACAATTATACTTTTGTTAGCCTTTTCCTTCATAAAAGGGTGACACATGTCTCTAATTTTACCCTTTAAGAAGTTACCATAGAGAAATCTTGGAGGGAGTATTACATAACTACAATATCAAATCATAACCCAACAAAATATTTTAGGAGAGATGGGATGGAGGGGGAAGAATAGGTTGGGAAGGTGGAACATAGGTAGTAGGTTGAGGATTATTCCTTGTACGATAAGTGTGAAATAACATATGATAATCCTTAGAAGATTGCTATGTTTTCCATTAAGAGTTATGAGAGGATAACCCTTAAGGTTGACGAGAGGTTTATTTGACGAAGGGTAACCCATGAGAGTGAGAATGTGTTGAACAATATTAACTTGATTAAGATCTTTCTTCTCCATAGACTTGTCACTAGAAGGGAGAGAAGTAAGGAGATAGTTTGAGCTCAAATGGAAATAAGTCTATTTCCATATAGTTTTGTGGTGGGAACCATACCCCTAATTTTTGGTGTTTTTCAACAACTACAAAATTAATCTATAAAAAATTAAAAAAATCAATTCTTATTCCAAATAATTTTAAAAATTTATAATTCTAAACATCATCCAATTTTACAAATTTCATTATTTTTCTTGATTTTGAAATTCTAAATAATAGTGCCAATTTTATGTCATTGAAGGTGAACAATTATACTTTTGTTAGCCTTTTCCTTTACAAAAGGGTGACACATGTTTCTACTTTTACCCTATAAGAAGTTACCAAAGAGAAATCTTGGAGGGAGTATTATGTAATTGCGATACCAAATCATAACCCTATAGAATATTTTGGGAAAGATGGGATGGAGGGAAAGAACAGGTTGGGAAGGTGGAATGTAGGTAGTAAGTTGAAGATTATTCCTTGTATGATAGGTGTGAGATACCATATGATAATCCTTAGAAGATCTCTTTGTTTCCCTTTCAGAGTTATGGTAGGATAACCCTTAAGGTTGATGAGAGGTTTATTTGATGAAGGATGACTTGTGAGAGTGAGAATATCTTGAGCAACATTAACTTGATTAAGATATTTCTTCTCCATAGACTCATCACTAGAAGAGAGAGAATTAAGGAGATAACCATTATCTTCTTCTTCCAAGGAATCCTTAGAATGGGGATTATGGATGTCCATTAATAATGTTTCTCTACTATGAGTATCAAATGAAGGCCAGGTCATATTGATAAAAGTATTTATAATGTCTTCATCTTTCTCTAAAATCTCACTAAGAGAAGGATATATATCAAGAGATGATGAAACATGAAAGGAGAAGGTATCAATCATGTTAACTCTTTTGTGAGGAAGAGAATAGTCAATATTAATATCAAGAGGGTCATCCCAATTAGTGACATTATCAATCAATAGGAACATAAATATCAATAAAGCACACCATAAAGGAATGATTACATTAAATTGAGGTTATTTATCCAACACAATTTTCCCAACGGACATGTTTGATCCTTTGAGAATCAAATACCCTTTCTCTCTAGGCCCTGCAATGCCAATTTGGGTACACCCTCACAATAAATATTCCCAATGATCAATACTTTTAAATGTAGGCTTTCTCATTAATGCTCTTGAGATAAGAAGTATTTCTCAAGGAGAAATCACAAGCATAAAAATGAATTCTTAAAAAGAATATTATGGATGATTGGAAATATGAATGAGAGCAGATAAATGACATACAAATGAATTAGGCAATAATTCACATACCACTCAAATGAATCACAAAAAACTAGTCCTTAGTTCAATTGGGAAAATTGAGTCAACCTTGCAAGAACTTATCATGAATCTCTTATGGAGATAGGTGGTCACATCATCAACTACAGATAGAGAAATTTTAAAAATATGAATCCTAGTCTAATGATTGTAACCTGATGATGGTGACCAATTTGATAAATATCACATAGCATGCAACTCGATGATCAAAGATGCATATTAAGTTCAATCTATCAAACTATGATTTCCCCATCATAATAGGACATATAATTAAAACATAGTTAAAAGTTAAATCAACAAAATAGTAATCATAATTTATTTAATAATTTATTATGATAATATAATATTGCATAGTATATTATTATTGATATATAAACTATTATGTAATATTATTAAAAATAATAATATACTCTATTATAATATAACATATGTTATTATTAATAAATTATCTAAGGAAATATAAGTTATATAATATAATTATTATTAAAGGATATGACACTTAGCATTGATAGCTATAGATATAGAATATTAGATATTGAAATGAAAATTATCAGAAATATAGAAAAATATATCAAAAGTTTGTGTTTTATAAAATAATGTCCATGAGGGGACATTAAAAGTGGTATCAGAACATGGTCCTCATTGAGGAAGATTTTAGATTATAATTTATGTGCTACCTCCATAAAAACCAAGAAAATAAGGTCAAATACTGAGTAGTGATGTCAAATAATCAAGAAGGTTTTATAGATTGAGCAACAAAAATGCATGCATAAATGATAATTACATACTATTATACAGATGCCACTATCCTCCCTATAAACTTTATAATTGACCAATTTTCAAAAAATCAAAAACATCATGGATTTTTTTGAAAATTTTAGCATTTTATCTTCATGATCTAGTTTGTTGTTGAAAACAACCAAAAAATTGGAAAAATATCATTACATTTTCATGAATTTAGAGAAAAGAAAGTTTAACTTTTTTGTCTTTAGTGCATTTTGTCTCGAGATTATCCCATCCCTGTTATATTAGGGAATGATAATAGAGATGCTATTTGAATTGTTATATTAGGGAATGATAACAGAGATGCTATGTGAGTTCTTATATTAGTGAAAAATATTTTATACAAAAATGATTCTCATGGAAGTTCAAACAACAAACAAGTATCCTTATTAGTGGAAGGCTACATAATATCAAAATCAATGATGTGCAGTGTAGTAGAATTGATGAGAAGGAAAAAATGGCAATGCCTTGATAGCATTAAGACTTATCTTTCTAATGACTTGATTGTTCAAATTATTGTGCATGTATTTTGAACAAAGAAATAAAACTTGAATGTTGATCAAGTTGATTATAAGTCGATAATGATGCCATGATAATTTGAGAATCCCAAATACTATAGAAAAATAAATACAACAACAATGGATAAATACTTCTTAAGTGGTAATCAGCAAAAAGAATTAAAAATCCCAAGTTTAACCCATTAGAACAAAAATACTCAAAGGCTGCCACTTGTAGGTGTGTTGGTTTGTGCCTTGAGGTGTACTTCCTTGAGGTCATAGGTTTGACTCCCCTTTTGTAGTGGAGAAAGGTTGTAGGCCAGTTTCCTTTATGGGACTTTTATGCCAAGTACTTTCTTTGCTGGCCTGGGGTATAGGGTTGGACTTTTCCCCAAAAGTTTAGGGCCCGGGGATTAGAAAGTTGAAATAGTTCAACTATGCCTATTAAGCAAAATAGATTTGGAGGCTCTTCAAAACCAATGGGGAATGGAGAGATATTTTGCAATTTAAGTATGCTACTAACATCAATATCAAATAGATTATTAGTAGGGATCTTGATCCAAGGGGCTCTAAAATCTAGAATGGCCTTTTGAGAACAAAGAGCTTAGCTTTTGAGAAAGCTAAATGGAAACTAGGTAATGGAGAAGATATCAATTTTTGGCATGAGGATTGGCTTATATTTGGGCCCCTATCAAACATAAGGCCATTTAAAAAATGGGCTAAAAATTTTATAAAAAGATTTGGGAGAAAGGTGAGTGACTATAGGATCCATAACGAGTGGATTGATCTGGCTGAGATGTCCCCAGAGCTTAAGTTGTTGATGGACATGGTCAAGCATATTTTCCTGTCCCATAACAAAGATTCCATTATCTAAGGGGAGACTCTGAATAGGAATTACACTGTGGCCCCAGGTTATGAGATGATACAAAATAATGGCCTGACCCCAATTCGGGGCAAAGCTTGGTATCTAGGTCTTATCCCAAAAAAAACTTTTTTTTTGGATTATGATCCAAAACTACATTCTTATAGTGGAAAAACTCACCAAGAGGGGGAATATGATGCCCAATAGATGCATTCTTTGTAAAAATTACTATGAGAGTGTTGAGCATATCTTTATCCATTTCCATTTCATTAGAACTATCTGGTCTCTTTTCTTGTCTTTTCTCAACATGACCTAGTGCTTTCCTTCCAACATCTTGGGGTTCTTTGAACAATTCCACCATGGGATATTAGGGAGTGATACCATGGTTATGTGGAATTACACCTTACCCCATGTGTGTTGGGGGGTTTGGAAAGAGCAGAACAACAAAAATTTTAGGGACAAGGAAACTAAGACATAAATTGTCTTCCTCAAATGCCTTAATTCTTTGGTGGAAAACTACACCAAAATCAAAGGTCATATCCCCTCTCTCTACACAAAGGATACAGACAAAAATAAGAGGTTAGAATGTAGGTGGGCCCTTCTACCTGAGGGTTGACATAAAGCTAATTTTGATGGGGCAACCAAAAGTAACCCGGGATAGGGTGGTGTAGGTGGTATCATCAGAAATGCATTTGGTAAAGTGATTTTTGTGGTTATTTTCCCCCTAAGAATACAAACTACTCATTATGTGGAGGCAATTATGGTTCATTAAACAGTCAAACTAGCTAGAGAAATAGGAGTTAAATTTTTTTGGTTGGAAGGAGATTCAAATAATATTATAGACTACCTTAATGAGAAGAACAAGACAACATGGAGGATAGAAAATATCATAGAAGAATGCATCCAAAACCTCAAGACCTTCAAAAAACCTATGTGGCTCACAAGTATTGAGAAGCTAATCAAGTGGCAGACAGGTTGGCTAATTGGGTAGTCAAGTATAATGAAGTCGCTAAGTGGATGGATGAGTATAATTTCCCATCATATATCAATGAGTTGATTGAAAGGGAAAGGATCCCAAGTACATTGGGAATCATGAAAAGTCCATTATGATTATTTATACAATATGGGGAATGGTCAGAAATATGATGTGTAGGTTTATTATGATTTTTTATGAGTTATGGGGAATATGCAAAAATGTAATGTGTAAATAAGAAGCACTTGTACTTCTCACACCAACAATATCCATCAACTTACTTCAAGGATTGATTTTGGGCTAAAATTTCACAAGGTGAAAGGAAGTTTCAAGAAAATGAGGAATGCCAAAGATATTATGGCTTTGAAGGGTAACAATACTAGAAAAAGAGCTTTTACAGAGGAAGACATTGTGGTGGGGGAAAGAAATGGGAGGGAACTAGAGGAGGAAGCTCAAAAGTGGCATAAATGCTACATGGTGTGGAGCATTCTAAAAAAATAGAGGAGAAATCATGAATTTCATAGAATGAATCCATGGTTGGAAACCCTCTATTACCAGGAGTATGGTAAAGAGCTAGAATGAGGGAATTGTTAAAATTGATGGGGTGGATTTCATGGTGATGGAGGAAGTTATATATGCTATGACCAAAATTCCCATTATGGGGAAGAAATTATATATAGATAGAAAGATTTTGGGTCAGGCGGTGGTGGAATTCAACAAGTATTTAGAGAAAAATAAGTGTTGGTGAAGAAGGGTACTTACTATCTATCAAGCTCCATCAAACCACTATGGAGGTTTGTGCTATGGGTTATTATCAAGTATATCTCCCTCAACAATAGATTCAACTACCTTTACACCCATCATTTCATCCTTCCCAACCATTTTAGGTATGGGGTGAAGATATCTCCTCTCTTCTACCTCTACTCTTCTATGAATGAGAATATTAATGATTATAAGGAGAAGTATTCTAGTGAGCTAACCTTCCATGAGAGGATTTTGTTGTTAATCTATGAATTTTTTAAGCCTAGGTCTATAGGGAAACAAATTAAGAATAGGATGGTGGGCAAGAGGAGTAGAAGGGACTCCAAAGAGTCAAGAGAGGACTATATGCCTTCTAATTCTAAGGATAACCTTGAGATGCACATGGACTTCAAGGAGGATGAGTCCCCACAAAAAAGCTCTGGTAAAAGAATCGTTATAATAGAAAGGAAGGAGAAAAAAACACCAACTAAACCTAAACAAGGCTTTGACACATCCTTGGATAGGGACTATAATGAAAGGGTTGAGGGCATGTATATAGGGGACAATAGTGCTAAAGGTGAGAAGGAGACTTAGCTCAAAGAAGGGAAGGGCATGAAGAGGAAGAGGGGCATGAGAAACATCGCCATCAAAATGCCAACCAACAAAGAGGAGGAAATCATGACCTCTAGGGGCCGAAAAAGAGGGAAATTTATTGATTCCAAGTAGGAAAATTAGGGGATGGGGAAGGATGGGGCTAAAGAGGATATTAATCAGTGTGAAGTGGAGGAGCAAGAGCAGGGCCATGAGGAATTCAGAACCAACAAATACAAATGCTCAATTATGGGCAAGGATAGGAATGTGGAGTGGAAAATTTTTGATAGTTTCTATTAAAATGACGATTAATAGAGAATTGATAAGAACTTTGGTCAAAGTGAATGAAGAGGGAAAAAATCCAAATGGAAGAGTTGATTGACCCAACCCTTATGATTTTTAGCAGCACCACTAACAAAAAATCCTCAAATGGATATCCTCAACAATGCCAAAAATAGCATGGTGGATAGCTTCCACACCACCAAATGGAATTTTTATGAAATCCAAGAGCTCAAATATAGAGTGAGTAGCTTGGAGAGGGAGAACTACAACTTGAAGAACATGATAACAAAGAATAAAAAGAGCATGGACAACAAAGTGGAGGATGTGAAGAATAGGGTCCAAATGATGGAGAGCTTAATGCATACTATAGTTAAACAAAACTATAATATCATCAAAGAGGCTAATGAGAATTTAAAGATGCTCATTAACAAAGTAGAGGAACATAGTACCAGCAAGGAGGAGGACCCTGCTCCCCATAGTGTCAAGAATAGGACACCCAAAGATAGTTTGAGGAAGTGTACTAGATCCAACATGAGGAAGAAGGATATCTCAGAACCTAACAAGGATCTCTTAGATATGAAGGAGGTGGCTGGTAGATTGTCTGAGCTAGAAATTAGTTTAGTAAAAATACATAGAGAAATCACCTAAATGACCTTCCCAGATTTTTTGCTAGCCCTATTTTTTTGTCCTACCCGCCCTAGTTTTTTCAGGTTTGTTTCTTTTATTTGTGGGGGGTTGTTTTAGTTGGTTGCTTTTAGTTAATATTTTTACTCTAAGCATTCCTTTTTTGTCAGTTCTTTGTTATGTATGGGTTTTAGGGTCCCATTGAAACCTATTTTCCTTAATCAAAAACAAAAACACTCAAACCATTGTATAAACTAAAAGATGACTATATATGGTAGATAGGTTGAAGTTAACTCGTTATAGAATTAAGAGAGAAGTTGAAACTTCAGCAAAAATTATGACCAATATCTAGAATCACGGATATGAATGAAGATCTTGAAATAAAAGCTCTTATGCTATACTGATAACCAAACAAAAAGAAGAAGAAGCATAAACAATGAACAATTGAAATTAGAATAAAAACCCTATTTTTATTGAATGTGATAAATTCTAAAAATACAGAATACATTATAAAGAAAAACTAAAACACTTGACCTTGACTACTGATCAAGGAAGATAATAAAAAATCATAAATAATAACATGCAAAGGCATTGCATGAAAATAATATTTTTGCATACTATGCAAACTAATTAAAAAACAATTAAAAATGATGCCTATGAAGCTAACAGCAACATGCAGTTTTATTATGCATGAAATAAATAAAAATAAACTAAATTAAAAAAATGATGCACATGCTTCACATTATGAATGCATGATCAGTGAGTGGTACATGCTGCAAGTCAAGAACACATGCCTTCAATTTCTCATTCATAGCATCAATCCACATTCGTTTTGTCATAGCTTCTTCATACACAGAAGGTTCAACTTGAATGGAACCTAACAATGCAAAGTTAGCAAATGGATCCACAATAGAACTCCTTTGATATATTTCATTTAAACTTGGATTGGATTGTGATTTTGAACTTTCACCTAAAGAGGAACTTGGTGAACTTGGTGGACTTGGGCTTGAGCTTCCACTTGAGCTTGTGGGGAAATGAGATACTTGAACATATCATTACCCATGATGAATGGTGTAGATTGTTGAACTTCTTTCTTCTATTTCCATACTCCCTCTTCATCAAAAAACACATCTCGACTAATAATCCATTTCTTTGTTTTAGGTTTATAAAATTTATATCCTTTGGTGGAATCTGAATATTCCACAAAGATACAAAGTTGGGATTTTGCATCCAAATTTTTCCTCTTTTGAACAAGAATATGAACATATGTAGGGCAACCAAATACACAAAAGTGAGCTACTGAGGGCTTGTGTCCACTCTAGGCTTCCTTTGGAGTGATATGCTGAAGCACTTTTGTTGGGCTTTGATTCAAAATATAAATTGTGGTTGCCACTGCAACTCTCCAAAAAGAATTTGGAAGGCTCTTACACTTTAACATACTTTGTGCCATCTCCACAATGGTATGGTTCTTCCTTTCTGCAATACCATTTTTTTGGGGGGTAAAGGTTTTTCATAAGCTATCTTTGCATGCCATGCAAAATCAAAAAAATCAGCAAACTCTTTGGAGATGAATTCTCTCCCTCTATCTATTTTGAGTATTTTTAAGGAATGCCCACTTTGCTTTTTTGTCATAGCTATAGAATTCTTGAAGCACCCAAGTGGTTTAGATTTCTACTTAAGAAAATAAACCAATGTGTCACATGAGAAATCATCAATAAAGGTCAAAAAGTAGATATTCTTACTCAAGGATTTCTCTTGCATATCATCACAAATGTCAAAAACCATAAGCTCTAGAGGATATTTTTCCTTCCATGACTTGTTCACAGGAAAAATTTCTCAATGTTTCTTACCAAGAGCATACCCTAAAAAAACTTCTTTTTCCCGAATGATAGGAAGTCCTCTCACCATGTCCTTTTTATGAAGTAAACTTAAGCCCTAAAAATGTAAATGACCATATCTTTGATGCCATAACCACAAATCATCTGTGGTTTCCTTGAGAACATGCATATTAGTAGAAACCAAAGTGAGAGGAAACAATCTATTCTCTATCATACAAGTCTATTCTACAAGATGGTGGTTAGCTGATTTATAAAAAACTTTGTAGCAGTTATCCTCAAAAATAACAATATAATTTTTTGCTACAAGCTGTGCAATACTCAAAAGCTTATGTTGTAATTTGCACACATGCAAGGTGTCATGAATATAAGTAATTTCTCCTTCCTTAGTTTTCACTACAAGGGTACCTTTTCCCATAACATTAACCTATTTATCATCACCAAATTTGACTTGACTTCTTATGGATTCATCTAATTTGACAAAGATATTAGATTTACCTATCATATGATTTGAGCACCCGCTATTAAGAAACCATACATCATTTTGAGGTTCTTTTGTCAAATTGCATGTAAAGAACATAGAGTGCTTTGTATCTTCAAGAGATTCTTTAGTATAGTTAGCTCTTGACTTATTCAAATTAGATTTTTTCTTTCTACATTTAGATTCATAGTGTCTATAACGTTCACAATATCTATACTAGATGCTTCTTTGATCCTAAGAAATCCTTCCTCTTCCTTGGTTATTTGCTCTTCCTCATCCTTTAGTACATCCTCTTGATGTACAAGACTCCCCTTGATGGTTTTTTGATTGAATAGGGGTTGTAGGTTTTGCTTCAATTTTGACTATAAACTGGAAGGCTTGCACTAGAATCTCTATTGAACACTACATGCACTCTTCATGTGATTGCAAAGAGCCTATCAACTCTTTAATTTTGAAGGTAGATGTATCTTTACTCTATTTAGTGGCTATGACCATTGGATCAAACTTTGGAGGAAGAGAACTCAGAATGTTCTCTACAAATTTTTTCTCTGTGATATTTACCCTTTGACTCTTAAGATGATTGGTAATAGTTTGAGTGCTCATAATATACTCATTAGCAATCTTATCTTTTCAAATCCTTGGTATGTTGTTTGAAGGGCTTCCCATGTATCCTTTGAATTTTTCATACCATCTATATGTGGGAAAATATATATATCAAATGTAGTTTGAATTAGGACAAGAGCTTGATTATCCTTCTTCTTGTCTTCTTTCAACCGATTCTGTTGAGCTTGTGTTAAGGCATTTAAAACATTAAATTTTATAGGCTTGTTGTATCCTTCTACTAATTCCCAAAGTTCTTCAGATAATAGTAGGGTGTTCATATTAATATTCCAATATTCATGGTTGTCTCTAAAAAACAATAGAAGTTGGAAGCAAAATTTTCCACCATTTGCCATTCTAAAAGATCTTGGAGAAAACTGTTGCTTTGCTTATAAGAGAACAATATTATACAACCTGCTCTAATAGAAATTGAAGATCTTAAAATAAAAGATCTTATGCTATATTGATAAACAAACAAATAAAAAACAAAGCATAAAAAATGGACAATTAAAATCAAAATAAAAATCCTATTTTTATTGAATGTGATACAATTCTGAAAATATAGAATACATTATAAAGAAAAACTAAAACACTTAACCTTGACTGCTGATTGAGGAAGATAATAAAAAATCCTAAACAATAACATGAAAAGAGATTGCATGCAAATAATAATTTTTCATACTATGCAAACTAATTAAAAAATAATTTAAAATGATGCCTATGAAGCTAACTACAACATGTTGTTTTATTATGCATGAAATAAGAAAAATTTAACTAAACTAAATTAAAAAATGGACGAACATGCTTTCATTGTGAATGCATGATTTTTGAGTAGTGAGTGCATGAATGCAATGCATGCATTCTTGAATGGTGAGCAGTGCATGTTGCAAGTCAAGAATGCATGTCTTTAATGAATTCTAATTTCTTATATTTGTGAGTAGCAGGGAACCTATTATCATTATTACCCATCTTGTCTCCAAGGAAATAGACATCCATATATTAAAAATGCTTAAGTAATATTGTGTAGACAATAACTCTTTTAAGGAAGCACAAATTCATCCTATGATTATATTGCATTGCAAAAACTATTTAATTGTTGCGGGAAGGGCTAGCACAAGTGACTCATACAATGCAAAAAATTCTCCTACATCCTATGTAGTTTAATGGAGGAATCAATAGAAATGTCTAAGAAAAATATTTACATCATTGACATGTTGGGAGATTCATTAGAGACAATATATACCAATTCAAAAGAATAAGAATTATAGATTGATATTGAATAACACAAAGCAAAGATATCAATTCAATCATTGAGTCCAAGCGATCATCAAAGGTTCCATAAACTATTAAACAATAAATAAATTGATTAAGATTAGATTATATATATTTTTAATAGATCTTAATCATAGGAATCTACTAGGAGTTAGAGATTAAGATCATGAGTATGAGGATGAAAATTAGGTATAGTGATATACATGTTGGATGTGTTACAAGAGTTATTCAAAAATTCTAATAATATTGATCACCTATTGTTAGATCATCACCAATAATATATATTAAGTCATCTAAGAAGAATTAGAAAATATCATCTTGATGTTTCTAAGACACTATGCAAGAAAATCTATTGATTACATTACAAGTAGATATAACATTGAGAGAGATATCAAACTAGAATATTAACAGATATAAAATGAACATAGAGGATGGTGTTGGATGTGAAGTCCAACTATCATGTATTTTCATTTCACATTCTTCTTATTTTTCTATTCAATTTCTCTTGAAGACTAATGTATAAATATAAGGAAAAAGTCCTGTATTTTAATTTGTAAGTTGCAATGACTAAATAATATATTTGCTCTACTCTTAATGTGTATGCAGCCATAGTTGTGGTGAACCACAATTTGTCCTATCACTTGTCTCTATTTTGTGTATTGTCAATTTATCTCTTAAGTTAACAATTTCTATCAAAGCATTTAAGATGTAGGAGAACAAACAAGACTATAAGAGTCTAAGGTAAGTATAAGCCTGCTAAAATGGAAGATTACCAAGGAAGAATGTGATTTACTATAAGAATAGAAAAGACTTATTCAATATTTATTACTATTGTTCTCAGAACAAAAAAGGTTTGAAACAACAAAGAGAGTGATCTCAGGTAGTGATTGTTTACAGATGAAGATGCCAAATTTCCATAGTGATGAATCTAGAAGTAGTTATAAGGAGTAGCAAGCTGTTCTATGATGGATGGTTTTCTCTCTTCCCTAGCAAGGAGAATAAGAAATAAAGTGCACAATTAGAATTTGAAGGAAAGAATATCTTTGAGATTCAAACCTATAACTATTAGGATTCCTTTAAAAGAGATGGGCGAGAAGTGCCCATATCTGTAAGGAAGAAAAGGTGTGCAAAATCACTTCCTACACTAATCTTTGAGAGGATGATTATGCAACTTCAACTAACTATTGTAGAGATTTCAAGAAATGCATAGTAACTTAATAAAAAATAACAATAGATGCATAACAAAATGATTAACATAGGGAAACGCTTCTAGGAGGAAAGCCCCACCCTCCAAAACCCACATAATGTATTCTCAAATCAAGAAGATTACAATACACTTGCAATGCAAATTATTATAGGACCACATCACCACAACTGAGACTCAGACTTGGACTTAGAGACACTCCTTCTAGCACAAGTCTTGCAAACTAAACTCGATTATTCAAACACCTCCTCAAGCCCTCCTTTTATAGTGATTTTGCCACTTGCAAACCATTTTTGGTTTTACAAAACCATGGGCAAAACAACCATGCTACATGTTAGGCACTTGTCATTTATAACTCCAAGAATACCATTTTCATCCTACTTGTTTCCTATTCAATGAAAACATATAAAGTACTCTAAGGTACCCCACAGGTATCTAAAAACTCTTTTTAGTGCATCCCAATGTGTTCTTCCTAGATTAGACATATAATGAGAAAGTACTCCAACTTCTTAGGCAATGTCTGGTCTTGTAGAGACCATAGCATACATCAAACTTCCAACAGGGCTCTAATGTGGTACTTGACTCATCTCTTCCATCTCCAATGGGGATGAAGGACACTATGAGCTAGAAACCTTTGTCCCCATAGTAACAAGAACGCTCAATGGTCTAGAATCCTACATATTGAATCTTCTTAAAATTTTACCAACATAACTTACTCTGGCCTAGCTAAAGCTTTCTGTTTTATCTATCTCTTATAATCTCCATTCCCAAAATGTACCTTGTTGCACCAAGATCTTTCATTTCAAACTTTTCTAAGAGGTGAGATTTTAATTCCACAATCAAACCTTTTCCTTTGCCAATAAACAACATGCCATCAATATATAAGCCAATAACTAGGAAATAATCACCATCAAACTTCTAATATATATAGTGATTAAATTTGGGTTACAAAAATCCAAAACTCAATACATATGTATTAAACTTCTCGTACCACATCCTAGGACTTTGTTTTAACTGATACAAGGATTTCTTCAATTTACAGACCAAATGACTTTTACGTTTCACTATAAAGTGCTCTAGCTTTGTCATATAGATTTCTTCCTCCAAATCTCCATGAAGAAAAGTTGTCTTCACATCCATATGTTCAACTTCTAGATCATAAGTTGCTACAATAGAAAGTAAAAATTGAATGGATGTCATTTTTGCTATAGGAGAAAACATTTCACCATAATCAATTCCTACAACCTGGGAGTAAAATTTTGCAACCAATCATGCTTTATGCTTCTCAATGCTTCCACCTGAACTCATCTTCCTTTCAAACACCCATTTACAAGCAATAGATTTCTATCCTTTAGGAAATGGTACAAGGTCCCATGTGTCATTCCTTTTAAGAGCTATCATCTCTTCTTCCATGGAAATTTTCTAGGGCTCTGAATCATTCATACCAAGAGCATCTTCTATAGATTTTGGTTCATCAATATTAGAATTCAAAGAAAATATACACCTCAAAATCATTAGGAGAATATTCATACCTTTTTGGTGCTTTCCTCTGTCTACTAGACCTTTGAACAAGATTTGGTTTAGGTTTAGGTTCAAGTTCATGATCAAGTTGTCCCTCTTCCTTTAATGATTTAGAACTCGTAGAGCTCTCTTTAACATCTTGTCTTTCTAAGGGCCTTGAATCAACTTTCTTAGGTGTAGTAGGAAGTTGAATCACATCTTTCTTTTCTTTTATCTATTCTGGCTATACTATAATAGAAGAAGGCTTAGTTTCTCTAAAAATAACACTTTGGAGTATATTACCTTTTGTGCACTAGGATCCCAAAGCTTGTATCCTTTAGCACCATAACTATATCCGATGAAGATGGATTTGACAAATTTGTTGTCCAATTTTGTCTACTTCTCCTTTGGCACATGAGCATATGCCTCACAACCATAAACTCTAAGATGTTTAAGTGAAGGCTTGTGGCTTGACCATGCTACTATTGGTGTCTTATCAAAAAGAGTTGATGTAGGAGACCTATTTATTAGGTAGTAGGTAGTGGCTCTAGCTTTGGCCAAATTTTTTTGCTCCAATCTAGGTCCACTCAGCATACTCCTAGCCTTCTCCATCAAGGTCTTGTTCATTCTTTTTGCAACTCCATTCTACTGTGGAGAATATGGAGTTGTCTTCTCTCTTTTAATACCACAAGCTTTAAAAAATGTGTCAAAATTATTGGATAAATATTCACCACCATTATTAGTTCTCAAATGCTTTATATTCTTTCCAGTCTGCATCTCAACCATTGCTTTAAATTCTTTGAAATGGCTGAAAACTTTAGCTTTACTTCTAAGAAAACAAACCCATGTTCTTCTACTAAAATCATCAATGAAAGAAACATAATAAACTGATCTACCAATAGAAGGAACAACAACTGGACCAAATACATCTAGATGGATTAGATCCAAAATACGTGAGGACTTATTAGAACTTGAGTAAAACTAAAAGTGGTTTTGTTTACCATAAATATAATACTCACAAAAATCAAACTCAAGATTCTAGTCATTCAACCCATCAACATGATTTTTGTTCTTTAAGGTTCGTAGACCTTTCTCACCTATGTGGCTGAGTCTTTGGTACCATAACATAGTATTCTTTACAAGTAACTTTGATTTAGTAAACAGAGCACCCTTGGGTACCCAAAAACCATAGCCATCTGTTGAAAGAGAAACCCTCTCCTTCTCCAAAAAATTAGTCCTCTTCACAATCTTATCATAAGTACTATTGCACTTAACTATGCATGCATCAAGCTTCTACAATGTACCCAATCTACTTCCTCTTGCTATTACCATATGTTGGTAAACAGATTTGTTCTTCTCCTTTTCCTCTATTTATGTGCCCAAACTTATAAGGAAGAACAACTTTACACAATAGTTGGGAAACCATTTCTAAGAATATCTAGTTCCCCTCTGAATTGAGGTACAACTCCCTATGTGAATGATGTTCAAGGACTTATGTTTAATTTCTAGACTAATGTGGAGTATGCTCTTAACCCGAGAGCAGAAGAGGCAAACCAAATCAAGCCTAAGTAGAACTTAATTTGGGCAAGAAATACTTCTAAATACTGAAACAAATTCACGTATCCACACCTCTTATGAATCCATAAGTCTATTCGCATAAGACTTAGGAAAAAAAATTGAAATTCAAATGTAGACTACGACTAATGAATCAGGAAAAATAACAGAATCCTTTCTTCAAATGAATTATAACAATACTTATTACATTCATTCGTATTCCAAAAAATAGGGGAAATGAAACTCTGTTCTTTCTTAGTTCTCTATAATGCAAAAAGGAAATACTAACTAATCACAATACCTACTAGAATGGAAAATGATTGAAACAAAGTGCCATTCAATTGTCTTTGCAATAGATAGTACTTCACACCAAAATTTTGCTAACCTTTGATTAATCATTGAACTTCATACATATAGGGTTGAGAGATGACTGTTACAATAGGAATTTCAATTGGTTCATCTTTTGAATATGACAAATGGCAAGATGCCAGTTTGTTGGATTTCAAAAATTACAAAAATTTGCAACATTTACATCAGAGAATGGAAAGGGAGTGTTGAATAAATCATTTAGACTTCTTTCCCTTTTTAGTTTTTGCCCTATATGTTCTAGCAGCCACTATAATTGAGATCATCTCCTCGTGACTAGGCACTTGCACATTGGTGAATCTCAATAGCCACCTTGAATGCTCTAGAGCTAGTTCTTTTACTTCATTGAGCTAACTTTCCAGTTCTTCAGTAGCCACGTGCACACATCCACCAAGTGTTTGTAGTTCTGTTACCCTGTTTTGACTACTTGAAGCTATCTCGGATAGGTTACTTAAATATATAGAAAAATTATTCTTCATCACTTCTATATTAATAAAAGATTTCCCTTGTCCACTAGTTTGTGACTTAGTGTGCAATCGTGACATAAGCTCAAATGCTCTGTCTTGGGTCTTCTTCACCTTGTCCCCTATTTATCCGAGTCCTTTCTCAACCTCTTAAATCATTTCCATCTTGAACTACATACTTTGGAGCCATTCATTCAGAGGTTCATTTCCCTTCTTAAGAATCTTTGCTTCAATTGCATCCTTTGCCTTCATCTAAATAACCATCATTAGGAGAGAAATACATTATATGCATCTCGCTCTTTCTCCAGCCAAGGTATTACTGTTAGACGTAACATTATCCTTTTAAATTTCTAGCTAGAGGATAATATTCCCAATTCGATTGATTAGGGAAACTCCATCTACATTGAGTTTCTTGATCCATTCCTTTCCAATCTAACCAAAATGCCTATCTTTTTGGAGTTGTGATATGAAGGCTTGTACCTCTTCTCCTGAAGTATTTTCAATGGAAGGCACACCAGTAATAGTTGCTAATCGAACAACTAATTTTGGATGAACCTTCTTAACTCCTCTATTTCTGCTTTCATTCTGACCTTCGATGACTTGAGATCCTCTAGTTGCTCTTCTATCACCTCATTACTCAATTTCCATAGGCCTACTTTTGTATCATGTCTAGCCTCTCCAAGATCAATTGAGTGCAGATTGAAGTCCTCTGGCATCATACCTTCAATTCTCCCTACCTTGTTTGGTTCTGCTACCTCCATAGTTAAGTGCCCTATTTCTGGATCTTGTCCCAATATTGACAAGGTCTTCTGCTTTTTAGCTTTTACTAAGGCAGATCCTGAGCAAACTGCTTGAGATACAACATCCTTTGAAGGAAAATTTTCATCTTTTCTTTTTCTCTTCTTCTCCAAAGTATCCTCAAGCCAAGGCTCTATACTAATCACTTTGGAGGTTGTTCTGAGTGATTCAATGCTGAACATTTTCTTCTTCATTGGAGTCGTTGTTACTGTACCTATAGAAAAGGGGGTCTTTGGATGTCAAGAAAGGAACTGAGATGAACCTAGAGCTTTCTCTTCTTCTTGAGCTTTCTTTGCAACTTCATTAGACTCAATGGATTCACTACTACTACTTTTATCATCTCCAATCTCTACTATTTGAATAGGAGAACCAGTGGGCTTTAGAAAAGGAGTAGTTATAGCTAGTATAGGGCTATGATGAGGAGATAAGACAGGGGCGACATGAGGAGATGGAGTTGGAGAAGGCTGAGGAGATTGAGGTAGAGTGGCATGCAGAGGTGAGACTGGAGTAGGAGACCCATCTTTTTACTCTTCTATTCCTTTCTCAGCTTTAGCTTGAGCTCTAATGACTCGTAGTGATCCACTTTGACAGGTTGGGGCTATTGGAACATTCTTCTTCAGGGGATGGTCACCTCCTCCCATAGATTAGGCTAGTCCTTGAGCAGCCGTGGTAGTAGCATTAGGTGTGGCACTTTGAGATGAAGCTGTAGTAGCTACAGGTGGAGAAGCTTGAGTAGTTTTTCTCCTACTCTGACTTTTCTTAGCTATCCATTCAACCCACTTCCCAGTCCTTTTGATAATTCTTGCCATCATGACATTGAAGTCTTCTTCTATGTCAACATACGGTTCAAAACTAATGGGAGTATTCCTCAACTTAGTCAAATATGTATTGCTGTACATATTTTGACCATCATCTTCCAATCCCTCCACATCTAGATTTATACCATATGTCTTCACCCGATCAATTGTAAATTTGGCAAAGACATGATCTCGACTCTTTAGTTCATTCTTACAATCTGCACAATAATCTTCCATGGTTGTCACATGTTTGATTATGCTTCCAATTTGGAGCACATCTCTGGCATATCCATTAGGATCAAATAGGGGCCTTACTGCTTCATACTCTTCCAATTTGTATTTACTCTCAAATGCTTTGAGTATATTCTTTGCATCTGATCTGGTTTTACAACTATATGCTCCAACTTTTATAGGGAATTCATACCCTTTCTTCCTCAGGCTGGCGCTCAACACGTTCACTTGTATTGCTTGCCTCACGATCTCCACAAGCATGACCATATAATCTAGATACCTAGGTAGCTTCAGTGGGAATCCATTGAACGTTGCAAGATGAAAATAAGAAAATGATGAAAACTGAATGAAATAACTGCCAAATTGGCTGATGGTTGCCATTGCTTCTGGATTGAATCTTTGCTTTGGACACCCTTAGAGCTCCCTGCAAATCCTCATGGTGAATGCATCATTTACCTAGATGTATTCTGCATAACTATTCTGTAATTGCAAGCATGGATAAAACTCATAACTTTTTACATAAATAGGAAAATTCTCAATTCTAGGGAGTCCTAGCCACAATTGAAGAGAAGCCAACATGTATATCAAGAAAGAGGACATATAAAATGAATTATAAAACTTAGCTGCATTGAGAGCCCTAGAAATTTGTTCACTGACCTCATATGCCCAGTCAATATACTGTGTGTTTGAGCAAATAACTTGCACCAAAAAGAAGTACTGCTCTACAAAATTAAAAGCTTCTACCTCACCTTTGAGTCGATGCAACAAAACCAAAATGTCAACAATTTCTGGTTTGAGGTCCATGCCAAAAAGAGTTTTAAGGACTTTACTCTTAGCTCCCCTTGGCTTTTGAAACCAAGATTGCATGATCTCCCTCCTCCAAACCATCTTCTTCAAAGAGTACTTAGACATGGCTCCACTCATCGTTAAATCTAAGAACTCCTCCCATTCTGGAATTTGCAAGCAATTCACTACTACTTGACGATCAATTGAAATCAACACTGTTTGGTCAGACAATAAAATCTGCTTTGTATCGTTGTAATGATTGATGCATTCCAAAATTAACTCCAGGGCTTGTACTGCTATAGGAAACCCAACTACTTCTACTAATCCACTTCCCCAAAGTTTTTCCATTATGGGATGAATTGGCTCTGCTCTTAATCTCCTTTGAAAATATTACATATCATAAAAATGGAGTGAAGTATCTATGATAGTCGACCATGCTGACTTAATTCCACCCAATCCATCAAAACCCGCAAATCTTGTTGCCATTTTATTTGATGTATGATAGAAAAAATTCAAACAATTGCAGATGATACAAGAAGAAAACTCTATAATTCTGAAAACTACTTGAAATTACTATCCAGTACAATAGTATAACAATAAAATGGTAGTTTGAAAATTTGTTACTTCCCCCTTTATAAAATAACGCTAGATTTGCCCGTTGAAATTGTGCCACACGAGCAAAATTAAGGGTAAAATCGTTGGATTGGTGGATGTAAAGGTTCTAACGGCTTTGCCTTTTCACTGTTTCTGTTGGCTCAATGGTAACTCTCATTAATTACTGATTTACTTTCCATTTCATCCATCTTTCAAAAAAATAAGAACGGAGTACTTCCTTAGGCAAAATCCACTTAAGTTAATTCTACTTGCAAAAACCTAATCAATCCACTGATTTTCTTCTATTTACTTGCCCAAAATAATCTGTAATCAAATCACATACCTACCATGCTTGTAGGAATGTCTTTCTTTAAAATGAGGAAAATGGCCTTCGAGGGTAGAAAACCCGTAGCGGAGAAGCAGATTTTCGATTTTCCTCTTAAGCCTTTGCTTTTACCTTTCTACCTTAAGCACTTTACTAAAAACCTTCAGAAAACATAAAAGAGGCTTCACGAGCAAAAAATGGGGCCTGCTTAGTAACTTTACCTTTCTATTTGGGCCTTTGCAGAAAATTTACCTCTTGGTTTGAAGTCCACCAGAGGAGAAGGTACTTTTGAGTTTTTTGCTGATGCTTATCCCGCTCATCCTAATGAGTTCTGAGTAATTTTTGCTATGAAAACTCAATGATATTTGAATGATTTAACCATTATGTGGCTTACATATCCTTGTTTCAGCCTACAAATAATAGCTATGGATCCCTATGGAGTTTTACATTTTGGGTGGGAAAACCCGCAATGGAGAAGAAGAAACTTGTTTTTCTGCCAATGCTTATTTTTTTAATTCCTTTGCCCTATTCACTTTATTTTAAGCCTTTAGAAGACACAAAACTGACTTTGCAAGTGAGAGGTGGGGCCCATTAGTGTCCTCAATTCCTTTACATACACCTCTTCAAAAAACTAATTATTGACTTTGAAATCTGCCACGGAGAAGCTCTTTTCTAGTTTTCCACCAATCACTATTCTGATCATTTTCCAGACTTTAAAATGATTCTTGCCATGAGATCATGACATCATCTAAATGATCTTTTCATAGCATGATTCACTTTACTTCAATAAAGCTTACAAATAGCATTTTCCAGCCTTTGCGAAAAATCACCTTCGGGGTGCGAAAACCTGCTATGGAGAAGTCAGAACCTGATTTTTCGCCAATTCAATTTTCTCTATCTCTAGACTAAATGAGCTGCAATAAATTCAAATGATGTAGCACAATTCAAGAATCCCCATCAAGTATGGTTCTAAACTACCCCTAAGACTCATGATAATCAAGAAATACCCACTCAGGCTATATGTGACATGGGAGAAGGGAAAAGATGAAAACCTGATGGAGAAACTCAACACCTAAAGAGGAAAGACCTATTAACCAGACTTTGACAAAAAATGACATTAGTTCACTTCCCACTTTGCAAAAATTGTATATGGTGAAAAGTGGGGCAACACCATAGCACATCTGACAATTTTAATACTTGCTTCAAAAAATTGTACATGCACACCCGCATCTATTAGTAATATATAAAAAAATCCATGCTAGTCTTGGGATATGCAAGACACCATCAAAACTTATACTTCTTCTATCAAAAAATTTCACATGAATACTTCCATGACCAACAATATCAAGAACTTAGTTATCACCCAAATACACCTTACCACCATCAAACTTTTCATATTTAGTAAACCAATTTCTATTAGAAGTCATGTGGAAAGATGCACCTGAGTCTATCAACCATGCATTATCACCTGCATGAGTGGCCAAGGCTACAATAAAAACATCTCTATCTTCCTTCTCAGAATTAGAATCAAAATCTTGCTTCTTCTTCTTTTTCTTTTCCTTTTTGCAGTCCTTTTGAAAGTGTCTAGGTTTGCCACAATTCTAGCAAATCACCTTGGACTTGCCATGACATTTTGATATCCTCTTATTCTTGGTCTTAGATTGACCATGTTGCTTCTCATTCTTTCCTCTTTCCTTTTTCTTCTTCAAACACTCAGAGCCTCTTTGGCATTCATATAGACCTTCCTTCTAATCTCTTTAGAAAGTAGAGAACCAACAACATCCTCCATCTTCAAGAGACTAAGTACTCCCTAGGGCCATGAAATGGATGACACACAAGTCTAGCAATGAACATAGCAATATTTGGCACCTTTCTTCTTCATCCATCCACACCTCAACTAAGGTCAACTAAGTCACCAACATATGAAAACTTTGAGATGCTCAAAAATCTATCCACCTTCTTCATTCTTAAGGAATACAACTTCTTCCTCAAGAAAATCTTGTTCACAAGTGATTTTTCTTGATAGATCTCACTTAGCTTCTTCCAAAGCTCCTTCATGATAGGTTCTTCATCGGTATTAATTAGTATAGAGTCTACAAGACACAATCTTATCAAACTTTTATCTTTTCTATCCCTCACATCATACTCTATGGTTGAAGTTATATTTGTGGGCCTCAGCCTCTTTTCATCAACTACATCCCATAGATCCTGATCAATCAATAGATCTTCCATCTTTAGCTTCCACATTTCAAAGTGTGTGCCAAAAAATTCTCTACATCAATCCTCCATGATGTGCTTACCATCTTTACAATCCCACAACACAGAAATTAAAACCTTTGCACAAGCTCCCACTCAAACCTTGATTAGCTCAAAAAAACCTATACCCAACAAATAGATCCAAAATTGGTCAGGCTTTGATACCACTTGTAAGGAAGCAAAGGTGTGCATAATTTCTTTCTACACTAATATTTGAGAGGACAATTATGAAAATTCAACTATCATAGAGACCTCGAGAAATACATAATAACTTAATCAAAATAATAATAAACACATAACACAATGATTATCATTGGGAAACCCTTCCGGAAGAAAAATCCCACCCTCCAAAACCCACCCAATCTATTCTCAAATCAAGAAGATTACAATACACTTACAATGCAAGTTCTTACAAGAGTGCATCAGCACAACTCAAACTCAGAGTTAGACTCAAAGAGACTTCTTCTAGCACCAGTCTTGTAAATTGAACTTGATGATTCAAACACCTACCCAAGCCCTCCTTTTATAGTGATTTTCCACTTGGAAACCATTTTTGGTTTTACAAAACCATGGGAAAAATAACCACGCCACATGTTACCCATTTGTTATTTATAACTTCATGAATACCATTTTTGTCCATAATTCTATCCTCTAGTTTAGACCCACAAAAAGTAATATAATGAGTTGTTTAGACTCTAAAAATAGCCCTTCTACATTGTTCTAGAGACTAGACACATTTTTAACAAATCATACACCTTTTCCAACTCATAAATATGTGGAAAACTACCACAAACAAATTCTAAAATTTTTCTAGAGTTTTCTAGAAAAATCTTGCAAGATTGATACACAATTCTCAACAATATGCTCAATTCAGTACACAATAGAGGGAGGCTACAATGTTGGAGAAGACACATAAAGCCATAAGGAAACCTCAGAAAGAGGCTACCAACTAGGAGATTGGAAGCACTTGGATGTGAAGAGTCCAGGGTGTCTATGAAATTGAAATAGATGTGGATTTATCAGATAGAAATGTGTTTTGGTTTTGAGTGCCATTTGACTATCATCAAAGTAGCTCATGTTAGTTTTAAAACTACTTGCAAGTCAATCCTAATTAGTGCCATTGGTTTGATCGATGAGTTAGGGTTTTATGGGGAATATTGACTCACCTAGTAGCTCAGTGATAATAGCAGAGAGCATGGTGGTGCTCCAACATCAAATTTCAAATACCTTGAGTGGGTATGGTGGTTCTCTGTAGAGTGAAGACAAAGAGAAAATTTTACAATAGACTCTATATTGTTTGAATACATTAGTGAGGTAGAGGCATCGATTGTTTAGAGTGAACAAAGATGATCAAGGTACTCTTGTATAAGGAGATTGTTACAAGAGACTTCTCAAGATTTTATTTGGAGGTGTCAATTTTTCATTCTTCTTGTTCGTATTATGGAGAAATTGTGGCTTTAGGCATCACTGTTGATTATGTGATGATTGGTATATTTTTTCTTAGTTTTTACTTTTGATATCATGAAAAATTTGTTGTCATATTGTAGTGGAGTTTAAGCAAAAAAAAATTATTTAATTTCATGAGATGGTTCCTTCCATATGACTTGCGATGATTTTTACTGTACCATGGTGAGCTATTTAGAGCATTGGCATGATAAAGGTTCTCTTGATAGGTTTTTCTCCTTTGAGCATGAGTGTTGGTTTGTGGAGATCAAGTTGTCATAAGGTTTTCCCACGTTATGTAGATGTACAATGGGAGTTTTGATAATTGATCTTGGTTAGTGCTCTTAGTATTGGGTACTTTGTTAGATTGATGGTGGAGGTGCTCTTGAAAACTAAGAGACTTGGGTGAGGCTGTATTACTCTTGGTTTAGAGAACATTTGTTGAGACAACTTCTCTTTGGATGTTTCAGCATGAAGTTTGAACAACCTACACTTGTGGATCAATATGAGTTCATTATAGACCTAGTGGAGATTATTCTTGGAGAAGAGTGATTGAGACTTGGTGTATCTTGGAGGAGCATTCTCACTCCCCACGCTTGGCCTAGTTAGCAGATTTATCTCTTTATGCATTTAGGAGATGGTTGATATTGTTCCTAATCTTGGAATTTTTAAAGTTTGATCTTATTGTTTATAGGATCTTTCATTCAAGGTGTTTGGGTGTTGTAATTTCTCTCATATGGGGAGGTAAAGGAGATCATACCTGACATAGCTGGGCACTTGATGGTGTTAGTAGAAGGATGAGTTATGATTTGCATTAATGTTCCTTCCAAGAGTTTTTTGAGGTCATTTATTGTTGTTGTACTTCATTGTTTTTTGACAACAATATGTGGTTTTTTCATTAGGACTTGGAAGATGTCATTTTTTTAGTAGGTTGGTTGTATCTCAAAAATAATACCAAGTTAATGCCATGCCTTCTATGTGTTTATTGGTAGATGGAGTCAACTTATAGTTGACATTGCTCATGCTTTTTAAATTTCTCTATAATGATCTTCTAGTTTTTTGCATATCAATGGCTTTTTTGGTGTGTTTTGTTGGAAGATGGTATATTTGGTGAGTTATTGTATGAGCTAGTTATGTGGTTAGAAATCTACTGATGTTATATGGATAGTTGGATGTGATTAGTGATTAGCTATGGTTGCTATTCCAGCTATGAAGATTGTCTTTTGACAACTTTCTTACCATGAGATTTGGTAAGGGAAAGTAGAGTTTAAGTGGGGGGATATTCAGATATGAGGTTGTAGCATGAGTTGAACTTCAAGTGGGAGATTGTTGGATGTAAAGACCAACTATCATGTCTTTTCATTTCACATTCTTCTTATTTGTCTCTTCATCTTCTCTTGAAGACTAATGTATAAATATAAGGGAAAATCCCTATGTATGTTAAGTTGTCAACTGTAATGACTAAATAATATATTTTCTCTAGTCTTGGTGTGGACATAGCCATAATTTTGGTGAACCATGATATGTCCTATCTCTTGTCTCTATTTTAGTTATTCTTGGTTTATCTCTTAAATTAACAGATGGTGGATAAGAGGAGAAAAAATATTGCATTTTGATAAATTAAGAGAAAAAGATCATAATGATTAAGCTCATAATGCCAGTGGATAGTGTGGAAAAGGGTTACAAAATTATGTTTCAAAACAAAGAACTCTCATATCCAAATCGTTCACCCCAATGGTAAATGGTCCTCCCATTAACTAAGAGGAATATTGAAAGAATTTAATATGACGTGGCCATTGGTATTGGTATATATTAGAAGGAATATATCATGCACTTAAACACTTATTGCCAAGTGTATACTCTTCTCATATTGGAGGGTAGATCTCATTGTCTATGTGGAACCGTGAGAGTAAAACAAAGATAGTAATTTCAAGGGAGAATATACATTACAAAAATTCAATATTTGTCAATCTATCAAATGAGGATCATTACATTGCCAATCATGGAATAAACTTTGTATATTATCTATGCACTTAATCCAATCAATATAAGTTCATCTTCTAATTGATTTTAGAAATTTAAGATGAATTTATGTAATCACTTTGTTTTTTAAATCAAATTATTTAGAATCTTACATTTTGATTACTAGGGATTAATGTCCTACAATCCCAGTCTCCATTAAATTTTTTAAATAAATGTCAAAACATGTCATGAAGGCAAGACCACATTTGTGTTATGTAGAATTTTTATAATATTTTATGTTGAAACTTGACAACATCTTCCTTAATGATGTAAAATTCACATTTTTATAAATATTAGAAATATTATGAATAAATATTTATTATTTTCCCCTCTATTGAAATAATAATTTGAAATTTTTTTATTAAATCTCTTTGAAATCATTGGGAGAAATAAATAATCACAATTTCTAAAATCTCAGCTCTACACAAAGTCCCTCAATCTAATTCGCTAATTTTCCAAGTGATATTATTCATCATTGTATGAAAATTAAAAGTTCTCAGAATAATTGATATTGGAATATGAAGAAAGAAAAAAGAGTTTAAGAACAACCAAGTTCCTGCCGAACACAAGAAGATTAGTATTGGTTTGGATATTTAGCTTTTGGGTCAATGATTAGAGCACATCATCTTAAGGCAAGATTGCGAACTCTCTATTAGTAGGGCCTTGCAGGACTAAGTTGTATTAGATCGATTTCAACAATCTACAATTCATAATAGTAACTTGACCAAATTTGAGTAGAGGTTTTTTATTGGAATGCCTTTAAGACAAGGGATTACCAATGGTACAACAATTTCATTATTTGTACAATAGATAAATGAAAATCACGATATATACAAGTAGATTTATGAATAGGCTTATTTAGATAATTCATAGATATTGATGTAGTACAAGTAATGCAATCTATTATCTTAAAATTATCTTCTTAAAAAATAGTTGTAGAGCAGACATTAGAAAACAAGAATATTTAAATCTACACAATCAAAGACAACTGACTGTATAAAAATCTTTTCACAAAGCACATTGATGAAACTTAAATAGTTTACAAATAATTTTTTTTGAACATTGTTATCAAAGAAATGCATGTTATAATGAAATTCTACTCATCCTTTTTGAAATTTTAAAGGGAATAAAAATAACAATACAATTAGTAGTTATAATATTACAAAGTTGGATTTCATTCACCCAAACAACAACAATAAAAAGCTATAGAATTAATAAGGATACAAGTTTTGTTAAGTCTAAAATATATCATGCATCTTTTTTACATAGATTTGTACAATAGATAAATGAAAATCAAAATATATACTTGTAGGTTTATTAATAGGCTTATTCAAATAACTCATAGATATTGATGTAGTACAAGTAATGCAATCTATTATCTTAGAATTATCTTCTTAGACAATAGTTGTAGATCAGGGACTAGAACAAAGCACTTTTATATCTATAGAATTAAATATAATCCACTATATAAAAATCTTTTCACAAAGCAGGTTGATGAAACTTTAATAGTTTACAAATGAAAATTTCTGAACATTGTTATCAAATAAAAGAGAACTTCATATTTATAATGGGTTTAAATGATTTAATCATTTTTACAAATACCTAATTAAAAAATGGAAAATATTTTTAAATAAGAACTATAGCTCTAATTATTGAAATATAGATATAGATCGATAATGAATTTTGTTAAAATATATATACATTAAAACAATCTATGATTAACTTATCTAGTGAGATAGTTTGTAAAATCAAATATTGATTAACAGGTAGATTTATTACTGAAAAAATTAGAGTTCATATACAACATTATTATATAGAATTAGATTTAAACTAAACTAAGAGAGACCTAAGAGATTTAAACTAATTATTCCCAAAAGAGATCTCCCCTACATAAAATAAGACAAAGACTAAGAGAGTCTAGCTTATGTTAAGATTAACAACAGAAAGATAAGATCTAAAACTATACATAATATTACAAGGATTAATAAATTAGACATGGAAAATCCTTACCAAAGACCACAATTATGTCTTCTTCCAAATCTTCATCACTTTCTAGATCATTTGTTCCAAGAAATTATAATTTTTTTCTCTTCCTCTTGCTGGACTTATTAAGATTAGATAGCATAAGAGTTAGTCTACTAAGGTTGTTGGTATCTATGAGTGGAGAGATCTAAAACTCAAACATCCTCATATATTTATCAAACCATGTTTGATTTACATCTTTAATAAGTCCATGCCAACAAAGAAGGAACTAAATACTAGACTCCATTTATGTCTAGGCTTGGCTAAAATGGTTCAGATATCTAATGTATAAAGAGGTTAAGCAAATAGACCATCATCCATTAAGAATTATTGCTCCCATAATCTACCCAAGATGAGCTACACTCCATAGCAAAGACAAAATGCCTACCCCTACTACTATTGTGATAACATGAGATGTTGTTGTCCATAAATTACCTATGAAATAAAAACCAAATATATGTTTATTAATGTCAAGGAAAAGATATAAAAAGTCACACTTGATCATAAATAAGAACTCATCCAAGATGCACATCATATTGTGTTAAACAATAGGTTTCAAGATAAGCTTATATAATGTTTCACAATCGAGTTTTGAGTTATTTAGACTACTCCATTGGAATTAGAGTAATAAGAGGGATCCATTAAAGAAGATAATATTCAAGGCATGATTACTTATAGATGCAAATTTTTGGATAAAAAATGTTCATGTGATTTTATGGATAGCATCCAATGATTCCTCAACTGAGAAAAACTATATTACATGGTAGAAAGGTAAATTAAAAAGTATAGCCCAAACCATTTAAAAATTTACTATCATAATCATCTAAAGGCTCTTTCTTCAATCTAATTTAAAACCAAGTACACATATTATCTTCCTTGTTTTGGATCACATGTTGGTTAATCAATTTTGAGAAATGTATGTATTAGTGTACAAAGAGACACTAAAAAGGTAATATCCTAAATTCAAGAAGTTTTTAAAACTAATGAATTGTTGGACTAATCCTAAATGTCAAAGAAAAAGATTAAATGAATAGATTGTGTAAAGCTTACACCATCACTTACATTAGCTACCCTTTCAAGCTGGTTCAAAGCATTTAATAAATTACCTCATATGGTTTATCCTTCATTAGAACTAATATCTCCATCCTTTTTGTCAAGTAATGTTATGATCTATAAGATTTATGTCAAAATTAATGAATATTCTTGAAAGGGAAAGGGTCACATAGGATGCTTAAACTTCCTGAACTTTTTTTTGACCTTCTAATTTGAGAACCAAAGAGGAGGAAGATGACAAAGGGCTATCCCATAGGAAAATAGACAAGAGGAGAAGTTGAAGGGGTGTTTTAGCTAGAGAAATGGAGCAAACATGAGGAAATTCATTAGTTAGAAGTTTTAGCATTGGGAAAAGAGTAAATTTCACTGCATAGATTAGGGAGGCATCCATGAGAGGAGTTGCTCAGTTTTTGTTAGAGAGGTAACAAATTGAAAGAGAGATATTTCTTTCGATGAGAATAGAGGCTACTATTGTTCTTTTTTGAGGTGCCAAAATGATATAATCCATGTATATCTACCAATCAACTCTTGACCAATGATTCCACTATTACATGGGTGTCACACCTACATGAATGGGGAAAAACCTTGCTTGCTAGCTACTATCCTTGGTCTTCTCGTAGCAATGCATGGCTCAAGACATTGACTCAACCCAAAAATTCCAGCCACCAAAGCTATCTACAAGAACTTCAACCCTAAGGCACTTACCTCGATTTTCCTCTCTTCTCTTGTGTTGATTTTTGTGAAAGTGGTAATCTGCAAAGCCTTATGATAAATTTTGATCATTTCCATCATTTTAAAAATAAGTATTTATTGAATGTAAAAATTTTATAAGGGTGAAGAAACTTTCTAATTGGTTGTAGATGAAAGCTTTAATAATGGATTAAGCTGAAGCCTTGGCAATAGTTTCCTACTACGATAGGAACTAATAATACGTCTAGCATTGATCCTAATTTCTCGTCGGATTTGACCTCTCACTACTGCAATTTGTTCTTCCATTTGATATGCTAACACACATACTTGGAGGACATTCTATGTTATTTTTGATAGAGTTTAATACTCCAATAATATGAAGCCATTCAACAGTGCATGCATCAGAAGATCATAGATTAGAATGGAAGGAATAATCATAAATAAAGATTTTTAAATAAACTTTGTAATGAAGATTCCAAGATATTCAAATTAATAATACATGTAATCTATGGATTTATCTCCATTATATTGGAAATTGAATTACATCTCAATTATTTTGAACATACACAAATATGATTTGAGATATTTCAATACTCTTAATTTAGATAATACTCAATTTGATTGGTCTTAATATTTTTAAATTTCAATCATATTAGAATATTTATTGTCATTTAAAAAAAGATCATTTGACGTATTATTTATGAGGTGTTTAATTTAAATTAACAAATGCATTAAATAGTATAGCTTTTAAATCATTCAAGGTAATGCAACATTAATAAATCTTATTAGGTTAAAAAGATTAAAGACTTGAAGATACAGACCTATCATGGGAAAAATCATTTCTCATTGATCTACTTTTGATCATAGAGGAAAAATACCAATGATCATTTTAATAAAGATTGTATTCATCATTTATCATGCTATAGAGAAGTATATGGATTCACTTGAGATAAATGTCAATGATATAGTTTAATCAAAAGTATATAATGGAAATGTTTAAATGTGTAAAAATTCCAAGTTCACCATTGAACACTAGGAGATGATTTGATATGAACACATACCTCCATACCTAAATATATTTTTTACAAAATTCTCACTAATCGAGTAAGCTCCTCTTTTGTCATGGATCTAGGACTCTAAATTTATACAAATTTAGGGTCTAGGCAACAAGGGCAACTAACCATTACATTACATTTATTGACACCAAATGTCATTCTAAGATTTAAAATATTATAATTGATTCTTGTAACTTAATGGACTCCATCATTGGCCCTATTTCTTAGATGTCTTCATGTTATCTGGTAGGTTATCCTATACCATATTCCCAACTAATAAAAGAAGCTTTGCCCCAAGAGTTAAATGGTTTTCTCTTGTAACGCCACGCCAAGGGATCCAAAAGAATTAACCTAAAGTTTCACTAAGTTTGCTAAACATTTTTTTTTTTAAAGTAAGAAAGTATGACATACACATCAAACAAATAGTAGCGGAAGCAATAACATGTAATCATCGACAAACATACATTGCAAGTTACATTTCTTAAAGATCCCAAGACGTTGAGTCATGTTTAAATTTAATTAATTCTAAGTCTAACAACTATCACATACATATAAAAGAATAATCAGAAACTCCAATGTCCATAATATACATTTGTTCCGAATGCTCCTTGGCCAATTAATTCGAAATGCTCATTCATCCACTGTACATGTCACAGGGTATGAAAGGCTTAAAAGAATATACATATGTAAAGATCAAGATACAACATCCTCAAATCCATGATACAAAGTACAGTAAAAATATATGAAACTATTCACCATACATGATACATCCATACATCCATAATGATAAAACATCTATCATAAAATCTAACCATCCATCATACTAATCCAAGAACATAGTGTAGGTAAATGCCAATCACGAAATCTCCAACCACGGTAACCACGGAACGGATCTCAATGGTAAGAGTAAAAGCACTACCACCCGACCGCGTGGAACCTAAATGGTCCACTCCCACTGCGCTGAGGAGATAGTCTCAAGTCCCAAATAGGATAACAAAACCTATAATCATAAATACTCTCTAAGTCCAGGAAATCCTATAAGTATGCTAACTCAAGGGTTCCTAAAAAGATCGACATCTATATCCCAGAGGTACCACAAGGCACGTAGGAAACCTAATATGCAAGCGGGAAAGTGTCATCGCAAAAGTCATGTAGAAGTTACTCGAGCAATCCCTTAGGAATCCCGGGTCCCTACTGATCCTGCGGCCACTAGTATCCTCTCGTACTGACGAGGCATACTATGGAATGCAAGGTCGTAACCAAGCGTCCTCTCTACCCCATCCTAGTCTGTACTAGCACTCATGGCATGGGAGAGAACATACAATTATCTTGTTAGGTTCATTTTCTCTCATTTAGTGTAAATGTTTTCACTTATTAAAAATGACTTACAATGGGTTTCTCAAGGCAGCCTCTTAGGGCTCTGACCCCCATTGCAAGCCACTTCCCGACTCTACACATAGATAACCTACCCTAGCTCATGAACTCCTAAAACAAGGAATCATAATAAAAACATCTCAGTCCTATACGAGCAACTGAAAAACATCATCAACAGATAATCCACAAATTATATCAGTTCTTCATGAGCAACAGATAACATCAAATAGTAATCATGTAATCACGACAGTTCTCTATCAGCAACTGAAGGCATCAATGATAAGTCACAAAATCCAATGGTTCTCTAATGAGCAACCAGAAAGCAATACAAGTATAACTGATCGAGACTCAGAAATGGTTATCACATATAACTGATCGAGACTCAAAAATGGTTAAGTTAGGGATTCTCAAATACATACACCTCAGCTTCACACAAGGAAACTGGAAAGCAATAACAAACAGTAAACACAATCATGTCATAGAGCACTTCATCACATTGCCATGGTCAGGTTAAGAAAGATCGAGACCAAATCATCAAGACATCACATTCACAACCTCGAGCCTCTGGTAACAACCTGAACTGGTCAACGCTAAACCAACCCCAAAACATTCAAAGTACAAAGACAACATCAAAGTCTTAGAGATTGGATCTGAAAGTATATTAGTTAAGTTAAGGTAAGGTTTATGTTTCAGTTTAATGTCGAATTCAAGTAACAAAGTTTTCATATTTACCCCCCTTACGATTAACCCTTTCTATAATAACTTCCATTAAGTCAATATCCAAATTTATAATTTAGTCAAATAAAATTCATTATTAATTAACTTAATTAAACTAATTTTAATTAAATTAATCAATATTCATTTGATCTAATTACTTATTTTAATCCAACTAATAATTGTTAATTTATTAATATTTAAGCAAAATTATTAATAAATTAAAATTTACAACTATATCTATGCAATTAATATTTATTTATTAAATATTTAAAAAGTTTAATCTATTATAAAATTGAATATATTATAATTTTATTATTTAAAATTTTTAAATAAATAAAAATTGTTTTTAATAATTTTCAAAAAATTATAAAAAAAAATAAAAAAATGAAAACAAAGTTTTATATTTTATTTTCTATCACCCACGTTTATAGCCCGTCGGCTTTGGCCGCAGGCCTGCGGTCGCAGGGCCTGCGGCGGCAGGTACTCTGTACCTGCCGTCGCAATACCTGCGACGCAGGTACTGTCGGCCTGCTGATAGTGGGGGGCGGGTACGGGGTGGTTCCCTCCCCCCCCCACTAAATATTATTATATTTATATATATATATATATATATGTTTTTAAAAATTTCAAATATAATAAAATAAATCCAATTTTTTTAATAAAAAAATTAGTTTTTATTTAATTTTCAATAAAACAATTTTTTTTTAAAGGATATATATATATATATATCTAGAACTTTCAATTTCATTAAAACAAAACCCTTATTAAATTAGATCTTAATTTCTAAATCAAGAAAACAATGGTTCTAATTAATTCATCCAGTCTCCATGGATACAGAAATTATTGACGAATAATTAATAAATTCACAATATTGAAAGCTTAAAACTTTCATCATAGAGAATTCAGATCTACAAACCCCAGACACGAAGAAGGCAGGAAGGGATAATTGCGTATTAAATCGATAATCGAAAACGCCAGACCCTACCTGATTCTGATGCTATTATGCAATCTCCAGGAACTGTAAAAGAATTCGCTCCTCTCAATAACCTTCCTTTGGAAAACTTTCTTGGTATCAGCTTTCTGAAATTCGCTTCCAAAATTGTCTCCCCCCCCAAAAATTCTCGTCCAACTTCGTATCCCACAAAAATGAACCCCCAAAGTTGTGATAAGCAAATTCTCCTCAATTCGGGGCACTAATTGTGCGTTTACCCGAGAAGACTCTTTGCACAACTCAGTTAACTCCAAATTAACTTTTATTATCTTTTCCAATTCTTTTGCATTCAACTTTCATGCACATTAAGTTGAATTATTAAATAACTTTATTTAAAATTCCACTTGACTTCAATTCTTAATTAATTTATTACTTTAAATCTTATGTGCACTTTTTAAGAAATTAAAATAACATTATTAATTTTTATAATTTAATCTTTTAATTTAATTCTTATATTTAATCTCATGTTTAGATCATGCGATCTAGAATTCTTAATAAATTAATATCTTTCAACTTTTTAATTTATTTTAGAATTTAATTGATAACATATTTAATTAATTTAAATAACAATAATATTTAGCATTTATTTAAAAATGAACTCCAAATATATTATTATTAAATTAAATAAATATTATCCTATTCTAAGTATATCTTGAACTTTAATTTCCAACTTTAATTCTTTTATTTAATTAATTAATTAATTAATTAAATATAAAGATATCATAATAATTCCTTATTAAATTAAATCATTAATTAGTCTTTTTAATTAGACTTAATTAATAGAAAAATACACCAAGGACTCATAAAGCAACATACGAAAACCCATCATAGAAAAATACATACTAAATCAAACAAAAGGGTTATAATCACAAAATTACATCATTTGATGCATTTGGAGGGTACTTAACTCAAATACTTGTCCTAATTATCAATTAGGACAATTGGCTAAAGGGTTTAGGATTTGGACTTAAGAGTTTATCTCCCCTCTCTTACCATTGAGACAGTGCGATAGGGTACGCTCATCCTGACAATTCAGGAAAGTCGATACCCGGTACCTGCAACCTGCATAAAATCCACACATGTACAAACACAATATTCTAAGCTAAACAGGCAATGGCAGGAAATGGTGCATCGTGTAGATCCCGACTAGCAGGTGACTATGACTCCCTTCTTTAACCATATCAGAAACACCATACATAAATAAAACAACATGCACACCATACACATGCAGTATGGGGTAAGTATCCATAAGAAACACATGGAATAATGAACCATCTAACTAATCATCATCGATAACTGAAACCATTGAATAATCATCATACATGCATGAAATATAGAGTACCAAGTAATCTCATCATATAATAAACTGAGTGTAAACATCCTCTGATAATCTCTAAAATAATAATACTACTCATCAAACATAAATTGGCCTAAAAGAGTTTGGCAATCATATCATAAATGTAGCTCAAAAAATGTAAACTAGGGGTAGGCACTACATCCACCCCCCCTAGACTTAGGCTTACTCCTGGAAGCCTATAAACAAATAGGGATATAAATCCCGTAATCTAGATGCATCCTCCCATGTAGCTGAAGAGTCATCAGTAGGGTCCCATTGGACCCTTACCTGCTCTATGGTTCGACCCCTGAGGGTCAACTCCCGCTGCTCCAGAATACGTATTGGCTCCAAAGCCAGCTGCCCGTCCTCTACCTGTAATGCATTCCAATCAAAAATATGTACAACATCAGGAATATACTGTCTAAGTACTGAAACATGGAAAACATCATGAATGCGAGCAAGGCTGGGTGGTAAAGCAAGACGATAGGCAACTGGACCAATCCTCTCAAGAATATCGAATGGTCCCACAAAGCGAGGTGCTAGCTTCGAGCCCTTTCCATAACGGATCAGACTCTTCTGCGGACGCACTCTCAAGAAAACCTTCTCTCCCACAGAAAACTACTTATCTGACCTATGAGCATCAGCATAATTCTTCTGCCTATCCTGTGCCGTTGTCAAGTGCTCTCGGATACGCACCACCTGTTGCTCCATGTCATGAAGCATCTCTGGGCCCAAAAGGATGTGATCCTCAAGGCTATCCCAACTCAAAGGTGTACGACAAGGGCATCCATATAAGGCTTGGAAAGGTGCCATGCCCATAGAACTGTGATACCCGTTGTTGTAAGAAAACTCCACTAGGTAGAGATAGTCCTCCCAATGAGTCTGCCTATCCATCACGTACATCCTCAACATATCTTCGAGAACCTGATTCACTCTCTCTGTCTGCCCATCTGTCTCTGGGTGATATGCTGAACTGAAGTTCAACTGTGCTCCAAGATCATGCTGTAGTGATGTCCAAAATGCGGAAGTGAAAACATGATCCCTATCCGAAATGATCTTTCGGGGAATACCATGTAGTCTCACAATATCACGCATGAAGACATTTGCTACTGAAGCTGCAGTGTAGGAAGACCTGATTGGTGCAAAATGTGCCACCTTGGTCAACCGGTCAACGGTGACCATGATAGCATCATGACGACGAAGAGTCATAGGTAATCCTACTATGAAATCCATAGAGATGATGTCCCACTTCCATGAAGGAACGAGATTCGGTTGCAAGAGTCCTGCCAGATGCTGGTGTTCTGCCTTGACTCTCTGCCACTCAAGACATCTAGCCACAAAATCAGCAATGTCACGCTTCATCCCGAACCAATAGAATAAACGTTGCAAATCTGCATGCATCTTCTTGACACCTGGATGTGCCGAGTAAGGTGCACGATGGGCCTCTGATAGGATCAATATGCGAAGCTCATCTAGTAGCGGCACATAGATCCTTCCTGAATGTCTCAAAAGGCCATCTGATTCTAAGACATAGCCTGAAAACTTACCCTCCAAGGATCTTCCTGAATTGATCTCACTGCACACCTCCAAATACCATGAATCAGTGGGGAGTGCCTGAAGTATCTGACATCTCAAATTGACACTAAGAGTCATAGATGATATCACATGTTTCCTACGACTCAAAGCATCAGCTACGACATTCTCCTTCCCCTGGATATACTTCACCTCAAAGTCATACTCGCACAAAAACTCCATCCAACGCCTTTTCCTAGCATTCAGATTAGGCTGCGTGAATATGTATTGAAGACTATGATGATCGCTATGTAGTTCAAATCTGTGTCCCAACAAGAAATGTCTCCATCTCACTAAGGCATGAACTACTGCTGCTAACTCAAGGTCATGTGTAGGATAATTCAACTCATGATCCTTGAGTTTGCGTGACTCATATGCATTCACTCGACCATTCTGCATTAGAACTGCTCCAATACCCTCAAGGGAAGCATCTGTACACACCATGAACTCACCTTCTGGATCTGGTACTGCTAAGATCGGTGCACTGGTCAGAAGCTCTTTGAGTTTCTGAAATGCTTCTACACACTTTTCTGTCCAAAGAAACTTCTTTCCTTTCCTCTGAAGGGAGGTAATAGGGTGTGCTATTCTGGAGAAGTTTTGAACAAATCTGCGATAATACCTAGCTAGACCCATGAAACTACGAATCTCCGACACAGTAGTGGGTGCAGGCCAATCTACTATTGCCTGGATCTTCGCAGGGTCTACAGAGATACCTTCGCCTGAAATAACGTGTCCCAAATACTGTATCTCTGATTGAAAGGAATCACACTTTGCCGCATTGGCATAAAGTTGATTATCTCTCAAGCACTGCAAAACTAAACTCAAATGTTCCTCATGTTCCTTTTGGGACTTAGAATATATCAGAATATCATCGAGGAACACAAGAACAAATCTATCAAGATAGGAACAGAACACCCCATTCATTAAGCACATGAAAACTGATGGAGCGTTCGTTAGCCCAAAGGGTACCACTATGAACTCATAATGCCCGTAGTGAGTTCGGAAGGCGGTCTTATGAATATCAGCCTCCTTGATGCGAAGTTGATGGTATCCTGACTTAAGATCAATCTTAGAGAACACTGTAGCTCCCTTGATCTGATCAAATAAATCATCAATCCTTGGTAAAGGATACCTGTTCTTTATTGTCACCTTATTCAGCTGTCTATAATCGATGCAAAGGCGGAAAGAACCATCCTTCTTCTTCACAAAGAGCACTGGAGCTCCCCATGGTGATACACTAGGTCGAATACTACCCTTGGCCAAAAGTTCCTCTAACTGCAAATGCAACTCACTTAGCTCTTGAGTGGTCATACGGTAAGGAGCTCTAGAGATAGGTTCCGCTCCTAGAGTGAGCTCAATGCTAAAATCAATGTCTCTCTTCGGAGGCATGCCTGGAACCTCACTCAAAAAGACATCAACATACTCCTGTAAAATAGGGTGATCTAGGGTCTTCCTCGTAGAGTCTTCCTCATCAAGCTCATTTACCGTAACGGCAAAAACTTGACACCCCTTACGAAAGCTTTGCTTAAGTTGCATAGCAGAGATCATCCGTAAGGATATAGGCCTCGGTATCCCCACAATCTCAACATCCTTCCCTTGGTCATCCTGACACATAATGGTCTTCTTTCTGCAGTCAATACTAGCCCTATGAGAGCCAAGCCAATCCATACCTAAGACCACATCGTAGGAGCCAAGAGGAATAACTCAAAAATCGACTGAAGTCTCGAACCCTCCTATGCTAAGTCCACACTTATGAACCACCGAATCTGTGGAAACCTTAGCACCTGAGGCTAGTTCCACTTGCCAACCATGATCTTGCTTAATCGACTCCAGCTTACACTTATCAACTAGAGATGGAGAAATGAAAGAATCTGTAGCACCTGAATAAAATAATACAGAGAGAGGTGTACCTCGGATAGCTCCTGTAGTCTCAACTACTGTCCCCTGATGGTCTGCCTAACGGTGATCCACCGCTGCAAATACTCTATGAGATCCACCTGTATTTTCGACTGTAGGCTCAGATGCCGCAGGCCTGGGTCCTGAATACTGAGATGCTTGCTGTGGGCAGTATGCTGCAATATGACCAATCTGTCCACACGAATAACATCCCGTGCCTCTGCCAGATCCTCTCCCTATAGGTGGTGCATTCGACTGCTGGTGGCTACCCCTGCTAGCAAAAGACTGGTTGCTTTGTGCAGGCCGAGATTGCTGATTCTGTCTATTACGTTGAGCATTGTGATTGATCCTAGAGTTGGATCCACCGCCACTACTCTGTGCCTGAGGGTAAAATCCCTTATGCTACTGAGGCTGCTGCTGAGAATGCTGCTGAGAATACTAATTCCTCCTAGGGAAGGGAGGCTTCCTGATTCCACCGGAATTGTGGTTGCCCTTAGATCCTGCTATAGTAGGCAATCCCACAAATCCTCCTTGCCCAAAGTTGACACTCTGCTCTACCAGGATAGCTCGATGTACCGCATCCTTGAGGGTCTTAGGCTCAAATACCTTAACACCCCCAATAAAATGGTTGTTCAAGCCTCGAATGAAATGTTGTGCCAACTGTGCTGGGTTGTCACTGAATCTCGAAAAAGGCATGAGCTCATAGAACTTGCGCTCATACTCTACAACGGTCATAGTGAACTGTCTCAGGTTATGGAACTCATCTGCTCTATGCTGCTTCCATTCCTCTGGTAGGAATCGCTCATGAAAACTCTCCAAGAAAATCTCCCAAGTGACACTACCCATGTCAATGCCCAACTTCTTCTCCTCAATAGTCCACCAGGTGGCTCCAAATAACTCTAGATTGGTAATGGCAAACCTCGCTTTGACATTACTGTCAAAGTCCTGCATAGAAAAAATCCTGTCAAGGGCAATAAGCCATTGCTCAGCTACATACCCAGAACCTTGCCCATTAAAGGGCTTGATCTTAGACCTCTAAAGATCCTTCATCTGAGAAGATACTATGAATCTATGTCGATCCCTCTAAGGACTCCTAGATCTGCGTCTATGCTCATGTCCAACCTGGTGTGCTCTATCCTGCTCAAGAACAGGAGGTAAGCGATCAATAAGGGTTCGCATCATTTGCCTCAGATCAACCTCCTCAGAGTCGGCATGTCCCTCATCGTGGTTCTTTTCCTGATGCTCACTGACATGCTCTTCCCTATTCTCTTCCTGAATGGGGCTCTCATGGATAGACTCATGAACACTAACATCTCTTCCTCGTCCACGGCCTCTACCACGGCCAAGGCTACGGCCCCTAACGGAAGATCTCATCCCAGATACCATCCTACAATAATATCCAAGACACAAGATGCTAAAATAACCATGAAACATACTACTGAAATACATAGATAAAAGACACATGTTTTGCAAACAAGATATATTCAGTTTTCAGTTTACCTATAATTTCAGTTTAAGTAAAATTTCAGTTTTGAAGTTTTGAGTGTTGAAGTATGAATAAAATAGGTAACTAATAGTTTATATTCTGTTTCAGTTCAACTAGCTTCAAGTTTTAGTTTAAGGTTTGCATTTTTACTCAACTAGTTAGCACTAGTGGCGTTCCAATATACCCAGAGCTCCCAATGTAGAAACTTGGGCTCTGATACCAGATGTAACGCCCTGCCAAGGGATCCAAAAGAATTAACCTAAAGTTTCACTAAGTTTGCTAAACATTTTTTTTTTAAAAGTAAGAAAGTATGACATACACATCAAACAAATAGTAGCGGAAGCAATAACATGTAATCATCGACAAACATACATTGCAAGTTACATTTCTTAAAGATCCCAAGACGTTGAGTCATGTTTAAATTTAATTAATTCTAAGTCTAACAACTAACACATACATATAAAAGAATAATCAGAAACTCCAATGTCCATAATATACATTTGTTCCGAATGCTCCTTGGCCAATTAATTCGGAATGCTCATTCATCCACTATACATGTCACAGGGTATGAAAGGCTTAAAAGAATATACATATGTAAAGATCAAGATACAACATCCTCAAATCCATGATACAAAGTACAATAAAAATATATGAAACTATTCACCATACATGATACATCCATACATCCATAATGATAAAATATCTATCATAAAATCTAACCATCCATCATACTAATCCAAGAACATAGTGTAGGTAAATGCCAATCACGAAATCTCCAACCACGGTGACCACGGAACGGATCTCAATTGTAAGAGTAAAAGCACTACCACCCGACCATGTGGAACCTAAATGGTCCACTCCCATCGCACTGAGGAGATAGTCTCAAGTCCCAAATAGGATAACAAAACCTATAATCATAAATACTCTCTAAGTCCAGGAAATCCTATAAGTATGCTAACTCAAGGGTTCCTAAAAAGATCGACATCTATATCCCAGAGGTACCACAAGACACGTAGGAAACCTAATATGCAAGCGGGAAAGTGTCATCGCAAAAGTCATGTAGAAGTTACCCGAGCAATCCCTTAGGAATCCCGGGTCCCTACTGATCCTGCGGCCACTAGTATCCTCTCGTACTGACGAGGCATACTATGGAATGCAAGGTCGTAACCAAGCGTCCTCTCTACCCCATCCTAGTCTGTACTAGCACTCATGGCATGGGAGAGAACATACAATTATCTTGTTAGGTTTATTTTCTCTCATTTAGTGTAAATGTTTTCACTTATTAAAAACGACTTACAATGGGTTTCTCAAGGCAGCCTCTTAGGGCTCTGACCCCCATTGCAAGCCACTTCCCGACTCTACACATAGATAACCTACCCTAGCTCATGAACTCCTAAAACAAGGAATCATAATAAAAACATCTCAGTCCTATACGAGTAACTGAAAAACATCATCAACAGATAATTGACAAATTATATCAGTTCTTCATGAGCAACAGATAACATCAAATAGTAATCATGTAATCACGACAGTTCTCTATCAGCAACTGAAGGCATCAATGATAAGTCACAAAATCCAATGGTTCTCTAATGAGCAACCAGAAAGCAATACAAGTATAACTGATCGAGACTCAGAAATGGTTATCACATATAACTGATCGAGACTCAAAAATGGTTAAGTTAGGTATTCTCAAATACATACACCTCAGCTTCACACAAGGAAACTGGAAAGCAATAAAAAATAGTAAACACAATCATGTCATAGAGCACTTCATCACATTACCATGGTCAGGTTAAGAAAGATCGAGACCGAATCATCAAGACATCACATTCACAACCCCGAGCCTCTGGTAACAACCTGAACTGGTCAACGCTAAACCAACCCCAAAACATTCAAAGTACAAAGACAACATCAAAGTCTTAGAGATTGGATCTGAAAGTATATTATTTAAGTTAAGGTAAGGTTTATGTTTTAGTTTAATGTCGAATTCAAGTAACAAAGTTTTCATATTTACCCCCCTTACGATTAACCCTTTCTATAATAACTTCCATTAAGTCAATATCCAAATTTATAATTTAGTCAAATAAAATTCATTATTAATTAACTTAATTAAACTAATTTTAATTAAATTAATCAATATTCATTTGATCTAATTACTTATTTTAATCCAACTAATAATTGTTAATTTATTAATATTTAAGCAAAATTATTAATAAATTAAAATTTACAACTATATCTATGCAATTAATATTTATTTATTAAATATTTAAAAAGTTTAATCTATTATAAAATTGAATATATTATAATTTTATTATTTAAAATTTTTAAATAAATAAAAATTGTTTTTAATAATTTAAAAAAAATTATAAAAAAAAATAAAAAAATGAAAACAAAGTTTTATATTTTATTTTCTATCACCCACGTTTATAGCCCGTCGGCTTTGGCCGCAGGCCTGCGGTCGCAGGGCCTACGGCGGCAGGTACTCTGTACCTGCCGTGGCAGTACCTGCGACGCAGGTACTGTCGGCCTGCCGACAGTGGGGGCCGGGTACGGGGTGATTCCCTCCCCCCCCACTAAATATTATTATATTTATATATATATATATTTTTTTTTAAAAATTTCAAATATAATAAAATAAATCCAATTTTTTAAAAAAAAAAATTAGTTTTTATTTAATTTTCAATAAAACAAATTTTTTTTAAAGGATATATATATATATCTAGAACTTTCAATTTCATTAAAACAAAACCCTTATTAAATTAGATCTTAATTTCTAAATCAAGAAAACAATGGTTCTAATTAATTCATCCAGTCTCCATGGATACAAAAATTATTGACGAATAATTAATAAATTCACAATATTGAAAGCTTAAAACTTTCATCATAGAGAATTCAGATCTACAAACCCCAGACACGAAGAAGGCAGGAAGGAATAATTGCGTATTAAATCGATAATCGAAAACACCAGACCCTACCTGATTCTGATGCTATTATGCAATCTCCAGGAACTGTAAAAGAATTCGCTCCTCTCAATAACCTTCCTCTGGAAAACTTTCTTGGTATCAGCTTTCTGAAATTCGCTTCCAAAATTGTCTCCCCCCCCAAAAATTCTCGTCCAACTTCGTATCCCACAAAAATGAACCCCCAAAGTTGTGATAAGCAAATTCTCCTCAATTCGGGGCACTAATTGTGCGTTTACCCGAGAAGACTCTTTGCACAACTCAGTTAACTCCAAATTAACTTTTATTATCTTTTCCAATTCTTTTGCATTCAACTTTCATGCACATTAAGTTGAATTATTAGATAACTTTATTTAAAATTCCACTTGACTTCAATTCTTAATTAATTTATTACTTTAAATCTTATGTGCACTTTTTAAGAAATTAAAATAACATTATTAATTTTTATAATTTAATCTTTTAATTTAATTCTTATATTTAATCTCATGTTTAGATCATGCGATCTAGAATTCTTAATAAATTAATATCTTTCAACTTTTTAATTTATTTTAGAATTTAATTGATAACATATTTAATTAATTTAAATAACAATAATATTTAGCATTTATTTAAAAATGAACTCCAAATATATTATTATTAAATTAAATAAATATTATCCTGTTCTAAGTATATCTTGAACTTTAATTTCCAACTTTAATTCTTTTATTTAATTAATTAATTAATTAATTAAATATAAAGATATCATAATAATTCCTTATTAAATTAAATCATTAATTAGTCTTTTTAATTAGACTTAATTAATAGAAAAATACACCAAGGACTCATAAAGCAACATACGAAAACCCATCATAGAAAAATACATACTAAATCAAACAAAAGGGTTATAATCACAAAATTGCATCATTTGATGCATTTGGAGGGTACTTAACTCAGATACTTGTCCTAATTATCAATTAGGACAATTGGCTAAAGGGTTTAGGATTTGGACTTAAGAGTTTATCTCCCCTCTCTTACCATTGAGACAGTGCGATAGGGTACGCTCATCCTGACAATTCAAGGAAGTCGATACCCGGTACCTGCAACCTGCATAAAATCCACACATGTACAAACACAATATTCTAAGCTAAACAGGCAATGGTAGGAAGTGGTGCATCGTGTAGATCCCGACTAGCAGGTGACTACGACTCCCTTCCTTAACCATATCAGAAACACCATACATAAATAAAACAGCACGCACACCATACACATGCAGTATGGGGTAAGTATCCATAAGAAACACATGGAATAATGAACCATCTAACTAATCATCATCGATAACTAAAACCATTGAATAATCATCATACATGCATGAAATATAGAGTACCAAGTAATCTCATCATATAATAAACTGAGTGTAAACATCCTCTGATAATCTCTAAAATAATAATACTACTCATCAAACATAAATTGGCCTAAAAGAGTTTGGCAATCATATCATAAATGTAGCTCGAAAAATGTAAACTAGGGGCAGGCACTACATCTCTTGATTCCTTGAATCTTTCTTCCAAGTATCTAATGATGCATCTTTTTATGGGACATATTTTGAAATAACAACTTCCCAAAGGTTGTGTTGTCCCTCTTATGCCCTATACAATACTCAAAATCAAAGTTTCATTTTAAGAACTCATTTCTAGTCCCTTTCATGGGACAATCTTGTCCTTTTTTTGTTTCTCCTTAATAACCTCTATCTTCCTTCACTCTATTAGACCTAAAAAATCATGTTACTTAAAAATATTACTCTCTCCTTTTATGTATACCCTTAAAGGTAATTCAATGGGGCAAACTCTGATGGTCCCTTGAGGCACACAAATTATTATAATGGTTTAAAATAATTTTTTTTTTTTTTTTGGGGGGGGGGGGGGGGGGGGGTGTGGTTGCGAGGGTGAATCAATTATACCAAATTCAACTTGCAACAACTTATCAATCTCATTAAACAACCTGGTCTATATAGCATATCATTACAAATTAATATTCATTAACTCTCTCTTCTATTTGTGTGTGTCGACTAAAAGTAAAATAAATAACTATAAATAAAATACACGGTTAAAGTAGCATCGACATGTAAATGACACTTTGACGCTATGATTTGATGTGGAAACCGAATTTTGGAAAAAACACCAAGTAACATGCTACCAATTTTTCACTCTTCTGTAGTGAGCTTAGCTAAGAGACAACCTTGTTAAAGATTATGCAATAAAATTTTAAAAGTGCCAATGTTAAGGGATTTAATCACCTTGTTAAAGGACTTTAGATGCTTCCATTAGAATGTCAACTCGATTAAAGGATTTACAAAATTACTATTAGGTGAACCTTGATTAAAGGATTTTAACTTCCACAATGGTTACAATGTAACAATAGGTTTGATTTGTAGAATACAAATCACTTTGCAAATTTAGATCTCCATTTTCTCATTTGCTAGTTCATTGATTGGCCTCTATGATCATATTAATTACTGATATTCTTGGAAACCCTTCAAAAAATCACACTTCACTAATCTCTTCACACTTCTCCTTTGTTGCTCTGATCTTCATAGCTTCTTCTTAAGATCACCAATCAACAATAAAAAACCATTGAAAAAATTTCAACTATGCCTCCCTAAATAGGTAATTTTGATCTTATCTCTAGTTAAACATCACCATTAACTTAGGGTTAGGTTAGATTAATTGAATCCTTCCATAATTTTCTTTTCCTTATTCTTCTAGAAAGTTGTGATCAAATCCTTTCTTTTGATCGCATAACTAACTTTCTTTATGCATTAAATATGTCATATCATCAATCCTTATCATCCACGCACTTTGATAAATAAAAAATTCAAATCTATCAGCCTCATATTTGATTCTTTTGCAACCTATAACTTTATTTGTCACTCAATAATCACTATGTTTCTCTACTTGATCATCAATGTGTAGCTTTAAATAAACTATTCTAATTCACATGCCATTTATTGGCTTACTTGTCCATTACTATGCTTGGTCATTACTAACATTTCCTTCATCAACTTTCTCAACAATAGAAAACACTCAGCTTGAACTATATTTTGTACTTCTACATAAGTTCCTTAATCTTCTACTTTATCGGCTTCATTGACTAACCAATACTAATATCCAGTCAAGCTTAGATTTTAATTCACCTCTTCTCATTTCTCTTATACAACAATTCACATGGCTTCTTCACTTCATGTCTTGATTGAACAACACATTATCTAATCAAGGAATAACTTATCAAGTGCCCATTGTATTTTCATGATACTAAACTTCTCTTTCTCAACAACATCACTAGCTCAACTTTCTATATCTTCTTTTCAAATCCTTTTGATCAAAAAAATGATATGGAACTCTACATTGTTAGTAAATGTATCTCTAGTAGCTTTGACTATGTCTTATTAGTAGGTTTAACATCAATGACAACATAATAATTATTCCAATTGTAGTTTCCAATAATATCCCTCTTTGACATTGATGGAAACACTTCTAGGTATCGTGCAAATCAAAAGATTCAAAATTGTATTGTCTACTTCCTCTATGTTTATCTTCTCTCTTTCTTAGTTTCATTTTGATTCCCATACATACAATCTCAGTATGCTCCCTTTGACATCAACTATAGTAGTATCAAACTTCTTAATGATATACTACTCCCTCTTTTCTTATACCTTCATATCTCACAACACATTTATCCCATAACATATATCCCCCTCTATCATTTTAGCACATAGCTTGTCTCTATCATATCTCCCTCTTAGTGATAAGAATTGTAACAATGCATCACTCCCTCAATATATGAATGGTAGCCAATGTCATATATCTCCCTCTTCAAAAACAATGTCAAAGACATCAATCACTCATGCACATCTTTATGTCATTGTTCTAAGTGATATAGAAATGTCACTTTAACATCTTGGTTCAACTCCTTGCAGCTTCATCTACTTATCATTTAGTTTCTTTCTTTTCACACCTTTAGGAAACTCCTAAAGTGTGAGCTTCTACCTTAATCTGTTAGATATTTTGATTATAACAATTGATGCAATGAAACATCTCTTCTCAATTTTATTCAAGAAGGGAAATGAACCCAAACTTACCTCTTGGTTAATCAAAAGCTTCCTTAGGTAATGCCTTTGTGAAAATTTTAGTTATTTTTTCCTTTATATTCACATATTCCAATCTCTCTTCCTTATCTTTTACTAGCTCTCTTAAGCAATGATATTTGATCTCAACATGTATAGTCTTTCTATGCATCACAAGGGTCATTGATATGTGTACAGAACTTGTGTTATCATAATGAATCACCACAAGTTTAGTGATCTCATCCTTCATTCCTTACAACTATTTCTTGATCCACACAATGTTATAACAATTTATTGCTACAACAACATACTCAGCCTCTGTTGTAGATTTTGAAATAAGGCTCTACTTATTTCTTGTCCATGAAATTAATCTTTTTCCTAAAAAAAAGCTCCACCACTTGTGCTTTTTCTTGCCATCAATATTTATATCCCAGTCAACATCTATATAAACCTTCAACTCAAACTTATCATTTTCCTTATACCATAATCCGTAGTCTTGTGTTCCTTTTAGATATCTTAGTATCCTATTTAGTGCCATCACATGATTTTTTGTAGGATTAGTAGAGAATCTAGCAAAAAGTCCAACTACTAATGCAATGCTAGGTCTGCTATGTACAACATATTATAATTTTCCAATCATTGACTTGTATACTGTTTGATTTAGTTTAGTTGAATCATCATTCTATGACAATTTATGTCTAGTCACCATAGGCTTTCTATCTAGTCTTTAGTCTTCCATTCCAAAAGACTTCAATATTTCCTTGATATATGTGGTTTGTGTAATGTAAATATCTTTTTTCATTTGATAAACCTCCAATCCAACAAAGCATTTTCTCTCTCCAAAAATTGACATCTCAAGTTCCTTCTTAATTTATTTAGCAAAATAATTACACAAAAAATATTTTCCTCAAAATATGATATCATCAACAGCAAAATTGAACTATTAATATCTTATGTTCAGAACCATTTTTCAAGCATATATTGCAATTTTCATTGGTTCTTGCAAAATAAAATTTCACCAAATAATTGAGTAACATTTCATACCATGCTCTAGGGGCTTTCTTTAAACCCTATAATGTTTTCTATAACTTAAATATCGTATTCCTCCTTCTAGGATCAATGAATCCTTTAGGTTTTTCAATGTAAACTTTTTTCTCCAAGATTCCATTCCAAAATAATGATTTTACATCCATTTCATACACTTTGAATTCTTTTTAAGAACCATATGAAAGAAAAGTTCTCAGTCCTTTCAATCTTTCAACTAGCACAAAAGTTTCACTATAGTCAACTCCTCCCTCTTGTGCATATCCCTTAAAAACTAGTCTTTCCTTTTTCCATGTGACTTTACCTTTCTCATAGAGCTCAATTCTAAAAAACCACTATCCTTTGGTGTTGGTACCAATGTTCAAGTCTTATTTTTCTTATTTTTCTCAATTTCTTGATTTATTGATCCTTTCTAATCTTCATTTTCCAAAGATTCTTTAATATATTAGGATCAAACTCACATAATAAGACTGTATCATTCTTCTTTTTTCCTTGCCATGCCTCTTAAATCTTTATCTCCAATGATTGAATCTGGTGGATGATTTCTTCTCACATACTTTTCCAAAATAGGTTTAGGTCTTCTTTCTTCTTGTTGTGTTTCACTAGATCCTACTTGTTCATTTTTATCTTGTGTATTTCCCTATGACTTGACTTCTACTAGCCCCAATAGCTTGATACTCAACATTCTACAAATCATCAATAGGGCTCTTCTACAGAACCTCGACAATGCCTAGTTGTTGATGCTTAACAACTACCTTTTTTGGTTTAGGTAACATGCTAGGTTCACCTTCATAGATATAGAAAAAAAAACTATTTTCTTTAGGTTCCTTCTCGCATTCTTTTGTGCAAATTTTTCAACTCTAATATTTCTACTTTTCATAATTCTTTTAGTGTTATAATTCAAACACTAGTAAGCTTTTCTCATAGTGGAATGACCTAGTAATATACCTTCATCAAGTTTTCCTTTTCTTGCATCTTTCAATATATGTACTTGCTTCAAAAAACTTTTAAATAATTCACATTAGGTAAATAATGATACCAAAGTATAAAAGTTGTTTTATTTGTAACTTTCTTCACTTGAACTTAGTTGACAATATAGTCTATAATACTTACAACTTCTCTCCAATACTTCTATGAAACATTCTTCTCCATCATCAACATCCTTACAGACTCTATAATTGATCAATTCCTTCTTTTTGGTGGCATACTTGGTTCCCTCATTTGTCTCTTTATTCCTTTGTCATTATAGATTGTGTTGAACTCATGTGAGATGAACTCACCTCCTCTATTTGATATCAAACACTTTAGATTATTTCCTATTTCCTTTCAACTCTAGCCAAATACCACTTAAGCATTTGAAATGCATCATATTTTTCCTTAACAAACATCATAATCATCATTCTAAAAAATTCATCAAAAAAATAAAATAAAATATTTTTCAACATAATAGCTTTGCACTCTAATTGGACCACATAAATCAATATGAGCCAGCTCCAAAATATCATGAGAAGAATAAGTCTTTCTCTTGAAACTAGACTTTGTCATTGTTTCCACATCGCTTTAATAGTTTTTCTTATTCTTGGAGATCATCTTACTAATGCTTACCAAATTATGAAAATAAGCATAACTTAGCCTATTACGCCATAAGAAACATTTTCACATTGTGCAAATAGACAAGTATCTTTAGATAGGACTAGATAGACCAAGCTACCTCTTGTTTTCTCCCAACTTCTAATTAGTTCATCAATAGTGTCATAGACCTTTTTCTTTCTATTCTGTAATTCATTTTTATAACCTAAACTATTCAAGTGTGCCCTACTCAAAAAGTTATATTTCAAACCATCAACCCAATATGCATTGTCACATCTAATCTCATTATTCAGTATAATTGTTCCTTTACCTTTCACATAACATGGTGCATCAAAAAAATACTTAACTCTACTTCCATTATAATGTTGTAGCTTCTCAAATTTATTTGTATCACTAGTCATATGATGTGAGAAATGACTATAAATTATCCATTTATCATTCTTAGTCATATATGAAATAAAAGTGGCTTTTATATCATAATAAACAACATCTTTTATTGCAACATAAAAAACTTCCTCATCATGATCATCATAATTACTATTAAAACCATCTTCTTGAGAAATATAGAAAGATTTATAACCTTTATCCTTGTAGTCTTTGTTATCTCTGTTTTCTCTATTGTCTCATCTTCCTCTACTCTTCTAGTCTTTCCTTTCCTCGTCATTTTTTTCTAGACTTCTTCCTAAAATATGACCAACTTTGTTACATGTAAAGAAAACAATAAGGAGTTTACATTTGTATTTTCCTTTTCCTCTAGGTAGTCTTCTAGCCAACAATGCTTCTAGCTCATCAAGGTCATCACCATATTCATTGTCACTTTCTACATACTTACTCTTCTTCTTTCTATTTGATCCATTAATGGTTATTTAGTATTTAAATGAAAATTCAACACTAGCAGGTGAATAATTACTAGAATTTGACAATTCAAATGTAGTGAATCTACCAACTAGACTATCCAAAGTCAAATCATTACCAACCATACATCTCAACTCTTGTATTGTACAAGCTCTAATTGCATAAACAAGAAGTAAAGTTATCAATGTCTTTCTTTCCATAGTGTCTTTATATATAATTCCGCAAACACATTTTATAGCATTCATGCACCTTTTGATTCACCCAAATACTGTGCAATGGTCTCACCTTCTTTCATTCTCATATCTTCAAACTTGCATATCAAGATTTCTACCTTAGATCTTAATACATTCTTGTCTCCTCCATGGATTTTTTCCACCATGTCTCACATTTTATTTATAGTAGTGCAACCCTTCACATCATCAAGTTTGGCATAGGGATGGTGCAAGCTTAATCATCATTTGGATGTGCTCTTGCTTCGATTTCATTTTTTCCACTCTCACAGGTCTAGGTAACTAAATTTTCTCATTTTCTAGGTAGTATGATTTGGAATCTCCAATGCTACACAAGTACAATCTCATCAATCTTTTCCATATTTGGAAGTTCTTCTTGTTCAACTTAGGCATCTCTCTCTTGCACATCTTTATCTTTAGCTATATATCCATAAAAGTTTCTTACAAGTGCCCCAACTATAATAATAATTGTTAGAATGATTTAGAATAACTAAAGGATGGGGATGAATCAATTATCCTTAGGTCCATATGTACCAAATTCAACTTTCCATAGCTTTGAACAACTTAATTAATCTTATAAAATAGATTGGTCTATATAACATATCATCAATAAATTGATGTTCTTTAACTCTCTATTTGATCTATGTGCACCAACTAACATAAAAATAATAACTATAAAAAAGAACATATAAAGTAACATCAACACATGTAAATTACACTTTGACACCAAGATTTAAAGTGGAAACCTAGTTTGGGATAAACCCACCAAGTAACATGCTACCAATTTTTCACTCTACTAAAGTGAGCTTGCTTAAGAGCCAACCCTATTAATTGTTATTCCACAAACTATTAAATGTGACCTAGTCAAAGGAAATTAAAATTTTTTTTTTGGAGTGTCCTTGTTAAAGGACTTTAGATCAGTCTATTAGAATGTTTCCTTCATTAAAGAAATTTTAGAATGACTTTTAGGTCAATCTTGATTAAATTTTTTGACTACCACAATGGCTAGATTGTAACAGTGGGTTTGACATATAGAATACAACTCACTTGAAAAATTTAGATCTCCCTTTTCTCATCTACTTATTCATTGACTAGCCTCAATGATCATCTCTATCAGTGATATGCTTTGAAACCCTTTAGACAATCACACTTCACTAATCTCTCCACACTTCTCTTTTCATGCTCATATCTTCACATCTTATCCTTAAGATTACCAATCAACAATGAACCAACCTTATAAAAAAATCTCCTATACCTCTTGAAATATGTAATTTTAATATTTTTTCATTTAAACATCACCATTTATCTTAGGGTTAGGTGTGACTCATTGAATCCTTGCACCATTTTTTTTCCTTCTTTTCTAGAAACTTTTGATCAAATCCCTGCTTTTGATTGCATAGAAAACTCTCTTTATGCATTAAATACACTAGATAATCAAGCCTTATCATCCATGTGCTTTGACTAATCCAAAAATCAAACTTTTTCAGCCTCAAATTTGATTCTTTCAGAAACTCTAGCTTTTGTTGTCACTATGTAATCAGTAAATTTTTATGCTTAGTCATCACTGTGTATCTTAGCATACACTATTCTGATTCACTTAGTATTCACTAGCTTTCTTGGTTATTACTATTCTTAGTTGCTACTAACATTTCCCTGATCAACTTGCTCAACAATAATGTCTAACACTCAGCTTGAACTATTTGTTTACATTCTACTTAATTTCCTTACTCTTTTGCTTCACTTGCTTCATTAATTGACCAATATTGATACTCGATCAATCTTTGAGTTTAACTCAACTCTTTTCATTTCTCTCATACACAAATTCACTTCGCTTATTCACCTAATGTATTATTGAACAACACATAATATTTTCAAGGACTAACTTATCAACTTCCCATTATATATCCATGATATTAAATGTCTCTTTCTCAACAACATCACTAGCTCAACTTGCTATCTTTTCTTTTCAAATCTTCTTCATCAATAAAATTATATGGAACTTCACACTATTAGTAAATGTCTCTCAAGAATTTTTGGCAATGCGTTATTAGTAGGTTTGACATCGTTGACAACATATCAATTGTTCCAATTGTGGATTCTAACAACAAATATGTTTTGAGGGTCTAATCTATACCTTGTTATTATCCTTCTCTTGATGAAAATTTAAGTGTACTTTCCATTTGTATCTTTGTAATTTTATCCCTAAAAAACATGTTAATTTTGTACTGAAAACATATTAAAATGTTATGCATTTTCAAACCACAAGGTACATGTGTTAAATTATATTGTTTACTATTCTTATGTCCCAAGTATGTATTCATGTATACATCATTAATGGTTCTTATTAAATAGTTCAACCATCTACCTATAATAATATGTCCACATGTCATAAGTATGAAATCACATAATACCAGATCATGATACTCTCCTATTGAAAATTCAACATATTCCCTTTCATTATTTACAATATTTTTCTCTTGATTTGTCCAAGTTGCATGATAAGGACTTGAATGTGAAAATGCATTCAAATTTAGCTTGTGTACCATATCATACAAGACTAGATTATCATGTGAATAAGAATGAACTATTAATTTTCATACCGTTCCATGAGTCAAACAATTAGTCTTGAAGTTGGATACCTATTTTGGTTCTTGTCACTACAACTTGTCTCTCCTTGCTATGAGAAAGTGATCTCATTTTAACTTAGGATTTTCTTGTAGCGGTTCATTGTATTTCTTTCTCTATTCTTGTGTGAAAATTATTTTCTTGTCTTTTTTGTTCTTAGATTCATCTTAACACAAGGATAGTAGGGGAAAAGAGCCAAGTCCAATCTCCTAACACTTTGCTAAGAGTACACATTGAAGAAAACACATATAGACAGAAATAATGAAGAGATTTACTAATTGTTTATACAAATCCCATGATAAAATATACTTTCAAAGCATCCAACATGTCTAACTATGAGGTCTTCCCAATTATGACTAGTACAAAGGATATTGCAATCAATGAGCTTGAAGCTTGAATTATTTATCTTCCATCTTCCTATCCGAAAGCTTGCTTTCCTAGATCTAATCCAAGCTCTTATATAGAAAGAAACAACACAAGTTGGTCTATCAAGAATTTAATTACAGATAGGTCTTGCCTTGGAAGAAAAAATATAAGAACTAAATTAAATTATCAAAATAGAATCCACGTTCTTAGAAATAAGTCCACACATGATCCAAGAAATTCCCTTTAACTGCACAAGATGTCATGTCATCATAGGGAACCATGTTGAAAGAAACTCCATAATGCGCTATGTGAAACACACAATGACAACCGAGTAGAGAAAGATACATGTAACTCCAAGAATTATGAACAATATATTACATGTACTTAGGGAAAGGAGCACCCATGGTTCTATAATAACCATGAGTAGCAATGATTACTCCTCAAAAAATAACTAGCAGAGAAAATCAAGGAATATTTTTGGTTAATGCAAGATTTCTCATTGACCCAAGATGCTCTTGTATCACATCCAACCTTCGATAATTGAAAGATGAATTTCCAACCTTGTTACACTAGTGACATCTTCCTATGAAAACATTTGTACCTCTTCTTGCTTCAAATCTACCTCCTCCTCGATCACAATGTTCTCCTCTCTAGTGAAATGAATAACCTCTATCCTTGTCATTGTATCCTTGTGAATCTTGATATGGTTTATCTACTATTCCTCTCATAGATCCTTCACCTCTTTATCCCTTCTTTATATGTGCTAGTTAGTTTTCAATTTATTCTCATCCCACATTGTTAATTGATAATATTTTCTCAATGTCCTAGGGATATTAACTCCTATCTCATCCTAAAAATTGTTCTTTATTTTATTCAAATACCTACAAACCTTCTCATTCTCATCCTCAACTCCTCTAATTCTTTATTTATGGAATTTCTCTATATATGTCATTACATCCTTATCTTTTTGGTTAACATTATGTATCATTCTCTTCATTTGCATACAAAATTTCAATGGTAAAATATGACATCTCATCATTGCCTTCATTCTTCCCCAAATTGAGATCTTATTGAACCCTCTTTCCATCCATTAAACTTTTATTTTGCTCTACCATATTAGTGTTGTTCCACTTATCCTTACCTTCACAAACTTCACTTTCTTGTCTTCATCAATGTCCTCCAACTCAAAGTAGTTTTCTAGGGCCTCTATCCACCTTTACACTTCTTGAAAAAAATCCATCCTACCCTAAAACATAGGTAGGTTAATGTGTCCCTTTTCACCATTACCTTGTACTCACTTAATAAATATCATAAATCTCCTTTTTGTAAGGTCTACAACTTCATCCTTATGTTTGTAGTATTCATTTTGTGGTCCTAACTCCTCATTCTCTTCATCCACCCTAAGTTGATATGTTTCCTTCTCTAGGACTTCAACCCTATCCAATAGTTGAAATATCTCCTTTCTAGTCTATCTATCTTCTATATATCTTTCAGCTTCAGGTTTTAGTTTTCCCTTCTTCTCCATTTCTAAGGCTTCCTTTAGTTCTTTAGTAACCCTAGCCATTTTATTTTCAGGTTCCTTTTTGTCAGTGCCAATTATTACCCTCTACTTTTCTTTCTCTCAAGGACCTAATTGCTTCTTTGATACTACTATGATGTAAAGGGTTATAGTTGTAAAGATTCTCTTCAAATTACTTCACAAATGAATAGAAATTTCTTAGTTTCTTAAGTGTTTCCATTATACCAACACGCCTGCAAAGTAACCAAGTTCAACTCCACACCATCCTACTAATTCCAAGGCTTTAAAAGGAATATTCTCAACCAATATAAGGTGACTCACAAGTTTCCAAAAGCTATAATTTTTAATAAAATATTTCCCTAGCCCTTATCTAGGCCTTAAACCCCTATTACGTCTCATATCATTGTTTTTTTTTTCTTTTTTCCTAAACAATCTAAAACTATAACCAAATAAATTACATTTTGGGATGCCTCTTCGGAAGGAAATAAAAATATTTCAAACTCACATACACTTTCTTTGAACTGCATGTATAGAATACCCATGTCAACACCCAATTTATCCATAATAAGGTCACTTGCACAAAGAAATGTCAATAAATACTTAACCCAAAAACTTAAAAATCTAAAAAATATTTTATAATGATGTGAAACAAAGGGTTTTTGAACCCATTTAATATATTAATCAATTTTATAGGTTAGAAAAACCCCTTTAAAAAGTGTCTAAAACTAGAACTTTTTAGAAAACCCACTTCCCAACAAATTTGGGAATAAATCAAATACCATACACCTTATCCTTGACATAAGTCAACCCCTTTAAAATACCCATTTTGTTAAAAAATATCTTGTAGCTCTATACCCTTAGCACTAACTCTATGCACTTTCCTTGACAATGGTTACAATATATACCCTTATATTCAATCTTCCTGCAAGTTATAGTGTTAGCACAATAATGTACATATTATTTACAAGAAATTCTATGAGAATATATGAAAGGATTTCATAGAATGGATCTAAGATTTATAGAAACCCTCAAAAATATTAAAATCAATAAAAATCCCCATAAATGTTAGCACTACAATGCAAAACCAAACCAAGTCAACCTAAAAAATACATTCAAATGATTTGATGAACCTCTAAATATCACACCCTCCTCATCCAAAATGGTTATTCACTTAGTGGTAAGAAATAAACATACAAGATCATGATAAATAGAAATAAATGAAACCTTTATCATCTTCTTTGTTTTTATTCTTTACAATATTGAATGCTCAAAAGTAGGAACACTTCTATAAACCCTTTTATCCAAGATATCCAATGTAAATAGATTCTGAAATGGAGGATTATAGCTTCCAATCCATGACATGTAAGAATCAAAGTGATAAAATGGGGCTCTCAAATAAACCAAAAGATAGATCCCCTTGCAAGGTACACCATAGAATGGAAGTTTCAAAGAGTACAAGGAATAAATTTTCTAGTATCCGAGAATCAAGTGATAAAACAAGATTAAACTAGTATGAGATGCAATGAAAAGGAAAGTAAAATAAAATAACATGATCAATATTACTACCCTCTTAATTCTTCTATGTGATCTAAGATATTTCATTAAAGGATGTTAATTTAATCTAAGATACAACAAATCAAAGAGTTCAAGCAAGTGCTAAAGTATTCAAGAGTTCAAGGATCAAAGTAAAAACATAAAAAACAGCATAAACTCCAAATATATGAGAGAATAAGGAAAGATTACTATTTTAGATAGATTTGGGGAATTGAGATTAAGAGGCAATATCAAGTATGGAGGTTTAATTTCATTTTGACTTTGATCTCAAGATTCTCAAGAGGTAAAATCAATTGCTATGTTTAAGAGGAAAGAGAATGAGTGGAGGAGATTAAGAGGCAACATATATTCTACAAACATTGGAAAGTTTGAATTCAATGTGTAGAAAAAAATACTTTTTTCTTTTATTTTTAAATTAGGAAATTCTTTTTTATTTGCCCACTTTGGATAAAATGAATTTTATTTAATTAAAAGGGGGACATTTTCTTCTAATTAAAAAAATTAGGATAAGGTGGTCAAACTATATGATAAAATTGAATAAATAGTTATATGATGATTTGATCAAAGGTAAATGGTTGATAAATTATGCAAAGTTGACTAAGCATAAGACATGGTCTAGTAAAGAGATTAAAAATGCTAAAAAGGGGGCTTGTAGTTTACTATACCTCTTTTGGGTGATTAGAAATTTTGTAATCCCAAATTTTGTCCTTCATGAAATCCTTCTAAAAGTATTTGTGCATCAATTCCCAAGCTTCCCGAACTAATTCTATTAGTTTGAATGGAATAGACCCAAAAATATGTTACTCGCCTGAGACCAACTAATTGTTCGTTTTCAAAAAAAAAATTTAGAGCACTAAAATCCCATTATTAAATGAGCTTAATTTACTAATGATCCTTACTAATGGATCATAATGAACCATTACACCTCTCATAGGCCCTTCCAAACCCCTTACAATGTTTACTCCTATCATATCTATTTTTTGTCCTATGGTTCTTTCCAGATCATTAGGACAATGTATTGATACCAAAAGCCATTATAGGCTTGAAAATTCTAAACTAGTTAATGTAAAATCATGGATTCCATCCTTGGCCCATGTTTCAAACATATTTTCATGTGATCTTCTAGGTGGTGCTACATCAATATGGTTCTTTCACCCATCCTTTTCTTTACTTTTCATCATAGTCCATTTACTATATTGCTTTATGTGTCGTGTTGCATTGGCTATGTCCAAGACTTGCAAAAGCTCTTCAACTTGATTTTGTATTTGGTAAACTGAAAATAATTTATAAATTATATCATCATATATATCTTGTTTGGTAACATACTTAAAAAGTATCACTTCATGAGGCATATTAACATTATTTTTGGTTTATGTACTTCTTTATTTTCTTTCTTGCTAACCTATTAGACAAAAATAAGGGAATCTAATATAACTTACCCATTTTCATTATGGGAATAAACTCTATTTTTTATAACCCTGACTAAAGATATAAGTGAAATAGCCAAAGAGAAACCCAACTTGATGTTTTAAACAAATGAACATTACCAATTTCAGTAGAATTATAAAAAAATGTAAAAATTAACAACACACATATGTTATTTATCTATATGATATGTTTATTCACATATTTAGTTAAATATTGTTGGATACAATTATGCAATTGTGTGTTATCTTTGATGTTACACAAATTTCATATCAGTTATCAGATAGAGTCTACCAAGCTCAATTGGTCAGCAAAGCAAATTACAAAGTCTACTAAGCTTAGTTGGTTAGCAAAGAAAATTACAGAGTTTACCAAGCTTAGTTGGTCAACAAAGCAAATTCCAGAGTCTACTGAGCATTCCTAAAAATACTTTGTGGAAACAGTTTCTACAGAGCTCTCTCAAGTGTTGAAGGTTTTTGTGGTAGAAGTCAGTTTCTACCGAGCTCACAAGGGTAGCGAAGGAAAGTCAATGTTTACAAGGTTCACTCGGTCTTCGAAGGATTTTGCAAAATCTGTAGTGTTCACCGAGCTTCAATTGGTTAACACTAGAAATCATTTTTGGAATAGTGTTTACCGAGTAGGGTTGGCCAATGAAGGATTTTAGCATTTTGGGAAATAAAGTTTAATTATTTTATGTAATGATTGTAGTCGATTGATGTAATGATTATTGATAATTGTAACTTGTAAATGAGCTGACTGAATAATTTCTAAGGTATAAATAAAAGGTCAAGTTGTGAATTCTCAATTGTAATGAGCAAGCATGCAAGTGTATTGATTGTGAAGAAGGTGTGATTGAATTTTGAAGAAGGATCAGATATCCTTGAGGAGCAACAAAGATTTATTTGATCAGTGAGGATCTAGTGAAGCAGAACAAAGATCTGTATCAACAAAGTTGCATCTAATTCAAGTCACTCATTGTTACTTTCTCACAATTGTAGTAGTGATTTCCAAATCTCTTAATAGAGTTGGTTTAATAGCCATTTTGTAAATCCTCTAACAAGGTGGGCAGTTCTATTGAATTGTTCTAAAGTCCTCTAGCTAGGCCACTGCTAGGAGTCTAATTAAATCCTTTAACAAGGTCACACCTAACAGTGTGTTTTGTAACCTTTAATAGGGTTGGTTCCTAATAGGGCTCACTTCAGAAGAGTGAAAATCAGTAGCTAGTTACTTGGTGGTTTTTCCCATATTGGGTTTCCACATTAAATCTGGTGTCTCTCATGTTCATGTTATTTCTTTTATGCATGCATGTTAAATCTTTGTGAATGCATAAAGATCAGTAATAAGTTAACATATAGTACATCTACCAAGTTACAACATTTTGTGTGTGTGTGGCTACCAAGTGATAGTAGTAACTAGTTTTATAAGACATTTAAGGGACCCGTGGATATGTTTTTGTGGTAACTAATTCACCCCCCCACCCCCCTCAGTTACTCCATCTATATTTCCAAAAGATATTTATAAGGATACAGGTGTGTTTATTTTATTCCTTAGAGTAATAAACCTTCACAAACTATTTTAATTATGTTCTCACATTCACATCAATATATGCATTGTCAAAGAACTAATTATAGTGTTTTATTAGAACTTTACTTCTTTTGAATACCTTGTACTAGTCAACTTGCTCAATGAAGGCACCAAGAATGAAAAATTTACAACCTAATCAAAATATTATTGGTTAACTATAGGTGGAAGAAAGAATAAATGCAAGTATGAGGTTGTAGTTGTACTTGATAGACTAAAGACATGACCCCAATGTGTCAAGGTGGTAATGAACAAAATGGCTTCCTTCATAAAAAAAAGGAAACCAAAGGAGTGGAAAATATGTTATCAATTCTAACTTCTAATTAATGATCTAGAATAAAGGTGGACTATATATAAATTTATTACTATTTCAAATAATATATATGATAATCATTGATTAATATTCTTTAACGAGTAATCTCTCTTAATCTAAAATATTAAATTAATATTATTATATTGAAAAATCTTCTACACTAGCATCTAAGAGCTACATTTTATTCTTATGTATTTATAGCTTAAATATAACCAATATGAATTAAGAAAATAAATTAAAATTACAAAATTGAACTTTTGCAAGTAACGTTTATATACAATTTTTTTTTTAATGATTTCAAAATTTTTTTTTTTTTAAAAAGACTAATATTAGAATTAAAAGTAACATAAATATTAAGTGGTCCTCCAAATAAAATTAGAGTGAATGGTACAAGTTTTAAATGATACATTTGACTAATAAATTTGGAATAATGTTCTTTAATTAATGGGGCTAAAAGTGGATTATTTGTTTGGGAATCCTAGTTTAGGATTGAGATGTTGTCCACATGAGGAGGGTTCGATCAAGGTCAACTTTGATGGTGCCTCCAATGATAATTTGAGAAGAACCAATGTTGGACAAGTGGCTCAAAATCATAAAGGGAATGTGTTGGGCTCAAGATTGTCTTGGAAATCACTATTAATAATAAAGTATGATAAGAGATTCTTGGTTTAGACTATGGCATGACAGTGAATGAGAAAGTACAAACTTCATCTTAGGGGAGATTTACTATTGACAATTTATTTAACCAAATAAATATTGATACCAAATTGGAATGTTTGAAGTAGGTTGATGAGTTTTGGGACCTAATTGGTTAATTTTGCAATTTTCAAATAAGGCATATATAGGGAAGGTAATGAATTGGCATGTGGACTTCCAAAATCACCATTTGTGGACTTTCCTTTATTATATTTGGTCTAATATGACAAATGAGTGAGGGGTGTTATAGTACCTGGATATTATGGGATTGTGGCCTTTAGTTCTAACATTCCATTAATTCATAAAGATAATTGATTACTAATTTTATTTGAAAGATACACGATGATTGGATAAATATATGATAATTAAACCATCATGTCCCCTAGGTGGATGATAACCTCCACCTAGGGGACATTAGGTGGCCAAGTTGGTGGTGGGCTTTCCAAATCAGAATTTGAGGCATTGCCTTGATTATAATTGGCTAGATATGATGAATGAGTGAGAAGTGTTACCATGCTTGGATATTTTGGGATTTTGGCATGGCTGAAATGCCATTAATTGATATAGAAATTTAACTTTTTAAATTTTTTTTAGCGAATGTGGCAAGTCACTAATTATATATATTATAACAAAAGCTGGTTCAAGGGCTCATGAAGGGAAGAACACAACAAGAAACCCTTTAGTTGATATAAAGAAGAATAGCAAGTAAGTCAATTGATATAATTACCATGGACATAAAACTATCACAAGAGTACCAAGAACCCTTATAATTTGGGTTTACGTTTGAGACAACTCAAGGATAACAATGTAACAAACAACTCTAATAACACCCCTAACAACCCCTATTACACTTGGAACCCTATATAAGGGCCGAATATAAAATCAATAGCTCTTGACCAAAACTTTTTAGCTATAACTTCCCATAATATTCACAAATCAACCTCCTATCTATTTTTGAATGCAAAAATGTCATTTTGATGCCATGTTCACCAACACCTACAAGTTGCTTTGATTTCCTTACCTACTCAAATTGAACACACTGTAGAAATTACTTAACAATAATGGCCATTGATGGAAAACACCTCCTCTTGCCAACCCCACAAAAATGATAAGCCTTGCATCCTATCCAAAATAGTCACTCAAAAAGATACTATTGGATATAACTCATTGCCATCATGCCATTACATCTACCAGAACCAATCTTGAAACAAAACTGTACTTCTAGAAAATCAAATATTTTGATAAAGAAAATGCCATGAATTGTAATATTGTGAAAAGGTTTTTGACACAAATCCTTGATGTAGATGAAATTATTGATATAGTGTGTAAGGTCTAGAAGATATTTCTAAATTAGGAACTCTTGTGTGAGTCAGATGATGTGCTCGAAAATGTGCATGCTAATTTTAGAATTTCATTATTGATGGATTAATATGTGGATCACTAACACGGATGGGAAGTTATGAAGTAGCCAGTTCTCCATTATTTAGATCCCCTATCTCTCCTTGGTATAGGTAATTGCTTAAGTGGAGTGTCTCCTTTCTGAAAAAAATGTTAGGTTGGGAAAGGAAGAATATGAAGGTTGACTACAAAAATATATCAAGGAGGAGAGTCATGTGGGTTTTGATTGGAAAAAAACATGAGCTTGGAAGTAACTAGTGATGATGGAGCAAACACTTGGTAGACTAGAGGTGAATGGGGTATGGAGATGTCCTTAGATCACTATGTTTCCTTAGGATTGAGTGGATTGGGATGATGATTATGTAAACAAGGCTAGTAAACCTAATAACAAATATAAGTTTTAGTGTTTCAGTGGATAGTTTGGGCATGATTCAGAGTTCATAGTTTGGGTATAGTAATTTCTCCATTTTGTATTAATGAGTTGATATAATTATTATACTAGTAATATAGTAGTTTAACACATTATACCCTCCATTTTTCTTTTTGTAGGTGTATAGTGATAGTTATTGCAGTGATTTAAGCTCTCCATAGTATCTTTAGGAGGCCTCCAAGGATAATTTATGTAATGATTATCTAAGTACAATTTTTTTTTTGGTGACACAGGATTGCCCTTATACCTCTGGATGCTCCTGCATCAATAGTTTGGGCATGATTCAGAGTTCATAGTTTGGGTATAGTAATTTCTCCATTTTGTATTAAGGAGTTGATATAATTATTATACTAGTAATATAGTAGTTTAACACATTATACCCTCCATTTTGCTTTGTGTAGGTGTATAGTGATAGTTATTGTAGTGATTTAAGCTCTCCATAGTATCTTTAGGAGGCCTCCAAGGATTATTTATGTAATGATTATAAGAGTGTTGGTATTAGGTTAATATATATCGTGCCATGGGACAAATATAAATACACTACCAATTTAAACAATGTAAGAATATTAACCTTTATTATCAATATAATTGAATGCACCCCTCAGTCTTTGCAACGACGGAAAGTGACATCATTAACATTATCGGGTAAGTTCATTCCGTCAAAGTTTGACAGTGACGTTTGTTTAGGCTCACTCAGAAAATACCATTTTGACATTTTTCACTTGCTCTGAAATCTTTCACTTACACGGAATTAAATTTATTTATAACTAGTATTTGCCTTAAAAGGAGTAATGATTAGCAAATATAATTGTTATATTATTATATACTATAGGCATGCTATTGGGTATAAAAGATTTTTGAAAGTTTCACAGTTCTCATTGCAATATCATAATTTGACTTCTTGTTGAAATTATCTTTCATTTATTAAGAATAGATGTAACTAATTCTTAAATAGTTTAACTCATCAAAATAATATCTTGACAAATATTATAAATTAGAAAGTTTGAAATGTTAAGGTAAAAAAAATTAGCATGGTCCAATTTTTCTAGGGCTTTCTTTTAGTAACTTCTTTGACACACATTAAATGCCTTCTTATTTCACCCCTAATTCATACAATTTTATAATCTAACTAAAGATTCGGTAGGTACTAGGGAGGGAGTAATGGTAATTGAACAAGTGGGTTGCAAAAATCTGTTGTTTGTACAATTTTTTTTTTTGGTGACATAGGATTGCCCTTATACCTCTGGATGCTCCTGCATCAATAGTTTGGGCATGATTCAGAGTTCATAGTTTGGGTATAGTAATTCCTCCATTTTGTATTAAGGAGTTGATATAATTATTATACTAGTAATATAGTAGTTTAACACATTATACCCTCCATTTTGCTTTGTGTAGGTGTATAGTGATAGTTATTGTAGTGATTTAAGCTCTCCATAGTATCTTTAGGAGGCCTCCAAGGATTATTTATGTAATGATTATAAGAGTGTTGGTATTAGGTTAATATATATCGTGCCATGGGACAAATATAAATACACTACCAATTTAAACAATGTAAGAATATTAACCTTTATTATCAATATAATTGAATGCACCCCATAGCTACTTTTGTCTATCATAAATAAATAAATAAATTTTTAAAATAAAACAAGTCTTAATTAAATCAAATAAATTCCCAAATCTAATTAAATCAAATAAATTCTCAAATCTCTCAACATCATTTGAAGAAATATTTAAATAAATACAATTCTAAATATTATTTTACTATTAAAATATCTCCAATCCCATATATTACCTTGGGACACATCATTTATAAAGTATTTTGATTAACATCGTTTTCTAATTTGATAAATTGCTTTTTCTCTAGCATCATTTCCAAAGCATGTTCAGCAATATAATTTTTCACTTAACAATTCGCTTCTCCAATTAAATTGCAAGATTCCGTAAAATACTTTTTTAATAAAATGATTTTGATATTTGTGAGATAAAAATTTTAGAATCTTTTGAAATCCTTTCGTGGACATTCAAAGCAACTAATTTTAAAAAAAAATCTTTTTATTAAATTCAATGCAAATGAAATATGCGTCATAATTGAAGTTGATGTAATACCAATCCATGTTTATGAGTGACAAAAACATTATAAAACTTCAATCCACGATTTGTTGGCCTAACACATTAATATTTTCATTAATATATTTGACTTTGATAGTCTTTTCTTTTCCCGGAAGGTTCTGAAAGCACTGTGAATTATGTGCACCAATCAACCCTGTCATTTCTATAAACAAACAAACAAAAGAGAATAACTATAATGATAATTTATTTTCTTTCCACTTTAATTTTTTAATTTTATTTTGACATATTTTTTATTTAAGTAAACGATATTATTATAGTTTAAGTTTAAAAAACATTTAGATAATATATAGTATTTTCTAAAGAAAAATCAAAACATGTATAAACTAAAGAAAAATAATGATATATGTTAAATAGTATAATTGCTTTCGAAATTTCACAATTACACTAGTATCTATATAATATATAATATAGAAAATATAATATAAATATGTTGAGAGTGATATCTTTTTATATTTTATACAAATCTTTTAATGTGTGATTTGTACTAATTTTAGTAAAATAAAAAATCATGTATGAAATTAGAAATTTCTATATTGATAGAATAAATCAATTTCTAATGTAGTGTTGTTATCAATCTAGTGTTACATATTGTTGATGTTTGATTGATGTAATGTTCCACTAAAATAATTCAATTTTATAAACAAAGGAAAGTACCTAACCAATCAAGCTTATGGACATTGGCATACATGATCGTTGACATTTTATACAATATTTTTTTTGGGTGAGTTTTTGTATTATTTTATTTCTTTATGGAATAATTATTAATGTGACAAATATGGGAAATAGGATATTGAATGTCAACTAAAAACCCTTTTTCATTAATATGCCATGCATATTAAAGTTGATCTTAGAATGAATACTATAGTAGAAACATGAAGACCCATTAATCCTTATCACAAATATCAACAATGTAGCAAATTTAAATAGTGAAATAAAAACTCTATATTAAAGCTAACCTAAATTTCCTACAAATATATCTAAAGATCTCTAAAAACAGATGTGGTAAAACAAATTCTTTTAAAATACTTACATTTGTCTTGATTTGAAATTAAAGCTTGCAACTTTTAGTGTAGGTGTCATTCTTAGATAAACTCATTTCACTTGAAGAGTTGCCTTTTTTACTCTTTTGAACAATTGCATTGCCCCATTAGGGGAACGAGAGGACAATAACAAAAATACTAAGCACAAACACAATTCCTATTTTTAAAGAATATCATAATCAATTCAAACATTATGATTACATTTACACATCATCGCGACTAAATTAAGGATACAATATTGTATGCACAAAAAATTGGTCAAGGAGCAATATTAATTAAATACAATTTTTTTCATTAATTAAAATTAAATTTATTCTATCAGATATATTAATTAAATGATTTTTTTACTGAGTTTACATTATAATTAATTCTTGTAAATCACAAATTAACTTTTCCAATTCAATCCACCTTATCTTCCATAAAATGTAATTGCTAGGAGCAGTGGATGGAGGGTGGATTGAATTAGTACCCTAAATACGTCATAATTTTCCCCCATCAATCTCAAACTTAAACTTTTATATTGAACTATATCAATGTCTATTTTTCCTTTTACAAATAGCTCTTATAGTATAAATTGATAACCGATAATTTGCAATTTTTCAAAAAATATGCAATTAACAAATATTCAAACACTTAACACAATACTTGGTTTCATAAAAACTGCTTGGTTAGAGGGGGAAATGGTGACGAGGATGGTACCCACAACTCATCAATGTAATAATAAGGTGCCAGATTAAGAGTTTACATCAATGCCATCTTTTGAATGACTTTACCCTTTTAGGAGTAACTAATACTTTGTTAGGAGTATTGAAAGTCCTCTCAAATACTACACTATGGATATATTTTATCCCACTTGTACAATATTCACCCTATTAAAGGAGTTACAGTAATTTCCTAAATAGATCTGCCAAGTCCAATTAGAGACTATGGGGTTAAGGGATTTCAAAATCTTCTTGCTACACTATTAGGAATAAATTAGAAAGAAATTTGACTTGTAACATGCTTACTCCTAAAGCTTGCTAGGTCTTGGTTCACTCTTCCTCCTTTTGACTCTTCACTTGATCCTTGACCTTCTTGATTTTTCCAAAATCTTGTTTATTTTCATATCTTTCCTTCTACACTCTCATATAGATCTCATCTATTTTCTTAACCCCTATTTTTATGCTCGCTTCTCTAACCTAATTAGTTTCATAAATATTTGATAGGTTGTTTTTATCTCTTGGTGTTGTCCATGATTTTAATAATTTATTTTCCTTTCATTGATGATTTGTTTTGGTAACTTTCTAGAAAATCTATCCTTGATACTCATATCCTTTTCTTTGTTTTGATAACTCATTGTTGTTTAGCAGCAATGGCTGTAATATAGCTTCACATGATTTTCCAACAATTACACCCTTTGTCAAATTAATCTTTTATAACCTATAGATGATTTTATCAAGAAATAGATTCCCCCTTTAGCATTGATGGACAAACCTTTCTATCATCATTCTTACATTCTTTTGACATTTTTTATTTGTCATTTCCTCCCTTTTTGTGCTCTCTCTCTCTCTCTCTCTCTCTCTCTCTCTCTCTCTCTCTCTCTCTCTCTCTCTCTCTCTCTCTCTCTCTCCCATTTTATGCATCTCTCCCTTTCTATACGCTCTCCTTTATTATTTCCTTTTTGTACTCTACCTCCCTTTGATAGATATGCCAAAGATTTTCAAAAATTGTATATGCTAGGGTATTAGTTAGTTTCTACTCCCTCTAAAATATTTTTATGCCTATTCTTTACATTTCATACAACTATGTTCCATTTCTTCTTCAATTGGTGAATAAAAGTGATATGAATTTTAACATTTATTACTCTATTAATAATGTCTTTGTTATCATCCTTTTTTATTGTGCTTAGTAGATCAGTTGTTGCTTGTATTTGTTTCTGTACCATATCTTGGATTATAGCCATCAAACATGATTCTTCAATTGATTTATTATCTCATGTAAATATGTTCTTTAAAATTTGAGTCATGTCAATTAGTGACTCCTTTATATATTCTAGTTTCTCTAATAATATTCTTGTGACTTATATTAATGTTTCCATTCATCTACCAGTGTGTGATCATGGTTGTATCATGTCTCTCAGATTTACTTTCATAATCTAATTATTAGGATTATCATTATTACTAATTATGTCCACAAACATTTGTATCTATTTTGTAGATGATTTAATTTTATCAACTATAATTATAGGTAGTACACATGAAAATGTTCTAATAGTCTACATCATGAGCTTGTTCTTTTGTTTCTCCCATAATTATTTATTGATAGTTGTCTTCTCTCTCTATTTTTTCTCGCATACACTAGTTGCTCCTCTTAATGCATCTTAGTGAGATCTTTCTTCAAACCTACAAATTCAGATCTTTCATATAAATATTCCACTTCTTCATGAAATTCTGAATCTCTTTTCTTCTTTTCTTGTGTTTTTGTTTATCATTGTCATATTCTATAATGTCCTTGTAACTTGTACTTCTTTATATTATGCTATTTATTTCTTGTCCTTTTTCTATATCTTTTATTTGTTTCTCAACTTTTAGTCCTTATAATACTTCATCGATAGAAGGTTCCTTATAGGTAGTGTATGCTTCCTGCTGAATTTTAGTATGCACGAATAAAGTTATTGTATATGTTGTTTCTCAAATTGTTTACCTTACTCCTTACTTGGATAATCAAGTTCATCCTAAATTTCAATGGGTTGACTTTTTCTCGCTCATCAAACCTTATCATGGTGTATTTCCTTATTAGATCTATGTTTTCTTCTTGCTCCATTTAAATAATACATTTTACCAACTTGCATTGTAATAAGGAGATCTTTCTTCCTGAGCCCAACCTTATTTTAGACTCCTAAAAGGCCCTTCTTCTAACCTTTCTAAGATTCTTCTGATGACCCTACTCTAGAGTAATGTTTTATCCAATTCTCTTTTCTACAAATATTTCTCTACCAAGTAGTTACTCTAAACTAGTCACCCTTCTCTCTTTGGAATCAATACACTAAGTCCACTTCTAGTTCACCATGACCATGTGCAACTCCAATATGGATGGAGGGGCTCCCAATTTACTTTTTTAAAACTAGATTTGGTGTGACCTTGTTCATAGCTTCCATACTTTTGCAAACACAATTCTTCAAACCATTAAAAATAGGGCTAATAGCCTTTTTGGCCCAATTAGGCCTCCAAATTGTGTTTTTGGCAAATATTTCTAAAAATTTTTGAGCAAGACCTTGAAAAAAAATCATTACTAATGCCTAGATTAGAGCACTCACATATTTTTAGGGTTTCAAGTGCTTGACCTATCTGTAAAGTACCTTCCTATAAATAGGCTTAAATATAAGGGTTTCAAGCTTATTTTTGTTCTAGTGAATTTAATGGATCCAAACACCACATCAATGGACTCAAATTGCACCTCAAATTTTCATACTGGTTCTCTAAACACCACTCTACATCTCCATAACCTTGGATTGTATAGATCAATCCATTAAGCCCTCCATTTTTTCTCTACAATAACCAAGTTCCTTACCTATGTACTCTTTGTCTCATCTTAGGCTTGGCATTAAAAATAGTAGACATATAAATCTTAACTCCAAACTCCATATGTACAAATTACTTATACCGCCCTAGCATATTAGAAAAGTTCATACAGTTCCCATCATTGGAAGTCATGCTAGTGCCATTAGAAGGCCTCTTACTGTATATGGGACATTAAATTAGTAATAGAGGAAGGAATTTTATTTGACAGAGAAAAAAAAATTTTGACCCTTAAAATGTAAAAAATTTAGGTACATAAAATTCTTTATCCAACCATGAAACAAAATCACTCAAATCAATCCATTAACATGTAGTTGATTTAGCTGTAAGTTGACTGAGATAGTAATAGCACAAGATCAATTAAATTCTACTAAGGCATTCCATGTGTACCAGTCTCTACCCTTCTCTAATACCTTGGATGGTCTTATATAGCTCATATTCTCATGTATCAATGGTCATTTAATCAACTCATAACCACTTCTTGCGTCCTTTGCACAATCCTATCAATGTTGTCATTGACAAATTTTGAATGCTTCACAAATTTGCACTTCTAAAACTCATTGACATTTCAAATGAGTTTATATCAAACACTCAAGAATTTTGAACCTCCTAAAGCATATTTCCACTCAATTACATACACTTTGAAGTCATTTTGACTTGTTGACCAACCTTACACTATGTTGACAAGTTGTGACATTTTGTGACAATCCTTTGGAATAAAAATTCCAATGCATTCTAATGAATCTCTAAGCCATTAGGACACACTTAATGGGACTCATTCTTAATCTCTATTCATTAGTGACTTCGCCAAAGTCACTTACAAGCCAAAATTTGGTTAGGTATTAGCCTAAAACCATAGGAATTCCTGCACTATTCTCCACATGCAATAGAGAATCTGTTGGAATTCACAAGTGGGAAGTATACTTCTAAGAGGGGGTGAATTAGAAGTACTAAACTTTAACCTTTAAAACTTTTAACTTAAATCAATACATGCATGAAAACATATTGAAATAACATGAAAGTAAAATCATGCATGAAAAACATTTGACACTAGATTTGATCACCCAGAAACCCTCCAAAATGAGAAGGTTAAACTGGGGTGGGGATGACACCCACAACTTACTACTACAACAATAATGTAACTTGTCAAGGTTACAATGTTTGACCATTAGCAATGGTCTGCCCTATGAGAGGTTTGCCTTGTTAAAGGCTTTTACACCTTGTTAGAAGTACACCCGCCTAAAGAATTTACAAGACATTCACTTAGAATGCTACCCTGTTAAAGGATTTATACAATGGCTATTAAACCAACCTAATTCCATAGGATTTCATTTTGCTACAACAATTGTTAGAGAATGTTTGACCTAATCATTTACAATCTAATATTGCTAATTTTAGATCCTTGTTCTATCCAATTTGATCCTCATTGATCTAATATGAAGCTCTTATAATGTTGATTCTCTATTTTGCTAACTACTTTTGCAATACTCTTGCTCTGCTAAGTCACCTAGAATTTCCTCTTATCACTTCACCCCTTTTATTCCTTTTGTTCTTCACTCCCATGCATCACACTCTCATCATTTAGTGCACATGAATTATGGGGCTTTGATCTCCTTAAAAAGATTTTGTGACTTAGGGTTAGGTATGAATCTATGACTGAGATCCATCCATTTTGCCTCTTTAGCATTTTAATTATTTGATTGTTTGCATGTTGATTACATAGGGAATCAAATAGATTCGATCTTATCTCTAAGATTCGAGATCTATCCATTAGTTAGCATGCAAAATGGTTTACATCTTAGTTTGTGAAGACACAAACTCTTATGTTGATTTTGTGTTGCTTGACACTTGAACATGCTTGACATCTATTGTTCACTCAGCACATATATTTTCTTGGCACTATCTATTTCCTTGGCACTTGAGTGACTCAACACTTACTATATTTTTCGCTTGGCACATATTGCAACTTGAAACTTGTATATATTATACTTGGCATATGTTGCTAGCTTGGCATGAACTTAGCAAATAGCTTAAGTGTGTTGACACTTAATTGTCAAAACCATTCTGAGATCAACAATCTCCCCCTTTGACATGAGTGTCAAAAACACTTAACTATGCATTATGAGTCTATATCCCTTAAGTATAATACAATTATAGTTTGGCATATATACCAAACTTCAAAACTATTTAAAATTTTGTGAGGGACTATATACCTTAAAATTATTGTAACTCCCCTTGAGTTGATGTGCCTTTTTTGTGTCCAAAACCTTTCTAATTAGATTTCCATCATGCTGATTCATTCTAATACTCTTTATCTAATCTGGTCTGAAATGCCTTATTTTTTCTTTTTAACTTTGTACTCCTCCTTTGTTTTCTCTACTCTGTTTGTTTTGGCTCCCCCTTTCACATGTCTCCCCTTGCAGATTAAGTCTCCCTTTTGCCTTTTGATTTATCTCCCCCTTTTAAAATTTATCCTCCTTTTTGACAATTATGTCAAAGGTTCTACACGCTAACTGAGTATTTTTCCAAGAATGTCTTGTTTACTTCCATCAGAATTCTCAGAGCAACATCCCAAATTTGTATTGCAACTTCTAGGTTTTTGATTTGTATTGTTCTATCTGCTACAAGGTGAACTAAGCCATCTACTGTCTAAAGATTAGGATCTTTCTTAAATAAATTTTCTACATAAGCTAGTTCCTTTTGTAGAATCTCCATGTGAGGGGTTAGGGAAGCTTGTATGTGAACTAGTTTGTCTCTAGTATTAGCCTCTTTTGCTACCAATAAAGCTAGTTCTTCTATGTGTGAAGTGTTGTATGAAAGTGCTTCTCACTTTGAGTTGGATCTTTTGGAAATTGCATGCCTGATACTTTTAGATTTCTTTCCAAGCTCATTATTATTTGGCTGGTTTCTTGTATGAAGATTGAAGGATCATACAATTTTGTGTACAGTGAGAATCTATTCTCAAGTAATATCTTCACCTTCTCAATTTTTTTTCCCAGCTCTACCTGTGATAGTGCTATTTCACTGGATATATTTTCATTGACCTTTGCTTGAAATTTCTTCTATGACTATTCCATTAGTTTTGCATTGGTGTCATGGTCTTCACTTTGCACCTAGTCCACTATTTTTAAGAGTTGCTCCAAAATGGGCTTTTTTTCATCAGGTGATTGCAAGCTAAAGGTATCTAAGAAGATGTCCTTAATCTCATGTAATGCTTGCTTTTGTTTATACTCATTTCTGAGTATCTCCTACTTCTTCTTCCTTTCTAATACCTCTTGCATTAGATTTATCTAATCAAGTGTAATAGTGTCAAAGTCATATTTTGGAATGACTATCTCTTCATCTAATGTAGCGTCTCCATAGTGAAGTACCCTTGCAACTTTTATGGAGCTCAATCCTAGTGATGAGATTTGTAGTGGCATAACATCAGTGCTTGACTTCTAAAGTGTTCTTGTAGGAGTCCCAGTAGTTGGCAGATTTACCAATGTTTGAATTGCTTCTTTCTCTTTTTCCTTTAGACTTTCCTTGTCCTCTTTTGATTTGTCTTTATCAATAACAATTATTTGTGGTGGTGCACCTTGTATTCATACAATAGAGGCAAAAGTATCCATCTATCTTGTTTGTTCCTTTATAGACTCTTTCTCCTCTACTATCTAAGTCTTGTGCTCAATCATCATCACTTTGACTGTGGAGTCAACTTTTGCATATTTTTCTATTGATGTTTGCACTATAGGTTGTCCACTAGTAGTTGTAGGGATAATAGAAGTTGGTTCTTGTGGATTCATCCTATCCTTTGTTAAGTTAGCTACAACTTTCTGCAACTCATCTGCACTGACCAATATAGAATTATTGCATAATTGAGCTTGTAATGTCGATTGGTCAAGGATCTTCTATAGTCAATGGATTGATGTTTTTACTAGATTTTTCAAGAACATCCTTTATTGTTACTATGTTTGCAGGTGTAGAGGTGTTATGTGGGGGGCTCAAAGGTGGTAGTTGTGTGTCTAAAACATTATGTTCTATTTGCTGTCCTCAGTTGTTGCCACTTGATCTTTTCTCTATTGTGTCTCCTCCACTATGTTATCTCCTTGCTTAGTAGTTGTTAAACCATATATCAACTTCCACATCTTAGTGGATTTATTAACAACATCTTTAATGTTGTTTTGGAGAACATTGAAGGCTTTGAATTTGAGTGCAAATTTGCTCTCATGTTTCTTGTTAGCCTTAGTTATTTTTCCTTTTGTAAAATCTAGCATTACTCGAGCCAATGTAGACTCTCTTATTTCCTTCTCCATGTTAAGGCAATAATGCCATTTATTTTCAACACTAGAATATAAATATTTAGGCATTGAATTATCAAGTTCAAGTGGGGTGTTCTTGAACTTAGCCATCATGGCATAGATTGATTCCTCAACCATGTTTTGTTCTTCCCTAGTTAACTTACTAAAATCAATGTTCTTCAAGCCAGTTAAGTCTGCATTATCTTTAATATTATCACAAATATTCTCTAAATCAAACTTGGTGGCATGACTTACCACTTTGAATTGGCTTGTGTCTTTTGACTCGGTCTTTTCTTCATCAAATTTAGGTTGAGCAACATATTTTCTTCTTAATTTTTTCTTTGCTAGACCTTATTATTATGTTTCCTTCTTCTTTTCTTTCTCCTTATCCTTTTGAGTTGTGGCTCTTGTGCTGGCTCTTATAGTAGGCTTTGTAGGGCTTGGTTGAGCAACCTTCTTTCTCTTTGTTTGTGCTATAGGCTGTGAGCTTGCTTTCATCTTCTTGGGTTCAGGTTTAGTTGGTGCTTCCTCGAGTTGTTCCTCCTTAACACCTTCTTCCTCTTCATCTTCAGCTATTCCTTGTGTCAAGGGAAGTGGTTCTTGGCCCTATTCTTCTTCTTCTATATCTTCATCATCTTCCTCTTCTCCTTTTGTAGTTCCTTCTCTAAATTTGGCCTTAAGTTTCTTGACCAACTTATCCTTCTTTTTCAATATAGATGTTGTCTTTAGATCCATATCAACTTTTGATCTAACAACATCATAAGTTCCAAAAGTTTTGCACTTTTATCAATTTACTTTGCAAGCAATGTTGTGATTTTTTTTGATGCCTCATCAATGTTTATCTCATATCCTAATGGACTTAGCCATCTAACTCTTTGTATTGATCCATATCAACTAACAAAACATATATCATTGATATGCTACTCTACTAGGGAAACTAGAATTCTTAGTCTTTGATTCATGGACTTCTTAGAGTCCTCAAAATAGCTTGTCATGATGGTTTCAAAATTGGCTCCCATCTACTCTACGTACACATTTATCTCTACAACTATAGAATTATTGGTCTTCCATCCTATCTTACCAAATGAGGGAAATTCATTCTGAACATAGAAAAATATACATATCAAAATTGAGCCAAACTTACACTAAGAACTTTTGGATCTTATTATTGCTCCCAAATTCTACATAATTTGTTGCAGTTGTAATTCTGCTAGATCATATGTATGATCTTTTAAAATAATTTTTAAGCCTACATCCATTGCAATGCATGGCACACTGTTCAGTTGGCTTGACTAGTAGAATTTGTGTGATATGACCCTCATTGAAAACTCTATGAGTGGATCTTTGATTGTATCAATGGTCATGCCCCTTTTGTTCCATTTTTCCCCTCTGTTCTTCTCAATGGCTTCCTAAGAGTCACTTCTTAGGGTCTTTGGCCAATCTAGGGTTCGATAACCTATGACTCTATGTATGATTCTCTTTGATAACTTGACAAGAGCACAGGCATCCATCATGGATTCTACTCAAAACTATTCTAATCCATTCTATTTTGAAGACCATGGGGAAATCTAGGGTACACATTAGTCCCTTTCTCTCAACAATGTTGAATTCTTCTTTCAATACCCCATTCTCACACAGTTTGCATATGCCTGGCGAAACTCCATGTCACCAATCCATCCAACCTTGCAATTGTAGCATTTCCTAACATCTTGAACCATTACAACTTATGGTGGGATAATAGATAAAGCACTAGTAGGGTTGTTCTTATATGTAACTTCTAGAATTTCCCTAAAATTGGGTTGCTTAACCTCATTGCTAACTAGCTAAACCTTAAAAGCTTCCTTATCCTTAGGGATTTTGGAGCTAGAAGCCATTTTCAAAACTTAGAGTTTCAACAAACTTTGAAACAACATAGCTTGGCACTTGAGAAATACATTAGATCAATGAGGTGATGCTGAATCTTTGCTGGAATCTTCACAAATAGTTTGTCATCTCTTTGAAATTGCTTTTCTGCTCTGCTCATTCTTTTTTGTGTGTTTGAATAGCAAAAAATGATTGAAAAATTGACCATATACCCTTCAATACATAACATTTAATGCTTAGTGCATATGTAGCTATACACTTGACTCCTTATGTGATCTCTACTTTAGTTGGCATAAATACAAATTCCAATTCACTTAGTAGCTATAGGAATTAATCTCACTCGACTTCAATATAAATTCTCTTTACTCAATAGAAACAATTATTTCTTTTATTTGGTAGCTACAACTCACCCATCTTCAACTAGTCTTGGCTGACAACTCAACACACATTAGGATTTTACCTGGCTTCAGAAAAAAACTTTTCACACTCGGCAGTAGGATGAAAAATTGAAGATTCAATCTTGCATCTTTATTCAGGCTAATTTATTCTTTTCAGTACTAATTTGTTTTGGAACTAATGTATGACAAAGCTTTTAACTATCGGTCCCACATACCTTCTCTTGCTTGGTTGGATGAAGTATGACCACTTGACCTTTTAGGTGAAGTGACCCCTCCATTTCATGAGCTACTTCATTCTCTTCTCTTCTATGTCTTATTCATCTCTCCTCTGATGTGTTCAACATCTACATTTCCTTTTCCTTTTTTGAACTTAGAGTTGGGTTCTTTTGACCTCGTTGGGCAATACTTGCTGATGTGATGTATCTTTAGGCAACTAAAATAGGTGGTTTGACTTAACCATCTAGTGTAGTTTCCATTAAAATGTGTTCTTATGTAGTTCTTAGGGATGTTTCCATACTCTGGACACTAGTGGCAGCTCTGCCTAGTGTTGTAGTCCTAGTTATAGTGGTGTCCATGACTTCTTGTCTATGTTGGTTTATTTGTTGATCGCATAGGCTTAGATCTGCATTCAAAGGCTCTATGTCCATACTCTTGACAATTGTAATAGTGACCTTCAAATCTTGGTGTCTTGATGGTTCTAGTCCTATAGTCATGTGCTTAATGACCTTGCTTATTTCACTTATGATAGTGACCCATGTTTTTAGGTTTGTCATGCTGATTTGTAGTCTTGCTCCTGCACACATTAGTAGTATGTCCTGTCTTACCAAAAAAATGACAAGTGGATTTGGAATTCTTACCTTTGTCATTCCTTTGTTCAATAGTCTTGGATTACTCTCCTTCTTCAGTGATGGTATAGCCTAGCCCTAATGTGTCATTGCTGGATCTAGGAGATTTTAGTAGTTGCTCAAAGAACTTGATAGCTTCATTTGGTTTGTTGAAGCTTTTTGATCTCTCTCTCTCTCTCTCTCTTTGTTCTTATATCATTTTGTAGTTGTTCATTCTGTAACTTTAGTGTGGTGATCTCAATGTCTTTGACATTTAGCTCATGATGAGCATTCATCATCTAACTTAGTGTATCCAATTGCATGTTGGATATTCTAGTAAGCTTAGTTGACTTCTCCTCTAGTCTGTTGACTAGATTCCTCTTGTCATCTTCTATCATGACCTTGCCCTCAATGGCCCTCTTCTTCTATTTAGTTACTTCACATAGCATCATGGCTTTTGATTCCTACTGAATCTTTAGATTTCTAATCTCTTCTGCTTGAACTCAATTCTTCTCCATTAGATCTACTATTACTGCATCAATCTCCTTTGAGTCTCCATTAGCAAATACTTTAGTGGTGTCAACCTCCTTGTATTGTGTATCATTCTTTGCTATGGCTATTTATTTTCTTCTCTTTAGGGATTTCCTCAATTCCTCCCTACCTTCTTCCAAAGAATATAGAATGAGATGTATTTCAATCTTCTAGTTCTCTATAATCTTCCCAAGCTTGTAGACCTCCATCACTAGATCTTTTCTCCAAGCTATAAGGCTCCTCTTGGTGAGAACTTAGTTTTGATACCAATTTTTGGAATTCACAAGTGGGAAGTATACTTCTGAGGGGGGGGAGAGGGTGCTGAATCAGAAGTAGTAAAATTTAACCTTTAATTTTTTTAACTTAAATCAATATATGCATGAAAACATATTGAAATAACGTGAAAGTAAAAGCATGCATGAAAAATTTGACACCAGATTTGATCACCCAGAAACCCTCCAATATGAGAAGGTAAAACTAGGATGGGGATGATACGCACAAGTTACTACTGCAGTAATAATGTAACTTGTCAAGGTTACAATGTTTGACTATTAGCAATGATCTACACTATGAGAGGCCTGTCCTATTAAAAGGCTTTTAAATCTTGTTAGAAGTGCATCTGTCTAAAGGATTTACAAGACATTCACTTGGAATGCCACCCTGTTAAAGTATTTATACAATGGTTGTTAAACCAACCTAAGTCCATAAGATTTCATTCTCCTACAAAAATTGTTAGAGAGTATAGTAGAATGTTTTACTTGATCACTTACAATCTGATATTGCTGATTTCTAATCCTTGTTCTATTTGATCTAATGCTCACTAATATGATATGAAGCTCTTATAATGTTGATTCTCTATTTTTCTAACTAATCTTGTAATACTCCTACTTTGCTAAGTCACCTAGAATGTCCTCTTATGACTTCACCGCTGTTACTCCTTGTATTCTTTGCTCACAAGCATCACACTCTCATCATTCACTGCACATTAATTATGGGACTTTGATCTCCTTAAAAATATTTCGTGACTTAGGGTTAGGCATGAATCTACCACTGAGACTTATCATTTTTTCCTTTTTAGCATTCCTATTATTTGATTGGTTACATGTTGATTACATAGAGAATCAAATAGATTCGATCTTATCTCTAAGACTCAAGATCTATCCATTAGTTGGCATGCAAAATAGTTTACATCTTAGTTTGTGAAGGCACAAACTCTTATGTTGATTATTTGTTGCTTGACACTTGCTGATTAGTGATTCTCAACACTTATTAAAATTTTTTCTTGCTCGACATCTATTGTTCAGTTGGCACATATACTCGCTCGGCACTATCTATTTTCTCAGCACCTAAGTGACTCAACACTTACTATATTTCTAGATTGACACATATTGCAACTCAACACTTGTATATATTATACTCAGTATATGTTGCTCGCTCAACATGAACTTAGCAAATAGCTTAAGTGTGTTGACACTCAATTGTCAAAACCATTCTGAGATCAATAGAATCAAGTCACTCTTAGAGATAGGAGTTCCATTGTAATGCCAAGTGTCTTTAAGTCACTATTTTCCACCCAAGTAGCCTCTAATTTGTGGTGGTGTCTCCATTTGACAAGGTTCTCCATGTACATATTGTGTCATTTTTTCTTCTTAACCATTGAATCTAAGGTCCTTTTAGCTTGTGGCTTCACTTGGACAAGTACCTTGATCTCCTTTGAATATTTATCACCCTCTATACTATGCTTTTCCTCTGTTACTCTAGGACCTTTGTGTAGTACCCCTAAATTGGAACATTGGCATTCTAAATGAATTTCGGTGCATAAATCCTACAACATCAATTTCTTGATCAATTAAGTCCTATTGTACTAGGCATTTTTTTATTTTGATTATCTATACTTGACTTAAGTGTCAACTGTAGATAACTCCTAATTCTATATTAATCACATACTTTATTTAATTCCTAAATATTGATATAAATTGGCCAAATTAACCTTTTAATCAAATTAATTTAAATACAAATCCTAGCACTTTAATTAAACTAAAATCCACTCCCCTTAGCTAATACACATGAAAATGGAATTAAATATCCTCATCATAATTTTTGAAACCAACTATTTTATTAATTAGAATATTAGATTATTAGGTCATATTTGAATGGAGATCAATATTCTTTCCTTATTCATCTCACAAGAAAATAGAATTAAATATGTTGATTTAATTAAATATCCTTGTCATAATTATTTAAACTAATTATCTAATTAATTAGAATATTAGATTATGAGGTCATATTCTCCTCTAATTCATCTCATTAAACTCCAGAAAAAATGGAAGACTCAATATCTCTTCCAATCTAAATTGTACATCCAATTTAATCTTGACCATTGATTGGGTCCAAGATTATATAAAAGAAACCCTCAACCTCTTAATTGGAGAGAATGGAAGTTAAAAGTATTGAACCACCATTGAATTGAGAACTCAAGCATTTTGCACTTTCAACTCCATTGTTTTCACATGCTTATCATATAGATTATAATACATTCATTTAGATTAATTTATTTATCTTATTCTTAGATTAATTCAAATATCATCTAGATACATTCATATCTTTTGATACAAAATCTCAAAAACATAGATTAATATTGCATTTTAAATCATTTAAATCCTTCGTAATAGTTTCTTCTAGTTACTAAACTCTCAAATCTAAGAATGCATAGTAAAACCCTATCTAGTTAGAAGGCTGTTCACCTTGTGCAAACATGCTAGATGAATAATTTTATGTTTATTCTAGAATATTACTTATAAACAATGATCATGTTGAAGTGTATGGTTGAATTAAAGGCCCATATTTAACACACACATTTCTGGCACCCACTAGGGGATCAAAAAATCAATTTCATGGCCTGATTTATCTTCATTTTTGACATTTTGGATTATGTTCTATACAATATAGCAAAATATGGTGCTGAAAGATCTTTTCTTGTGTGTAAATTATGAATTCTTATGCCATCCTTCATACTTTCTTGTGCAAAATTGTATATTCTCACATGAAAAGAGCATTTTTTCATGCACCCTAGTGAAAATTCTTGCATGAGACTTGACAACTAAATATTCAAAATTTTCATTTTTTACAATCTATCAATGATATTGTTGTTCTAACCTCTATTTGTGATGTAATTATGTACTGATTTATGATTTTTGGAATGACATAACAGGGTTTGCAGGACAATTGCCAAAGATACCTTTAAATAAACATACAAAATTTGCTATTGGTTTTATTATAAAACACTTTTCAAATAATTTCTTGTCAAAGAAAATTTAAACACATTCAAATATTATATTTTTTTACATGCTTTCAATTCACATAGGTTAAATAGGCCTTGTGATTTTTGTAGGGCTCTGGACAAAAGAATAGGGGATTATGCACTTTGCTACTTGGAAGTGATGCCCAAGTGTAAGTCAAAAATCTAGACACCCTTGGAAGATGGTACCTGAGGGAGGCATGGAAGGTAGTGGTTCTACCAAAAAAATATTTTAATGAAGGTATACTTCTCTTTTCCCTTTGGGAAAATCACAAACCTATTATAAGACAAGTTGGGATTGATAAGCTAGCTTGGTGATGTGTTGTGTGGGTTTGGGTAAGATGAAAAGGTAGAGGAGTATGCTCTTTTCCCTTTGGAAAAATCAGAAACTTAGACCATTGAATCCAAATCAAGTCTAATTCAACCTTTAGAGGGCCTTCTAGAGCAATCTAACCTCTAGGAATGATCAAAGTTAGCACACACCTAATGTTGGTGATTCTAACTCAATATAATAAAGAAGCTTTGGAGAGTAAAAAATCCAAAGGCATCTTAATTTCTTTCTCTTGAATTTGATATTGCATATCAAAAGAATACTTTGTGTATTGTAGTAGGTGGTGCCACCCCTGTCTTGTTAGTCAAGTGTCTCCACCTTAAGGTATCGATGTGGGCTACTTGTCTTAACCTCATTCATGAGGCCACTAGGGATTAATGTGAATGGAGGCCTATTAAACACTTTGTAGTCACTTGCTACCCATTGACCGCCAAAAGGGTGCATAATTTTTTTCAAAGGAGGGGGAAAAATCTATCATGTAGATCCTCACCATAGGCATGTACGTAGACATTGGAAGGTGGTATATGAAACTGGCCCTTGCATCAAGGGTAGCCTTTGAATATATATGTTGTTGAGTCCTTGGAATACACCAAAAATATGGGCACCCTCTAGTGGGGTAGCATGATTGTGTGAGGTGAATGCATGCGCATAAGATGTGAGACATGGGTTTTTCTGCCTCTACCATTTTTAGTTAAAGGGATAAAAGAGTGTCTCTTTCTAGTCAACAACTATCCAAACTAAAAGTCACTACTTGCTCATCCCTCTAAGTTACTATGTCCTTGGTTGGATTGATTACAAGTGCTACTTGTATCCTCTTATCTATTTATAAACAAAACTAAAAAACCAATTGTCATACTTACAAGTTAGTCCAAAAATGATGAATTTTTTTAAACCAATGTCCAAATCCTTCTAAAAATTAGAAACACTATCAGAAACTTGTTTGAAACTAGTTAGATATGATCAAATTATCTTCAAGGTTTGGTCCAAACTAAGAAATTTTTCATTTACTTTCCTAGTTTATTACAAAATTTTGCGTGAGTTCGGACCTTAGGGTCTTCTAGGTTGAATTGTCTCACTCTAGTCTATGCTCTTCTTTGCACAAGAAGCTTAGGTTTCTCATGCAAGATTGTGTAGAAATACTACCAAAATTTTCCAAAATTTTTACTTCACTTGTTAGTATTTCACTTCCTCATGCGGTTTGTTGCAAAAATTTGGATGAGATCAAAACATGGGAATCGTTGCTCCATTTTCTCATGCTAGTCTATATACTTTGTCACATAGGTCTACCAAGATCCTCGCACATGAGATTTTGTCTCAAAAATGTCAAAAATTGGTCAAATTTGTCTATTAGGACTATTTACTTTCCATTTTTATATCACAAACTCAACTTTGAGTCATTTCCTCATGTGAGTTTGTTAGAAATTGTTAAAATTTGTGAGCTATTTTTAGTTTCCTCATAAAAAATTTATCCATATTTGGTCTTTGTCTAAATACACCAATTCATTTCTCTATCTACAATAGTATAAGACTAAGACAACTTGCTTAGTTGAACACTTGTGATCCAAATACAAACTAGTCTTGTCACTCTACTATCTCATTTGGTCTATTCTATTTATCATACCTTGTATCATGATAGTCCATATCTTGACTATTCTAGCCATTTCTCTGATTACTCACACCTTGGTATACATCATGCTTACTATTACATACTTACTTTGAGATATTTTTCTAATTGTTTTCCTTGTTTAAACTTTGTTATAAGTCATCGTCTATGATTGTTGCAATTATGAGTGAAAAATTGTTTCCTCTTCATCAACCTAGTCAAGGTAGAGATAAAGGTAGAAATTGTGGTAGAGGTCATTCCTAGTTATATATATAGTCTAAGTACAGTGAAGAATTTGTTAAAATTCTTTAGAATAATTGAGAGGTGGGTGAAATAGTTATCCAAGGTCCAAATGTACAAATAAAATATTTCAGTACTAATCAGATTCATTCCCATAAAACCTCAATATGCAAGCATCCATTAGATCTTACTATACTTAAAATTTGTAGGTTATTATCCTAGGTCAAAATGAATTTTCAAAAATGTAAATATGAAACACCATAAGAACAATCACACAATTTGGCAAAAGGATTTTATGTGAAAACCCAATCTAGGAAAAACCTTTTGAAACATGCTACTAATTCTAGCTCTTTTGAAGTGATGCCCTGTGAAAGGACAACCATGTTAAAGGTTATAATACACACTATTAAATGTGACCTAGTTAAAGGATTTCAATCACCCTATTAGTAGTGAGCCTTGTTAGAGGACTTTATATCATTCCATTAGAATGTCACCCAATTAAAGGATTTATAAATGACTATTAGGTCAACCTTAATCCAAAAGATTTTATCCACACTCGTATAATTATTAGAAAGTAAAAATAGGACTTGTTTTGATGAAAAATTACAACTCAATTGTAGACTATAGATCTCTATTTCAGTCCTCCATTCTACTTGGCATTTATACTCTTTAGCTCTGATATCTTTTTCACCCTTTAAGATGTCATCCCCTTAATCATTCTTGCTTTGTATTCTAATTACAATCTATTTTTCTTGACCACTAAATGAAGAAAAACCCTAGAATCCTTGTCTTCCTTAGGTTCCCTCACGTGACAACCTTTCCTCTTGATTAGTTATTTCTATATATAGAGAATTTAGATAGTTTATCACTTAACCATAATCGTCCATTTTAGGGTTAGGTAGGATTATGAATCTATCTAGTTGTCCATTTGGTTCCTCTAGAAACTTCCTCTACAATATGTCAAAACAATTGATTAATTGTGTATTGTCTTTGATGCTACATAAAATGTCATGTCATTACTAGTTAGTGCATGCCAAGCATTCCAAAGTTCACCTAGTTTAGAAGATAGTATATATCAAGTTCACTCATTCATCAAAGAAAAGTCTTACAAAAGTTGAGTGTTATCTGAGCTCACTTGGTTAATGAAGGAAATGTTGGATGGAATTAGTGCTAACCGAGCTCACTCAGTTACCAAATGAGCTTTGTGAGTATGTAGTATTGACCAAGTTCACATGGTTAACATAGGAAAATCATTTCAGAGTTAGTATCTACTAAGCAAGGTCAGCTAATGAAGGATTTTCTTATTTTGGCATATTAAGTTCAATTGAAATATCTATTGGTTCTAGCCAACTGAGGAAATGAATATTAATTGTTCTAAGTTATATTCTAGCTAACTTGACAATATGAAAGATATGAATTTAAGGTCAAGTTGAGATTTAGAAAGTGTGAATGCATGGATGATAATTGAAGATTTGATGATGCTAAGAGGAAGCAGATTAGAAGGATAAAGTAGAATATCCTTGTGAACCAAAAAAGATATATTCAATCAAGAAAGATGAAGTATACAAGCCAAAATTGAGATCTATAATCAAAAATTTAGTAGCATTAGAAATTAGGTCATCTCATTCTGACTCTAACTATTGCAGCAGTGATCTAAATCTCTTAATAGAGCTAGCTTAACAACTATTTGTAAATCCTTGAACAAGGTGGCATTTCTATTGAATTTTCCAAAGACCTCTAACAAGGCCACTCTTAACAAGGTGATTAAATCCTCTAATAGGGTCACACCTAATAGTGTGTTTTGTAACCTTTAATAGGGTTGGCTCCTAACAAGGCTCACTTCAGAAGAGTGAAAATTAGTAGCTAGTTACAATTTATGGTTTTTCCCAAATTGAATTTTCATGTTAAATCCTAGTGTCAAATGTTTTCATGCTATTCCTCTTATGTTTTTTCAACTAAGTTAAAATAATAATTAATCAAAGATAACATCTCAAGATCTTCATGTTAAGTATTTGCTAAGCATTTTTAGTGTTTAATGAGCTACAACATTTTCTGTACATTTACCAAGATTCAATAAAGTTTAGTTTTTAGAATTTATTTTGTACTAACATTTAGGGGATCTGGGATTTATTTTGATAGTAACTGATTCACCCCTCCCCTCTAAGTTACTCCTCTTATATTTCCAAATATCTGTACCAAAGCTTTTGGTACTTACAGAGAAGGTTTCAAGGACCTAAGATAAAGATCAGGATGTCTTATAGAAGAGAGACTCCTAGGTTGAACTAAGAAAACTTTGTAACATGGCAAGGACTTATGAGATTACATCTAGCAACTATCAATGATTTAGGTTGTAAGTATCTTGATACTGAATATAAAAATCCTACTAGAAGAGTTACCATGATAACATATGGAGTAATATGATGTACCCCTCAAATATCTAAATACTCACTTAATTGCATCCCAATGTATCTGTCCAAGATTAGCCATAAATCGACTTAGGACTCCCACTGCTTGGGCAATGTCTAGTCTAGTATAGACCATAGCATACATAAGACTACCAACTGCACTAGCATAAGGTACTCTACTCATGTCCTCCACCTCACTAGGAGATTTTGGACAGTCATCTACACATAAATTTGTTCCCACAGAAATAGGAACACATAGTGGTCTACAATTTGCCATGCTGAACCTATCCAACACAGACTTCACATACTTACTCTGACTCAACCAAAGTTTTTTGTTAGACCTGTCTCTACTGATTTCCATACCCAAGATCTACCTAGCTACCCCAAGATCTTTCATCTCAAACTGTGCTGACAAATAAGATTTAAAATCAGAAATCATACCCTTACCCTTCCCAAATAGCAACATATCATCAACATATAATGCAACAAAAAGAAGGCGATCATTTTCAATTCTGAAATAAACACAATGATCTGATTTTGATCTTACAAATCCAATAGACAACACAAAGGCATCAAACTTAAGGTACCACATCCTAGGAGATTGCTTCAAACCATATAGAGATTTCTTTAATCTGCAAACTAAGGATTCTTTACCTTTAACAATGTAGTGCTCGGGCTGTGACATATAAATCTCTTGCTCCAAATCACCATGAAGGAAAGCTGCCTTCACATCCATCTGTTCTATCTCTAAATCATATGATGCAGCAAGAGATAACAAAAATCTAATGGATGTCAACTTTGCAACAAGAGAGACTATTTCACCATAATCTATTCCCTCTACCTGTGAATAACCCTTTGCAACCAATCTAGCTTTGTACCTTTCAACACTACCATCTGCACAGAATTTCTTCTTGAACACCCATTTACAGCCAACACATTTTCTCCCTTTAGGCAAAGGTACAAGGTCCCATGTTTTGTTTTTCTCTAATGAAGCCATCTCATCATCCATAGCCTCAATCCAGGAACCTGCATCTTCCATGCCAAAAGCCTCTTTCATAGATCTAGGCTCATTAATGTTAGTAATCAAAGCAAAAGCACAATTGGAATCTAACATAGAATAACCAAACCTTTCTGGTTGCTTTCTTTCTTTCATGGATCTCCTCAAGGGCTAAGGTTGACGTTATTCTTCCTCTTCTTCTAAACTATCAGAGCTGCAAGAGCTCTCCTCATCATTAGAGCCAACATGGTCTCTTTGTTCAGTCTTCTCAGGGGTAGGAGGCAACTGAACAACATCTTTTTCCTTTTCTTTTTCATCTGGTTCTAGCACAATAGGAGAAGATTTTAGCTCTCTAAAAATAACATTTCTGCTATACAACACCTTACTAGTCATAGGATCCAAAAGCTTGTATCCTTTCACACCAGCACTATACCCGATGAAAATACATTTAACAACTTTGTTTTTCGACTTAGATCTTTTCTCCATTAGAACATGTGCATAAGCTTCACAACCAAAAACATGAAGATGTCTAATTGAAGGCTTCTTACTAGACCACACCTCCATGGGTGTCTTACCAACAAGGGCTGATGTAGGAGATCTGTTAACCAGATAGCAAGCAGTGGCCACAGCTTCAGCCCAAAACCTTTGTTCTAAACTAGCTCCACTAAGCAACTCCTAGCCTTCTCCATCAGTGTCCTGTTCATTCTCTCTACAACTCCATTTTGCTGTGGGGTATGCAGAGTTTTCTTATGCCTCTTGATACCTTGTTCTTTACAGAACTGTTCAAACTCTGCTAAGCAAAACTCACCACCATTGTCAGTTCTCACACACTTAATCTTCTTACTAGTTTGATTCTCTACAAGGGCTTTAAATTCCTTGAATTGACTAAGAATTGTGTCTTACTTTTAAGGAAATAAATCCATGTCCTTTTACTATAATCATTGATGAAAGATACAAAAAATATAGACTTGGAGATTGAAGGAACTTTTACAGGACAAAATACATCAGAATGAATAAGATCCAAAACATTAGAAGATTTGTGAGAACTAGAGTAAAATTGAACACGATTTTGTTTACCATATACACAGTGTTCACAGAAGTCAAACTCGAGATTGCAATCATTTAACCCCTCAACGAGATTTTTATTTTTCAAGGTTCTGAGACCCTTCTCACCAATGTGACCAAATCTCAAATGCCACAACATTTTCTTTTCTGCAGGAACCTTTCCTTCCAAAGTGTTTGCACCCTTAGGTACACTTGTTGCACTACCATCAGAACCACTAACCACAATCTTCTTTACTACTTGTTCAAATGGTGGGGATGAAGTGATAGCTACTCTTTTCTTTGAATCTGAAGAACTATTACACTGAGAAATGTGTGCATCAAGCTAAAACAAAGTAGCTCTCCTAGTACCCTTAGCAAGCACCATAGCTCCTCTCATCATCTTACATCCATCTTTAGAAAAAACAACTTGCACACCTACATCATTCAGCATACTTATAGATAATAGGTTTCATGCCAAACCTGGAATGTGCATAACTCCATTGATTCCCTTTACTCATCCATCAGGAAATTTGATAGTGACCCTTCCGCATCCAACTATCTTAAGGTGAGAATCATCACCCAAGTACACCTTTCCACCATCAAACTCTTCATATCTTGAGAACTAGTTTTGATGAGAGGTCATGTGAAAAGATGCACCTGAGTCAACCAACCACACATCATCAGATGCATGGGCTACCAAAGCTATGATGAATGCATCACCATCTTCTTGAGATTTTTCAAGACCAGAATCTGAGGCTTTCTTCTTCTTCTTAGGCTCTTTACAGTCTTTACAGAAGTGCCCAGTCTTATCATAGTTCCAACATTTTGCCTTGGACTTATTGAAAGTCTTTGACTTCCCATGGGATTTGGATCTACCCTTATTGTCAGACTTATTGTCATTTTTCTTCCCTCTTTCCGTGGATCTCCCACGAACAACAAGGGCTTCTTTTTCCAAAACAGAAGCCTTTCTCCACATCTCCTCTAATAGCAGTGAAGACACCACATCATCCATTTTGAAAGTGACTAACGTGCTTCCGAGAGCCATCGCAAGATGGTCCCATGAATCTGGTAAAGAACACAATAGTGTGTAGCAACGATCCTCCTCCTCTAATTTGACACCAGCTGATGTCAACTGTACAGCCATCAGATTAAATGCATTTAAATGATCCATTAAGGATCCACCTTCCTCCATTTACAAAGAATATAACTTCTTCCTCAGGAACAACTTGTTAACCAAAGATTTTGCCTAATACATGGCCCCAAGTCTCTCCCAAAAACTATATGCAATTTTCTCATCTAGAACATTCAGAAGGATTGCATCGGTTAAATAGAGTCTTATGAGACCCTTAGGTTTACGATCTTTGATATCCCAATCTACTTGAGCTATAGTTGCTGGTCTTGTAGTGCTTGTAGTCACTTCCCATAGGTCACGATCTTCCAACATGTCTTCCATCTTGAGTTTCCACAACTCGAAATTAGTGCCATTAAATTTCTCCACCTCCATTCTTCCATATGATGAACTCGCCATCGCAATCTACAAATGAGATTTAGGATGCTCTACACAAGACTCCCACTCAACTTGAGATTAGCTCAAAAAACCCTACCCAACAACTAGGATCAAAAGTTGATCAAGCTCTGATATCACTTGTAAGGAAACTTAGGTGCGGAAATAGCTTCCTACACTAATCTCATAAGGAAAGTATGATTCAAATCCTATTAAAATCTTCTACACTTACATATTCAATATCATGTAAACAACAATATTGCAGCCAACCATGCATACAAAAAATAGACAGAGAAAGAAACACATAACACAAAGATTTTTCAGTGGGGAAAAACCTTTCGGTAAAACAACCCCACCCCTCCAGAACCTGCACAATGTATTATCTTCAACACAAGGTTACAATACACTTGCAATGCAAGTTCAACATCGACAACAAAAGACTCCAGTAGCTACTCGCAGTACCAACAATACACCTTTTTCACATCATATCTCTTCACAACCCTAAAAACGCTTATAACATGTGCTTCACTTTAGGGCTACTCCCAAAGGTAAACCACTATTGGGGTAGAGTGTACAGTACTCAAATATCTTAGTTGCCACATGTCTTCACCTATCATTGAATCTTCCTAACATAGCTCTTACGTGTCATAGGAATCCATCATAATCATTTTAGTCATGATCTCCTTACACACAATTCAAGATGTCGACACATCAACATTATTTGCAAGAAATACATTTTACAAAACAAATAATAAGAATAGAAATTATACAAGGTTGAGACACCTTATTCCTAACACAGAGTAGTACAAGTGCTAAGTGAATAGTTGCTGCTGAACAAGTTCAAGTGCCAAGCAAGATAGAATTATAGTAGGTGCAGAACATCAGTATTATCAAGTGCCAAGTAAAATAGAATGGACCTAGTTTTTTGTGATGGAACAAAAAACTATGTAATCCATTTTTGAGCTGACTTATGGATAGATCTCAAAAGCTTTTAAGATAAGATCAAATCTATTTGGATTCCCTATGTGAATGAATCTCAATTGTAGATTCATACCTAACCCTAAGCAACCAAAGTCTTTTTAAAGGGAAACAAAGCCCCATAATTCATAGTGTGTATATGAATGAGGAGATGATGCTGGAAAATAAGAAAATGAAAGGGGTTAATTGATTAGTTTCAAGGTGACTTAGAAGAAGGAAAAAATTGTAGAATTAGTTTCTAGAATAGAGGATCAAGGATATAGCAATTTCATATCAGATCAGAAAGGATCAAGAGGGACTAAATTGACATCTAAAATCGACAATACCGGATTGTAAGTAGTCAGATCAAACATTCTACTATACTTTCTAACAACTGTATCAATGGGATGAAATCCTTTGTACTAAGGTTGATTTAATAGTCACTGTAAAATCCTTTAATAGGGTGACATTCTAAGTGAGTGTTCTAAAGTCCTTTAGCTAGGCACACTTTTAACAAGGTGTTGAAATCCTTTAATAGTGTGGGATCTAACAATCCTTTGTAAGCCTTTAACAAGGCAGGCCTTTCACAGGGTAGATCATGAGAATGGTCAAACTATGTAACCTTAATAGGTGAACTTTATTACTATAGTAGTGAAAAATTATGGGTGTTGTTGGCTCCTAATTTAATAGTGTTTTAATAACCAAGTGTGCAAGGAAAGAATGCATCTATGGGAAACTATCTCCAAGAATGGACACAATTTTACAAAGAACCTAGGCCAAATATAAGGCTACACTCCTTCTTCACTTCGAGCTTTGCAAAACCTAAGTGGGTGAACCTCTTAGGATCCAATTATGTGACCAATGCATTGAGCATAATCAAAATCACAATGAATAGATAAAAACCCCTAAATCTTCTCTACTTAACCAATACTTCATAAGCATGAAATAGCTAATGACCCGACTCATGAAACTGGTAAGCTAAGTCTGGGTTAAACTTTGAATAACTTCCAACATGAAAGGGGAAACATTTGATTAATGATGTTGATTCAACACAACCTCAAATATACAATAGTATAACAAGTGATCCTGTAACTGATCAGTGCCTAATCCATTGGGCAATTCTGTTAATTTAAAACATACATGTGTGACATCAAGACATATTTCGTATACCCAGACATCAGATCTATCTAATCACCTTGTGATTTAGACATCATTGTTCATTCAGGTCTCATTCTCACAAAATATCCTTCTCAAGTAACCAGTAACCTTGTTAAACATACCAAGAATATCCCTCTCTTTGCCATGAAAAGACTCTCTCTAATCTCTATCTATAACTCCATATCAAATCCCATCATTTGGCCTCTACAAGGCATAAAGAATCTGAGATATTTTGATTGGAAGAAATAACTAATTTCTAATGTCGAATTTGAACTCAAACTAAAACATGAAAATCAATTATATGACCTCAAAAGGAAAAATAAACTTTTTAGAATAGTTTTCCTCCATATCTAGGATTCAAAAAGCCTTCACATCTACCCTTTAACCACTCTTGATGATCAATGATCAGTTTTTCCTATTATGTTGAAAATGCCCCTGATTTTACAAACTGACCTATAGCACGAACTGGTGAGCACCTATGTGAAAACTGACCTCAACTTTTTTGAAAATTCAGATCTTCCTAGTTCCAGTGGTTTATTGGAGCACTCATTTTTGATAAAAATAGCTCTAGTTATGGCCCTGTGAAGTTTTGAGTCTCTGTTCATAGCTTTCATAGAATTATTGTGCAAAAATTTAAACTTTTCCAAAGTTTTAACTATATGAATAGTTCATACGTTATTTAGCTTGACTATCCCGCCATGTGTTAGCATGAGATTGGTTTTCTGTTCTGCCACTTCACTACACCACCTAGATGCCACATCATACTCACTATGTGACTATATTAATTGGTGTGCAACTTCACCTTAGAGACATAGGGAGAATCATGAGATCTACCACATGGCACAATTTGGTGCATCTGCTAAACTTGCTTGCCACATCATCTTACCTCGAAATCCATGCCAAATGGCACCTTGTGGTTGGTTAAGAATTTTGCAACATCATCATCGCTATTGCACATACTACCACTTCTCACATGTTGGTTCATTAGAGGATTTGTAGGCAGGATCCACGTTGCATTTTACCTTGGATATTACTTTTGCTGGGTTTTGGAGGTTTTCCGGTGACTCGCTATGTCGCTAGTAGGAGAACCTTGCATTTTTCGGCTAGCAAAGTAGCAACTTCCAAATTTTGAGACTTTTCTGGTCACTTGCAATATTGCTGACATCATCATTTTTAATGTGCAAGTTCATTCAAAATTATTTTTCATTCCCCTCGAAATAGCCGATTGGGCCCCACGTGCATACAACTTTGCCTTCAAAAAGGCACTTGTCATAAGACACTATGCATTACATGTTGGATAGTATTTAAGCACTTAAAATTTTCTCACAGTGCCCATGTGGGATAAAGCCCTTCATTATTTTTTCTTCAAGTCATTGCAAATGAGGCCTTCCTTGGCTCTTCCTTTTATGGCTTGCACTTCTCTTCTGTGATGCATGTGTTCTCTGCTTATTTCCAACATTTTGAATGTTTCATGCACATGGGGTCTCTTTGTGCTTGGCATGGGATCCACTTTCATTCCCTTGCCCTCTTTCCTAATCATAGCTCCCTACTTCAAAATGTGGGGCTCTTCTCTTTATAGCCAGCTATTTTTTTCTATCATGGATAGCAATCAAATAAATATAAAACTTCAAAGTAAAATGTGTTTGCTGCATGGGTGTTTGAATGCACAGACTCCTTTTACAACTTTGCAATTCTTCCCTCTTATATGGCATGAACAACTCTCCTTTGACTACGTATTTTTTTGTCTTTGCATATAGACTCTTTATTTTTTATATGTTGGCTGCTCCAAATCTCCAACGTGGGTGTGTTAATGGAGCTCCTTTTATGATGCCTCCCCTTCTCTTCAAGCTCACTGTGACCTATGTTTTTTTATTGACTGTGTGAGCTTTCTAATCATGCGTGGGCTTGTTTCTTCAGCATGGATTTGCTCCTCTTAAAACAATGACTTTGTTCCTCCTTGTACAGGGTCTTCATCATCAGCATGGGAGCTTTGACTTTAGGCATGGAGTCTTCTTGTGCTATCCTATGTGGGGATTTGCTCAAAATGTGGGCTTGTTTTTAATAGCCTACGTGTTTCATTTTAATCTAAGGCTTTGACTAGTGCGGCTTTAAAAATGCCGTGTGTCTTCTCTTTGCATGGGCTATCTGAGATTACTTACTTGGCATGGCATTTTTCTCTTCATTTCTTCACATGGAAAGATCCTTTCTATGTAGACCCTCTACTTTGTTGAATGTACCTTCTCCTCTGCCAAGCATGAATCTTCATCAATGCACAAACTCTATCTTTCTATATGTGAATAGTGCCCTTTTAAAATGCATGTAACTTCCTTTTGATATGTTGATTTCTCTTTTATATGCTTGTTATCATCTATTATATGCGTGGGTTGCTATGTGAACATGCCATGGGTAGCCTATGAGCTGAGCTTGACTAGCTCTTCAACACCACTAGATTCAAGCATACTTGGTAGATTCCACAATTTGATTGTGCGATCATTGCTTCCATTGACGATTCTAGTTATTAAAACCACTACCTTTTGTCAAATATCAATACCATTTTTCCACTATGTAAAGTACACTCCTGAACTCAACTTCACCCTTTGTATTAAAATGAGTTCCTTTTGCAACAATGTATTGTTTCTTTTAATCTTGCCTATTTAGTTTCTTTACTTTGAAGACATTTTTGGAACATATCCATTTCTTGGTCTTCATCTAACAATTCCTTTGAAATAGCCTCAAAATTTACATTATTAGTTCTCAAAGACTAAAGCTCTCTCAATCTTGGATCTGCTAACTACTTGTACCATATTTCTATTTGAGCCCATGTCTTCTTAATTCTCATCAAAGACATAGCTTTCACATTTGAGAGGTGTGAGAGCCTCAGAGGATTTGGATTTTTCATTTCATTTTTTGATTCCTTCCATATAGCTAGCTCTATTTTACAAGGTGACTAGTTCCACTCCTTTACACATGGGTATTCCCTCTATTGCACTATACTTATGCCTTGACTCACTCTGCCTGATGGAATCAATCGGACCCCAAAATGGGTTCGGCTAAAAAAAATTTCATTTTTGAACAACTGAACCATCAAACTAATCTATTGAGATCTTTGAATTATCCAAAATCAAAATCAAACATTGAATTATCCTTAAAACTCATTTTTACCTCTTCTTGCAAACTATCACTTTTATGCTAGGAGGTCCATTGATTAACCTTAAAAACTGACCCAAACCTCTGACTAGGCTCTAAAAATTAACCCATTGATGCTCTATACCACACACTTGCACCATGTTGAATCTTGTCCCAAAAAAATTCGAGGTCAAAATATATTCTTTGTCAAAGTTGACCTCTCAAAATTACATGCAAGTAAACAAGTTAGAAAGCAATAAATTGGGTCAGATTTGGCTTTGAAAATTGGGTAGATGGACACTTGGAGGTAGAAAAATTTGGGCCTTGGTTTACTGTCATGAGGAGAATATGGATCTACAATTTGGGTTCATGACGAATAACGGGATGCATTTGGCAAGCGATCAAAGTGGGCTACTTGGAATTTGACAACTGGAAACAATGACAGAAAGTCAATTTTTGCAAATGGAATTGACCTGGAAAAATGTGTAAATGGATTCTTCATGACTTGAGACTTGGAAAACATGAAGTATTTTTAGAGGAAAACACAGTGGTACAATCCATTCAATCTTATCATTCACAGATCTCAAGTTATGATTTCTTGAACAAGGCTACTAATCAATCTGCATTTGCTGAGACTAGTAAAAATTTAGAAATTGTGTTTGGAATCTCATTTGAAAACTAAACAAACAGATTTGTCATGAGCTGAAACTTGAAACATAATAGGTCTCTAACCTCTACAATGCAACCCAAAAGGAATTTCAATATTTTGGTCAACTGGGTCAAAATTATAAAAAGTCAAATAGGGCTTCCTAGAATTTAAAAATAATTGCAAAAGCATGAAAATAGTAATTGAACAACTTTGAGGGATTCAAAACCTAGTCAAACGGATTTGAAATGACTCAAAATCTGAAACATAGGCTCTCAGGTATGTACACTAGATACTTCCAAAGCAAAAAATCATGAAACATTTCTAGGTGTGAGATATTCACTTGCGAACATGACCTCCTGTCACTATTTGATACTTTGGTTAAAAATGCAAAATTGACAAATGCTCGAAATGCGACTTCACGAATTCACTCAGAATGGCAATTTAACATCATGGAACATGTAGACATGCTGAATGAAAGGTGCTAGAAGCACTAAACACCTGATGGTGCTCAAAGGTACAACCAGGTACATGCACATTTAAAAGCTTTCATAGGACTCAATTCTCTCAATGGTACTCAAAATTGGGATCCTGTTGCTGTTTGACACTTAGGTTAAAAATGTAAAATTGACAAATGCTCAAAATGGGACTTCACAAACTCACTCAGAATGGAAATTTAACATCATGGAACATGTAAACATGCTAAATGAAAGGTTCTAGAAACACTAAACACCTAATGGGGCTCAAAGGTACAACCAGGTACATGCGCATTTAAAAGCTTTCATAGGACTCAATTCTCTCAATGGAACTCAAAATTGGGAAGGCAATTTTATGTCCCAACAATGGCTTTGTTTGGGGATGCATGTCCATTGTGGGCATGGAAAAGATTCAGATCTCTAAAAGTAGTAGACCACTCCAAAAAATTTCTCTCAAACAACTTTATTGAAAGCAAACAACTACCACCTTTACTATATACAAACAATGGTGTAGGGCCACCACACTTTCTTACAAACTTTACCTCTGTCAAAAACTTGATTTTCATCTAAGCACACATGATGTAAGCTGGAAAAATTATTTATATTAGTCTTGCCAATTAGATCAACATTTTGAAACAACTCAATCAGCAAAAATGAATCTAAACCTTGACTTTCACAATGCATATAAAATTTTGATTCACTCTCCACAACCCGCACATCATGAAAGTTTTGATCAGTATGGTTGTAACTATCAGACTCAAACTGAAAACTCTCTTCATTTAACGAATCATGCATGCTATCAATCTCAAATATGAATGCATCATATTCAACATGCGAAAATGGATCACTCATAACTTCAAATTGTGTATCCTTGTGCATAACCGGATTGAACTTAGATGAACAATCTGACTAGTTCTCACACATGTCATCCATATCAAAATCTAAAACTGATCTAGAATCTTCAAATGGTTCTTCACAATCAACAAATGAATTAGTCATCATATTAGAATATTCATCATAAAATTCATTACAAGGTACATGCAAATTTTCAATAACTGTCTCATCAAACACCTTATTATTAATATCATGAGATGAAATCTCATTAATATTTTGACCATCACACTTGGAAGAAGAACCATCTAACCTCTTACAGTAGTAGGATATGGTATAAACATTAAGCCCATCCTTAATCAAATCTAAAAATTCTATGTCTTTTTCAAACAATGGGTTAATAATTCCATGTAATGATCGTTGTTGAACATCTTGACAAAAAATTGGTTGATTGCCATCACAATCTTCATCATATAAAGTATTATCATACACTTTGAAACTATTACCTGATGTATTGTCACAAACACTTGTAGCATATGAATAAAAATCATAACTACATGAAGACTCATTTTCTTCTCCATCAACGGAGCATATAGAAATTAAATCAATACTATATTCATTGTCTTCATCAAAGTGATTTAAATTTCTTGCAAACCAATCATTGTTAAGTGTTGATGAATTAAATTCAGAATCATTAGTATACTGTTGGTTATTACTGCATCTAACTTCAAGACATTTGGCTACACAACCAAACAATCTGTCCTTGTAAATAATCTCTTTGTCTTCAGATTGTGTGGACAATTCTTCTTCATGCCTTTCAACCTTAAGCTGATTTGCATAATTTGGAACTGGAAATTCATTTTCAGACTTAGGCACATTACTCATACCTTTACTAGCAAGAGAGTACTCACTTCCATCATTTCTTTCTTCCTCCCAATTTGCATCTAATTCACATGAAGATGAACATATGCTATCATGATCCTCTTCTTGACTTGAGCAACAAATCTCATCATCAGCTTCATATGATGCTTCTTCACAATAGGTCAGGTTAGCAACTTCACCATTGTCACTTGCAACATCAGTTTTAGCCTCTTCATCCTCATATTGAAATGAATTCTTTTCAACTTTATGACTGGTTATGTTTTCAACACAATGTTTATCATCAATAGAAGAATGCATAATTGTATTTATACCTTGTATATGTAATTGATCAAGCGATGTGATCTTATCATCATAAACATATGCACTATTCTCAACAAGGAAAGAATCTACTCCTCTTTCCAACAAAAAATCTTCAGCTACACATTTTTTTAATTCTGAAATTTCAGCAAGATCTTTTACAATAGCAGGGGTACACCTTCTTATAAATCCATACTTGAGATTGCATTCAATATCCATTGCAATTTCACAGGCTTGATATAAACTTTGTGGTTGTTTATCCCTCAATAAGAAACCCATCTTCTGGCCCAATGCACCCAAATAAATAACTAAACAAATTTGATCATGGGGCCTACAATTTTCAGGGATATCCATTAATGTTTCATAAAATCTACTATTAAAGCTTGGGATCAATTCATCATGTTCAATATGAATTTCCATCAATCAATCCAACATTAATTTTACATCTACCCACCCATCAAACTATTCAATGAAGGACAAACTTAACTCATCCCATGAAGCAATTGAAACTATAGGCAAGCATGTGAACCACTCTCTTTCATCTCCTTTCAGAGTTTGCACAAACAACCACTTCCATAGATCTTCATGGAACACATCAAAGTCATACATCAAATCCAAAAAAAAATTGGACATGCTTCTTTGCTAATTGGGATTGGTTTCTATCAAACTTTGGCAAGTACCTTCTAATTTCATCAGGGATTTTATTAGGGAAACTAGGTATGCCTTCATAGATCTATAATTCATAGATCTATAATTCTGACTAACTGGCTACATCCTAGACGAAGGGAAATTTTTCATTTCTCAAACTTAAAACTCATTCACCATTAAACACTTTCAAAATTCATAACTTGCAACAGATCTAGAAATATCTTCTACCAACTCAACTTCAAACATACTTCAAAATATGACAATGTTTTATATATCTACCTCTCACAAAGTATGTTGAACCATATTAAAACATTCTCCTATTTAGTGTTGGAAAATCCACTTGATAGAGAAACATTGTAAATCTTACTTTCATGTAAATGAAAACACATGAAAGTGGAGAATACCTTTTGATACAGATGCTTGCAACTATCTCAATGCTACACATAACAACAGATTTAGATCTTATCTAGATTTAGAAACACTTGCATTGCATCTCATATGAATCTTTCACCCATTGTCAAGAACTTGAGATGAATACTTCAAATTAGCATTCCGACTATTGTTTCCATTATAATACCTTCACATTCATGAAGCACCGATACAAAGATTTGACATTGAGTTGCTACTCACTTAGTGAGAAAAGATTTACCAACTTGCAAAACAAAACAAGCTGGTCTAAAAATTACAATAGGTATTTGAAAAATTTATTCAACAACACTTTAGGAATTTGATACTCTTTACAACATGAAAGAACCTTGACATCAACTCTGAATTCTGACAGCAACATATAAAGATTCCAAATGACTTTGATCTTATAATTTCATTCAATTCAATCAAACTTCTACTGTCAATGAATAAGAACACTGGGGGACATGAAACTTCGACAAGGAAATAGGAAACACCTCTTGCTATAAATTTGCTATATCCAATCTATTTCATGCCAGAGATTTTAGTTCTTTATATATGCAAGTCCCCAACAGAGTCACCATTTTGTTGGCTCCTGATTTAATAGTGTTGTAATAACCAAGTATGCAAGGAAAGAATGCGTCTATGGGCAACTATCTCCAATAATGGACATAATTTTACCAAGAACCCAGGCCAACTATAAGGCTACACTCCTTCTTCACTTTAGGCTTTGCAAAACCTAGCTGGGTGAACCTCTTAGGATCCAATTATGTGACTGGTGCAATGAGTATAATTGGAATCTAGATGAACAGATAAAAACCCCTAAATCTTCTATACTTAACCATTACTTCATAAGCATGGAATAGCTAGTGACCTCACTCTTGAAACTGGTAATCCAAGTGCGGGTTAAACTTTGAATAACTTTTAACATAAAAGTGGAAATGTTTGATTAATGATGTTGATTCAACACAACCTCAAATATGCACTAGTATAACAAGTGATCCTATAACTAATCAGTGCCTAATCCATTGGGCAATTCTGTGAATTCAAAAGATACATCTGTGACATCAGGACATATTTCATATACCCAGACATCAAATCTATCTAATCACCTTGTGATTTAGACATCAGTGTTCATTTAGGTCTCATTCTCACAAAATATCCTTCTTAAGTAACTAGTAACCTTGTTAAACATACCAAGCATTTACTTAGCACTTTGTTCCAATAGAAAAATACATTAGACATACAACCTAAAGGGGATGCAAATGGATCTCAGATCTTTGTTCCAAGACCACATAAGACTTACAGATATCTGAGATAGGAGACAACAACCAGAATGAAACTAGTGAAATTATTGCTCATATGTATTCATTTACTTGAAACAATACAATCAACTGCATGAAATTAAAACATGAAACAACCTAACAGATCTGAACTATCTGTATTATATCTACAATTGCTATTCACATGAAAGAATTATGTTGAAGAATGGTGTCTCAGTAGTGAACTATTTTCTTCTCAAAACTGGAACTAATAATGGTCTCACAGTGAAAAACTAGAACTTGTACAATGAGAAAGAATGAGAAAGATATAGGATGAAGGAATTCTCGGATCTGCTCTGCAACTAACAGATCTCCACTTGAAACTCCCTCTCTTTGGCATGAAAAGACTCTCTCTAATCTCTCTCTATAACTGCATATCAAATCCCATCATTTGGCCTCTACAAGGCATAAAGAATCTGTGATATTTTGATTAGAAGAAATAATTGATTTCTGATGTCGAATTTGAACTCAAACTAAAAGGTGAAAATCAGTTATATGACCTCAAAAGGAAAAATAAACTTTTTAGAATAGTTTTCCTTCATACTGAGGATTCAACAAGCCTTCAGATCTGCCCTTTAACCACTCTTGATGATCAATGATGAGTTTTTCCTATTCTGCTGAGAATGCCCTAGATTTTACAAACTGAGCACTTGTGCAAAAATTAACATCAGATTCGAAAAATTTAGATCTTCCTAGTTCTAGTTGTATATTGGAGCACTCATTTTCAATAAAAATAGCTCCAGTTATGGCCCTCTAAAGTTCTGAGTCTCTATTCATAGCTTTCATAGCATTATTGTGCTAAAATTTAAACGTTTCCAAAGTTTTAACTATATGAATAGTTCAGACTTTATTAAAATGACCTACACATTTAGAAAACAATAAAATATTAAAATTTATGATTTCTTAAATTTTCCCACCATTCCCCATCTAGGTCAAACTTAGCTTGACTATCCCGCCACGTGTTAGCATGAGATTGGTTTTCTATTCTGCCACCTCACTATGCCACCTAGATGCCACATCATACTCACTATGTCACTATATTAACTGGCATGCAACTTTTCCTTAGTGACATCCTGAGAATCATCAGATCTGCCATGCGGCATGATCTGGTGCATGTGCTAAACTTGCTACCCACATTCTAACCTCAAAATCTGTGCCACGTGGCACCTTGTGGTTGGTCAGGAATTTTGGCACATCATCATGGCTATTGCACATACTACCACTTGTCAAATGTTGGTTTGTCAGAGGATCTACAGGTGGGACCCACCTTACATTTTACCTTCAATTTTAGTTTCCTCAAGTTTTGGAGGCTTTCTGGTGACTCGCTATGTAACTAGCTAGAAAACCTTGCATTTTTTGACTAGCGAAGTAGCAATTGTCAAATTTTGAGACTTGTTTTATCGCATGCAATATTGATGACATCATCATTTTTAATGTGCAAGTTCATTCAAAATAATATTTCATTCACCTCCAATTGGCCGACTAGGCCCCACGTGCATACAACTTTGCCTTCAAAAAGGTACTTGTCATAAGACACTATACATTACATGTTGGATAATATTTAAGCACTTAAAATTTTCCCACAGTGCCCATGTGGGATAAAGCCCTTCATTATTTTTTCTCCAAGTCACTGTGAATGAGGCCTTCCTTGGCTCTATCTTTTATGGCTTGTGCTTCTCTTTTGTGATGCATGTGTTCTCTACTTATTTCTAGTGTTTTGAATGTTTCATGCACATGGGGTCTCTTTGTGCTTGGCTTGGGATCCACTTTTATTCCCCTGCCCTCTTTCTTAATTGCAGCTTCCTGCTTCAAAACGTGGGGCTCTTTTGTTTATAGCCAGCTGCTTTTTCCTATCATGGACAACAATCAAATAAATATAAAACTTCAAAAGAAAACATGTTTGCTACATGGGTGTTTGAATGTGTAGACTCCTTTTATAACTTTCCAATTCTTCCCTCTTATGTGGTGTGAAAAACTCTCCTTTGATTGTGTATGTTTTTGTCTTTGCATGCAGACTCATTATTTTTTATGTGTTGGCTGCTCCAAATCTCCAACGTGGGTATGTTCATGGAGCTTCTTTTATGATGCCTCCCCTTCTCTTCAAGCTGGCTGTGATCTATGGTTTTTTATTGACTATGTGAGCTTTCTAATCATGCATGGGCTTGTTTCTTCAGCATGGATTTGCTCCTCTTAAAAAAATGACTTTGTTCTTGCTTGCGCAAGGTCTTCATCATCAGTATGGGAGCTTTAACTTTAGGCATGGAGTCTTCTTGTGCTATCCTGCATGGGGAGTTTGCTCAAAATGTGGGCTTGTTTTTAATAGCTTGTGTTCTTCATTTTAATCTTAAGGCTTTGACGAGTGCAACTTTAAAAATGCCATGTGTCTTCTCTTTGCATTGGCCATCTAAGATTGTTTACTTGCATGGAATTTTGCTTTTCATTTATTCACATGGAAAGATCCTTTCTACATAGACCCTCTACTCTATTCAATGTACCTACTCCTCTACCAGGCGTGAATTTTCATCAATGCATAGACTTTGTCTTTCTATGTGTGAATAGTGCCCTTTTAAGATGGGTGTAACTTCCTTTTGTAATGTTTATTGCTCTTCTATATGCTTGTTATCCTCTATTATATGCGTGGCTTGTTATGTTAACATGTCGTGGGTTTCCTGTGAGATGAGCTTGACTTTCTCTTCAACACCATTAGATTCGAGCATATTTGCTAGATTCCATAATTTGATTGTGTGATCACTGCTTCCATTGATGATTCTAGTCATTAAAACCACTACCTTTTGTCAAATATCAATACCATTTTGCCACTATGTAAAGTACACTCCTGAACTCAACTTCACCCTCTATATTAAAATGAATTCCTTTCGCAACAATGCATTGTTTCTTTTAATCTTGCCCATTCAATTTCTTTACTTTGAAGGTATTTTTGGAGCGTATCCATTTCTTGATCTTCATCTAACAATTCCTTTGAAATAGACTCAAACTTTACATTAGTAGCTCTCAAAGACTAAAGCTCTCTCATTCTTAGATCTGGTAGCTACTTGTACCGTGATTCTAGCCAAGTCCATGTCTTCTCAATTCTCATCAAAGACATAGCTTTCACATTTGAGAGCTATGAGAGCCTTAGAGGATCTAGATTCTTCCATTTCATTTTCTAATTCCTTCCATATAGCTAGCTCTATTTTACAAGGCAACCAATTCCACTCTTTTACACATGGGTATTCCCTTTGTCGCACTATCCTTATGCCTTTGACTCACTCTGCCTGATGGAATCCATATGACCCCAAAATGGGTCTAGTTATAAAAAAAATTCATTTTCGAACAACTGAACCATCAAACTAATCTATTGAGATCTTCAAACTATCTAGAATCAAAATTGAACATTGAATTATCCTTAAAACTCATTTTTACCTATTCTTGCAAATTGTCACTTTTATGCCAGGAGGTCCATTGACTGGCCTTAAAAACTAATCCGAACCTCTGACTAGGTTCTAAAAACTAACCCACTGATGCTCTGTACCACACACTTGCACCATGTCGAATCTTGCCCCATGAAGAATTTGGGGTCAAAAGATATTCTTTGTCAAAGTTGACCTCTCATAATTACCTGCAAGTAAACAAGTAAGAAAGCAATAAATTGGGTCAGATTTGGCTTTGACAACTGGGTAGACGGACACTTGGAGGTACAAAAATTGGTGCATTGGGTCACTGTCACGAGGAGAATATGGATCTAAAATTTGGGCTCATGAAAAATAACAAGGCTCATTTGAAAAGCATTCAAAGTGGGCTACTTGTAATTTGACAACTAGAAATAATGACAAAAAGTCAATTTTTACAAATGGATTTGACCTAGAAAAGTGTGCAAATGGATTCATCATGACTTGAAACTTGGCACACATGAAGTATTTTTAGAGGAGAACAAAGTGGTTTAAGCCATTTGATCTTACCAATCACGGATCTCCAGTTATGATGTCCTGAACAAGGGTACTAATCAATCTGCATTTGCTGACACTAGTGAAAAGTTAGAAATTGTGTTTGGAATCTCATTTGAAAACTGAACAAGTAGATTTGTCATGAGCTTAAACTTGAAACATAACAAGTCTCTTACCTCTACAATGTAACACAAAAGGAATTTCAATATTTTGGTCAATTGGGTCAAAATTATAACATGTCAAACAGGGCTTCCCAGAATTTATAAATAATTGCAAAAACATAAAAACAGTAACTGATCAACTTTGAGGGATTCAAAACCTAGTCAAATGGATTCAAAATGACTCAAAATGTAAAACATAGGCTCTCAAGTATGGATGCTAGATACTCCCAAAGTGGAAAATCATGAAACATCTTTTGGTATGAGATATTCACTTGTGAACATGGCCTCTTGTTGCTATTTGACACAAGTGAAATATGCAGAATTGACAAATGCTTGAAATGGGACTTCACGAACTCACTCAGAATGGCAATTTAACATCATAGAACATGTAGACACACTGAATGAAAGGTGCTAGAAGCACTAAACACCTCATAGGACTCAAAGGTATAGCTGGGTACATGCGCATTTAAAAGCTTTCATAGGACTCAATTCTCTCAATGGGACTCAAAATTGGGAAGGCAATTTTGAGTCCCAACAGGTGTCATGCCCACCCCAATTTGACCTTCTCATTGGATGGTTTCTACATAATCATATCTAGTGTCAAGTATTTATGTGGATGCATTTACTTTACATGTTATTTCAATATGTTTATGCATGCGTTGTTTTAAAGTTAAAAGTTTTATTGGTTAGAGATTAGTACTTCTGATTCACCCTTGACCCCACCAAAAGTATACATTTCCCATTTTTATTTCCAACAATTGGTATCAAAGCTCATTTCTCATTAGGAGAAGCCTTATAACTTGGAGAAAAGATCTTGAGATGGAAGTTTACACGTTTGGAAAGACCATTGAAAATTAGGAGATTGAGCTACATCTCTTACTACAACAATGAAATGAAGCCATAGATGCATTGAGAAGTTCACTGAAGAGAAGGAAAGAGATTGCTGTGGCAAAAAATGACACACAATACAAAGAAATTGACACCACAAAGTTATTTTGAGATGGTAACTCCTATGAATTTAATGCAACAATTTTTGATCTCATGGAAAAGAACAAAGCAGAAGCCAAGGAGATCAAAAATCTCAAGTTGGAAAAAGAATCACAAGCTATATTGCTATGTGAGGTGACTGAGAAAAAGAAGAAAGCTATAGAGGACAAGGCCATGATTGAAGAAGGAAAAAGAATTTTGGCAAATAGATTGGAAGAAAAATCAGCAGAGCTATCTAAGATCTCAAACATGCAATTGGACATCTTAAGCCAAATGATGAATACTCATCATGAGTTGAATGTCAAGGACATTGAGATAACTAAATTAAAGTTGTAGAATGAACAATTGCAGAATGACTTGAAAAGAGAAAAGGAGTTTTCTGAAAGTTTCAACAAGCCAAATGAAGCCATCAAGTACTTTGAGCAACTACTAAAATCCCCTAGATCTACTAAAGACACATCAAGATTGGGCTACATAATCATTGAAGAAGAGGAATCATTGAAAACTACAGAGGAAAGATATAATAAAGGTAAGATTCTAAACCTACTTGTCATCACTATGAAAAGAAAGGACATACAACTAATGTTTGCAGGAATAAGAATGCTAGTCAAATTCTAAGCCTAAGAACATGACTCATTTTCACAAGTGCAAAAAACAAGGTCATCAGGCACATGAATTCAAAACTAGAACCATGCATGCACCAAAATTTGAAGGATACTACTACAATTGTTAGAAGTTTGTACACAAAACCTTTGTATGCAGATCCAAATCCACATGGTCATCAAACAAGCCAACAAAGGGAAGAAGGTATGAAAATTCCTATAACTGGGATTATAATACAAGACATAGCTATCATTATTGTCAAGAGTATGGACACATCCCTAAGAAATGCATAAGAACAAACTTTAGTGGTAGCTACAATAGATGGTTGAGCCAAACCACATGTTTTAGCTATTTGAAGACTGGTCATATCAGCAAGCATTGCCCAACAAGAACAAAGTCACCTAACTTAGATTTCAACAAAGGAAATGGAAAGGTAGATGTTGAGCACATCAGAGGAGAGATGAACAAAACATGGAGAAAAAAAGATGGATGAAACACATCAAATGAAGGGATCACTTCACCTGATAGGTCAAGTGGTCACATCTCATCAAGCTAAGAAAAAAGAGGTATGTGGAATTGATATTTAAATGCTTCATCATACATTATTTCTAAGATAAGATAGCTCTAAAAAAGGTATAAATTATCATGAATAAAGATGCAACTCAACAAAGAAAAATCAAGGTTAAATCTTTAAGCTTTTGTCTTACTACCAAGTGTAAAAATTCCTCTTCAATTTTTGAGTAAATTCTAGTGTGTACTGAGCTATTAGCAAAAGCCAATTGAAGCCGAGTTAGTAGTAGCTGCTGACTGAATTGATGCCAAGTAAAGATAATTCTTATAGTTGTCGAGTGATGGGAAAATCAATGGATGTCGAGTGATATAGAAATTGCATTGGAATTGAGTTAACAACTATATATGCACCATGCATTAAATGCGATGTTTTGAAGGGTATACGACCAATTTTTGCTATTATAACACTTCCTCATGTCTTGAACCAATTATAACACCTTGTAATTTCTAGTCAATTATAACACTTATTGAATTTTTAGTGAGGGTCATATCACATAAATTTTATTAGTCAAACTGACTAAATAATGTTCCTTATATAGCAGTTGATGTAGGATATAAGATTGTGAAGAAAGATCATACTTATGATCTTGTATAACTATAGTTGCAGAAAATAATGGAGAACTTAGGAGCAATAAGGAAGTCTAAAAGTGCTCAATGTAAATTTGGTTCCATATTAATATGCATATTTTTCTATGTTCAAAATGAATTCCCATCTTTTGGTAGAGTAGGATGGAAGACCAATAAGTCTCTTTCTATGCAAATAAATGAGTATATTGAGAAAATTGGAGACAATTTTGAGTCAGTAATGACTAGTTACTTTGAAGAGTTCAAGTAGTCAATGAAATAGAGGTTGAGAATTCATGTTTCCTTGGTGGAGAAATGCTATAATGATATTTTATTTCTAGTAGACATTGACTACACGTTCATCCAGGCTGTAGTGCCTAGATCAGATGGCTAAGGCCTTTGGGCTATGAAATCAACATTTATGAAGCTTCAACTACCATCACTACACTACTTACAAAAGAAGTTGACAAGACTGCTAATTTTTTTGGTAATTATGATGTTGTCAAATCAAAAGTTGAGATGGAATTAAAGACAACATCAACCTTGAAGAAGAAGGATAAAATGGTTAAGAAACTTAAAGCCATGTTTGGTGAAGGAGTTGAAGGCAATGATGGAGAAGATGATGAAAAAGAAGAAAATGAAGAAGAAAAGCAAGGCTAAGAACCTCTCGCCCTTACTCAAGGCATGGGTGAAGATGCATAAGAAGAAGTTTCCAATGAGGAACAAGCCAAGGAAGCACCAACCAAACAAGAACCAAAGAAGAGGAAGGCTAAAACATGACCTGCAACACAACCAAAGGGAAAGAAAGCAACTAGACCAAGCCCTAGATAGCCTAATGCTCCAGCTACAAGAGCTAGCACAAGGGCCGCCACTTAAAAGACTAAGAAGAAAGTAAAGGAAAAGAAAAAGGCTATTGAACAACAAGGTCCTGTGTAGAAGAAGCTAAGAAGAAAATATGTGGTACAACCAAAAACTGATGATGAAAGGATTGAGTTAAAAGAGACAAGCCAGTTTAGAGTGGTAGGTCATGCTTCAAGGTCTAATATTGAAAACATTCATGAAAATGATAGGGATAATGCAGACTTAATAGGATTGAAAAATATTGAATTTAATAAATTGGGTAGAGAAGACCAAAATATGTTAAAAGAATTAGTGTATGCCATGATGGAAAAATTCAAGAATACCCCTCTTAAATTTGATAACAGAATGCCCAAAGATTTGTATTCAATTATTGAGAATAAATGGCACTATTGCCTAAATATGGAAAAAGAAGTAAGAGAATCTACATTGGTACAAGTGATGCTAGAATTATCAAAAAATAAAATCACAAAAATAAATAAGAAACATGGTAGCAAATTTGTACCCAAATATACAGCCATTAGCATTCTTCAAAACAAGATTGAAGATGTTGTAAAGAAATCCACTCAAATATGGAAGTTGATATATGGCTTGAATACTATCAAGGAAGGAGTAGATGATACCTTTGAGGGAAGGAATAATGGAGAAGATGACAATAATGATAAGGAAGGAGAATCTGAGAAAGAAAATGGAGATAACATAGTGGGGGAGGCAAAATAGAAAAAGGATGAAATGGCAACAACTAAGGAGTAGCAAATAGAACAAAGTGTGCAAGACACACAATTGACAACATTAAGCCCCCCACATGACACAAACACACCTGTAGACACAATTAAAGTGAAAGATGTTCTTGACAACATAGCTTAGAAGATCAATCCACTGACTATAGAGGATCTAAAGAAGATCCTTGATGAATCCACACTACAAGCTAAATTGTGTGATAATCCAGTATTGGTCAGTGTGGATGAACTAAAAAAAGTAGTAGCTAACATAACTAGGGATAAAGTGAATACAAAAGAACCACCTTTTATCATCCCTATAGCTACTAGTGGTCAACCTCTAGTGCAAACATTAGAGGATACATCAGCAAAGGTTGACACCACAGTAAATTTTTTTATGATTGAACAAAAGACTTAGACTAAAAAGGAGCCCACAAAGAAACAAGTAGGAAAACAAAATGCTTCTATACCTATTGCACAAACACAAGGTGCACCACAATTGATCATAATTGATCAAGGAAAATCTAATGAAGGGAAGGACATACCCAAGGAAAAGGAGCAGGAAGCCATACAAACATTGGTTAATTTACCAAAAATTAGCACTCCCACCAAAGTCCTTTAGGAGCTCAGCACTGATGCAATGCCACTTCAAATTTTTGCACCAGGCTCAAGCTTGACAAAGGTTGCAAGGGTACTTCACTATGAAGACCCAATACTAGATGAAAAAATAGTTATACCAAAATATGACTATGCAACCATGAACTTAGAATAGATTAATATCATCCAAGAGGCATTGGAAAGATAGAAGAATCAAAAGATACTCAGGAAGGAGTATAAACAAAGGCAAACACTTCATGAGATCAAAGACATCTTCTTAGATGCCTTCAGCTTGCAAAAACTCGATGAAACCAAGCCTATGTTAGAACAATCGTAAAAAAACTATTGAACATGTGACAAATGAAGACCTAGAAACTAGTGTCAAACTCATGGAATGGTCTAGAAAGAAATTTCAAGGAAAATTAAATGAGAATATATTTAGTGGAATAGCACTATCAAAAGTGGAATTGGCTTCAAAGATTGAAAAAGTGAAGAAATTACTTGAGAATATATTCTCATAGTACACAAAATTGTGTGACCCCACACTCTTCACACAAGAGATGAGCCAGAGAATTTTGAGTCTAGAAAGGAATTTGAAGATTTCAGGCATGTAATTGCCTCAAAACCCAACTCAATGTGAGAAGCACTTTCATTCAATGCTTCATACAGAAAAGGAACTAGTTGTATTAACAGAAGAAGAGGCTAACACAAGAGCCAAAGTAGTCCATATGTAAGCTTCCCTAATCCCTCACATGGAAATACTATAGAAAGAACTAGCCTATGCTGAAATAGTGCTAAAGAAAGATCCTAATCTTTCAAATTTGGAAAGCTTAGTTCACCTTGTAGTAGAGATAGCCATCCAAATAAAATCCTTAGATGTTACAATAGGCAACTGGGATGTTGTTCTAAAGATTGTAATTGAAGCCAATAAGAATTTTCTAGATAAACACACAGTCAATGTATAGACCCTTTGACATAAGTGTCAAAAAGGGGGATATAAATGTAATGAGGAGATAAAAGCTAGGGGGAGACAAATATGCAAGGTGGAGACATGTGAAAGGGGGAGATAAAGTAAACAGAGAGAAGAGAAAACAAAGAGGGAGTAAATAGTAGAAAAAAAAACAACGCATATCAGATAAAGCATATTAGAATGATTGAAGACAAAGAGTATCAACAAGAGGAAAATCTACTCAGAGAGATATTGGATATAGAAAAGACACATTAACTCAAGGGGAGTTACAAAATTTTGAGGTATATAGTCCATTACAAAAAATTTAAATTTTTTAAAGTTTTTTATATATGCCGAATTGGATGTATATTATACTCGAGAAAATTAGATTTATGTATAGTTAAGTGTTTTTTCCACTCATGTCAAAGGGGGACATTGTTGATCTTAGATTAGTTTTGAAAATTAATTGTCAACATACTTGAGAAATTTACTAAGTTCATGCCAAGATAGTAACACATGGTGAGCATAATATGTATAGATACCAAGTTGCAATGAGTGTCAAGTCACTCATGTGCCGAGCAATTCAAGTACCAACCAAGACAAAATTATAGTAAGTGTTGAGCATTAGTATTATCAAGTGCCAAGTAACACAAAATGGACCTTGTTGGTTGTGATGGCACAAACAATTATGTAAACCATTTTTTGGCTGACTTATGGATAGATCTTGAAGCTTTGAAGATAAGATTGAATCTATTTTGATTCCCTATGCAATTAACATGCAACCAATTAAAAAAATAGAAGGAATTGATGGGAAACATGAATGAATCTCAATTGTAGATTCATACCTAACCCTAAGCCATCAAAGTCTTTTTAAAGGGAGATGAAGCCCCATAATTCATAGTGTGTGTATGAATGAGGAGGTGATGCTAGCAAAGAAGGAAATGAAAGGGGTGAATTGATCAGTTTCAAGGTGACTTAGAAGAATGATAGAATTGCAAAATTAGTTTGTAGAATAGAGGATTGAGGATAAAATAATTTCATAATAGATTACAATGGATCAAGATGGACTAAATTGAGATATGAAATCAGCAATACCAAATTGTAAGTAGTCAGATCAAACATTTTACTGTACTTTCTAACAACTGTATCGGCAAGATGAAATCTTTTGAACTAAGGTCGATTTAATAGTCATTGTAAAATTATTTAATAGGATGACATGTTGAAATTTAAATGTGGGAAGATTTTCTTTTGAGAGGTGGGGCGAGGGGTGGGGGTGAATTAGAAGTAACAAACTTTACCCTCTAAATCTTTTAATTGAGATTAGTCACATGCATCTAGCACATCTAATTGACATGAAAGTATAGACATGTATGAAAATTTATAGCAAAAGATTTGGTCACCCATAAATCCTCCAAAATGAGAAGGTAAAATTGGGGTGGGGATGATAACCACAACTTATCACTACAACAATATGTATGTTTAAGGTTACAAAGTTTGACCATCAAAAATGGTCTACCCTATGAAAGGCCTACCTTGCTAAAGGCTTTACACCCTATTAAAAGTGACCTATCTAAAGGATTTACAAACATTCACTTGGAATGTTACCCTATTAAAGGATTTATCACCTTGTTAAAGGTTCTACAAAATAGTTGTTAAGCCAACCTATCTTCATAGGATTTTCATTCTCCTAATACAATGGTTAGAAACTATAGTAGAATGTGTTGACTTGATGACTTAAAATCATCAATTGCTGATTCTAGATCCTTGTTCTATTCAATAAATCTAATCCTTCCTGATTTGATATATCTATGTTCGAGTTGTTGATACTCTGTTCTAGACAAACTGATTCTACAATGTTGTTCTTCCTCTAAGTCTTCTCACCCTTTTCAAAACTTCACTAGCATTTACTCATGCATTCTCACATGACCTCTTACTTACTCACTCTATAAATTATGGAGTTTCAACCTACTTATAAAGGTTTCAAGACTTAAGGTTAGGTATGAATCAATGATCAAGATTCATCCATCTTTTCTTCCTCATTTCTTTCCATATTTCCTAATTGGTTGCATGCTTTCTCCATTTTTCTAATTGGTTGCATGTTGATTACATGGGGAATGTAATAGATTCAAGCTTATCTTTTAGATCCTTCAAGATTCATCTTGAGTCAGCTCAAAAATAGTTTATATCTAAGTTTGTGAGGGCACAAACTCTTATGTTGATTTTTTGTTACTCGACACTTATTGATTGTTGATGCTCAACTCATATAGAAAATCTATCTTGCTTGGCTCCTATACTTTTCTTGGCTCCTATACTTTTCTTAGCATCAATTATCACTCAACACTTGAATAACTCAACATCTATTGAATTTCTAGCTCAATGCATACTATAGCTTGGTATCTATATAATACTCGATATCAACTTAGAAATTTCTTAAGTGTGTTGACACTCAATTGTCAAAACTAATATGAGACCAACAACATTCCTATTTGACATGAGTGTCAAAAACACTTAACTAAAAATTATGAATCTGATCTCTATGAGTAGAATATACATCTTGTTTAGCATATTTATAAAACTTCAAAAGCTTGTTCAAAATTTTGTAGCAGGCTATATATCTTAAAATGTGTAACTCCCCCTGAGCTGATGTGTCATTCCTATATCCAAAACTCATTATGCTGAATTTGTCTCATGCTAATTATTTTGATACTCTTTATCTATGCCTTGTCATTCCTTCCCTTTTCTACTCTATTATTGCCTACTGTATTTCTTTCTACTCTATTTCTAGTTCCCCTTCCACACATCTTCCCTTGCAGTTTTTGTATCTTTTTAGCTTTATCTCCTTCTCTTTCCTCAAAACTCAAAATTTTATTATCCCCCCCTTTTAGGCATCTCCCCCTTTGGGTATCATTTATTATATCCATAATGTATAATCTTCGCATATCTTCATAATGTGTTATCTCCCCTTTTTTGACACTTATGCCAAATGATTCTATTAATGAATTGAATACTTAGCCAAAAAATAATTATTTACCTCCATTATGATCTTTAGAGAAGCATCCCAATTATCTAATGCAATTTCTATTTCTTTAAGTTGGATGACTATCTCTACTGCAAGGTGTACTAGGCCTTCCAATGTAGAAAGATTGGGATCTTTTGTCAAGACATTCTCTACATAGGCCATTTCTTTATACAAAATTTCCAAGTGAGGGGTTATGGCATACTGGATTTGTATTAACTTGGCCTTGGTGTTTGCCTCATCTTTTGTGAGTATAACTATTTTCCTTTGTGTGTGAAGTGTTGTAGGAAAATGCTTCTCACTTTGAGCTAGATCCTTTGGTAGCTACATGCTAGATACTTTGAGGTTCCTCTCCAAGCTCAATATCCTTAGGCTGGTCTCTTGTGTGAAGTATGAGGAATCACACAGTTTGGAGTACAATGAGAATACATTCTCAAGTACTACTTTCACCTTTTCTACCTTCTTTTCTAGCTCCACCTGTGATAGTGCTACCTCACTAGATATTTTCTCATTTACCTTCACCTAGAATTTCTTTTCAAACCATTCAAGTAATTTGACATTGGTGTCTAGGTCTTCATTCTATACTTGGTCCACTATGTTGGATAATTGCTTCATTATGAGCTTTGTCTCATCAGGTACTTGTAAGCTAAAAGCATCTAAAAAGATGTCCTTGATTTAAATTAGGGCTTGCCTTTGCCTATACTCATTTCTGAGTATTTCTTTCTTCTTCTTCTTCTCTAGTGCCTCTTGCACTTCATTGATCTACTCTATGTTCATTGTTTTATAGTCATAGCTTGGTATGACTATCTCTTCATCAAGTGCATGGTCTCCATCATGAAGAACCCTGGCTACCTTGGTAGAGCTCGAGCCTAGTGTTGATATTTGTAGAGGTAGTGCATCAGTGCTTTGCTATTGTGTTGTTCTAGTAGGAGTTCCTATAGTAGGAAAATTGACTAATGTTTGGATTGTCTCTTGTTCCTTCTTCTTAGGGCTCTCCTCCTTGGCTTCTACAATTCTGCCTTGATCAATTATAGTAATTTGAGGAGGTGTGCCTTCAATTTTTGCTATAGGAATAGAGGTATCCTTCTATCCTATTTGCTCCTTTTCTTGCTCCTCCACACTTGAAGTCATTGTGACTATGGAATCAACCTTAGTAGATGCATCTTGTGCTGCTTCCTCTTGTGGTTGTCCACTTGTAGCTATTGGAGTTTGTGAAGGTGGTTCTTGTGGATTCACCTTCTCCTTGTTATCTCAACTACTACCTTTTGAAGTTCCTCCACACTCACCAAAACTAGATTAGTGCATAGTTGTGATTATAGAATAGTTTGATGAAGGATCTTTCTAAGATCCTCTACAGTTATTGGGTTGATGTTCTAACCAAAGGTGTCAAGAACATCCTTCACAATTACTATCTCTACAGGTGTGGGTGTTACATGTGGAGGACTAGGTGGTCTCATTTGTGTGTCTTGCACACTCTGTTCTTGTTGTTGTGCCTCATTTGTTGCCATATCACCCTTTTGTGTTTCCTTCTCCATTGTAACTTCTTCCTTGTAATTTTCTTCTTCATTATCTTCATCATTTCTTCCCTCAAAGGGATCTTCTTGTCCTTCCTTAACTATTTGAAGGCCATAAATTACTTTCCACATGAGAGTGGACTTCTTCACAACATCTTCAATTTTATTTTGTAAAATGTTGAAGGCTCTCCATTTGGGTGCAAATTTTCTCCCATGTTTCTCACTTGCCTTACTTATTTGACCTTTGGTGAGTTTAGCCATCACATGAGCCAATGTTGACTCTCTTATTTATTTCTCCATGTTTAGGCAATAATGCCATTTATTTTCTACAATTGAATATAGCTCCTTAGGCATAGCATTATCTAGTTCAAGTGAAGTATTCTTGAACTTTGCCATCATAGTGTAAATTGACTCTTCCACTATGTTTTTCTCTTCTCTTGTTAGCTTATTAAAATGAATGCCTTTAAGTCCTGACAAGTTTGCATTGTCTCTTATATCATCACAAATATTTTCCAAATCTAATTTTGTGGTGTGACTTACAACTCTAAATTGACCGTTGTCCTTTGATTCAGTCCTCTCCTCATCTAATTCTAGAGGTGCCACATATTTTCTTCTCTTTTTCTCTAATGGTCCTCCCTATTATGTCACTTTCTTCTTTTCTTTTTCTTTGGCTACCTTTGTTGTGGCTCTTTTATCTACCCTTGTGGTAGGTTTTGCTGGGCTTGGCTTGGTTATTTTCTTGCCTTTAGGCTATGTTGCAGGCTGCTTTTATTCTTTCCTCTTCTTGGGATCTACCTTAGGTGCTTCCTCTTTGCTCCTCGACATCTTCACCCATACCTTGGGTTAATGCTAGTGGTTTTTGCCCTTGTTCCTCTTCATCTTCTTCTTCCTTTGCCTCTACTGTGCTTTATCCAATTTTTTCCTTAAGCTTCTTCACTAGTTTATCCTTTTTAAGTGTAGAAGCAATATTTAACTCCATATATACTTTAGATCTCACTACATCATATGTGCCAAAATGTGGTGCACTCATATCTACTTCCTCAACTAACAATTTTGTAATTGATACAAATACTTCATCAATATTTATTTCATACCCAAGTGGTCTACGACATCTTACTCTTGGTATGGCTACTTGAATGTAAGTGTAATCAATATCAACAAGAAAAGAGATCTCATTTATGTGCTTCTCCACAAGTGAGACTAGAATCCTAAGTCTCCATTTTGTCTATTTCTTGAAATCTTCAAAATAGCTGGTCATGATTGTTTAAAAATTGGGTCCAATTTGTTCTATGTATTCATTCACCTGGGCTCCAATGGACCTTTTTGTCTTCTAGCTAATCTTTCCATAAGAAGGGAATTCATTTTGTACATAGAAGAATATAAATATCAAAATTGTACCAAACTTACATTGAGATCCCTATGTTCTTCTTATAGCTCCCAAATTTTCATTGATCTGTTGTAGTTGTAGTTCGACTAGATCATAAGTATGATCCTTTTTAAATGGTTTATAAGAAACATCCACTGCAATAAAAGGAAGACTGTTGAGTCTACTAGATTGGTAGAATTTATGTGAAATGACTTTGTTAGTAAAATCAACAAGAGGATCCTTAATAGTATCAATGGTCATGTCTTTGTTGTTCCACTTGGCTCTAATATTCTTCTCAATAGCTTCTTTGGAGTCACTCCTTAGGGGTTTAGGCCGGTCTAGGGTTGGATACCCTATTACCCTATGAATAATCCTTTTTGATATTTTGACTGGCCCTTTTTCTAACCATAAGCTACCACCATGTATCCTACTGAGTATAATTCTAATCCATTCGGTCTTAAAAATAATAAGGAAATCTAGGGCATAGGTTAAGCCCTTCTTCTCAAAGATTTAAAGCTCTTCCTTCAAGATTCCTTTTTCACATAGTCTATAATATGCCTTCCTAATTTCCATGTCTCCTATGGCACCAATTTTGTAGTTATAGCATCTACTAACATCTTGAACCATTACTATGTTAGGAGGAATTATAGATAGGGCTCCAACTAGGTCATTCTTGTATGCAACTTCAGGGATAGGTCAAAAATTAGGTTGTTTAACTTCATTTGACACTAACTGAACTTCAAAAAACTCTTTATCTTGAGGTTTTCTAGAATTGGAGGCTATTTCTTCAAACTAAGGTTTAAACATGAAGAAATTTTAAAATTGTTTAGCTCAACACAAGTATAAATACCTTGAATCAAAGAAACTGTGCTAAATCTATGTAGAAGTTTGCTCAAATGCTTATTCTTCACTTGGAAATAATTTTGCACTCTTCTCATCTTTTTCTCTTTGCTCGTGATGGTGAAAAAATGATTCAAAATGTGATCATATGCCCTTGTTTCATAGCATTTAATGCTTAGTGCATTTACAGCTATCTGCTTGTCTCCTTAAGCATTTATGCTTTACTCAACTTCCATTGTCTTTCCAACACTTGACATATACTAGAGTTTCACTTACTCAGCTTCAATACAAATTTCCCTTTGCTTAGCATCCACTACTACCTCAGCTACAACTAATCACTCGGCTTGTACTGACTTTGATAGACAACTTGGCATATACTAGGATTTTACTTGGCATCTAGAGGCAACTTTTCTTACTCAACAATACTCATGAAAATTTGAAGTTTTAACTTTGCATATCTATTCATGTTGATCTTTCCTTTTTAGTACTAACTTAGTATTGGAATTGATGTTTGATAAAGCATTAAGTATTAGTTCCACATACCTTCTTTTGTTTAGTTGGATGAAGTGTGACTGCTTGACCTTTTGGATGAAGTGGTCTCTTCATTGGATGTGTTGCCTCCATCTTTCTTCTTCCAATTTTTATTCATCTCTCCTCTAATGTGTTCAACATCAAACTTTTCCATTTCCTTTGTTGAACTCTGAGCTGGGTGCCTTTGACCTTGTTGGGTAGTTCTTACTGATGTGACTAGTCTTCAAACAACTAAAACATGTAGTTTGGCTTAACCATCTACTGTAGCTTCCTCTAAAATGTGTTTTTATGCAATTTTCAAGGATGTGTCCATACTCTTGATAGTAGTGAAAACTTTTCCTAGTGTTTTAGTTCCAATTTTAGTTATGTCCATAATTATTTGCCCTTGCTAATTGATTATGTGTCCACATAGGCTTTGATCTACACTCAAAAGTTTTATGTCCATACTTCTTGCAATTGTAGTAGTGACCTTCAAATCTTGGTGTTTAGATGGTTCTAGTTCTGTAGTCATGTGCTTGATGTCCTTTCTTGTTGCACTTGTGATAGCGACCCATATTTTTAGGTTTTTCATGTTGATTGGTGTTCTTTCTCCTACACATATTAGAGGTATGTCCCTTCTTACCATAAAAATGACAAGTGGGTTTTGTGTTCTTACCTTTGTTATTTCTTTCTTCTGCTATCTTGGATGACTCTCCTTCTTTAGTGTTGGTGTATTCTAGTCCTATAGTGTCATTACTAGATCTTGGCAATTTCAATAGCTATTCAAAATATTTGATGGCTTCATTAGGTTTGTTGAATCTTTTTGAAATTTTCTTCTCTCTTTTCAAGTCATTTTTCAGTTCCTCATTTTGTATCTTCAGTGCAAAGATCTCAATGTCTTTGACATTCAACTCATGATGTGTATTCATCATCTAGCTTAGGGTTGCTAATTGCATGTTTGAAATTCTTGCAAGCTCAATTGACTTTTCCTCCAATATGTTAGCAAGATTTCTCTTATCACCTTCTATCATAGCCTTATCTTCAATGGCTCTTTTCTTCTATTCAATCACTTCACAAAGCATCATGGCTTGAGATTCTTGTTCAATCTTTAGAGTTCTAAGTTCTTCTATTTGAGCTCTATTCTTCTCCATCAAGTCTGCTATTGCTACATCAAACTCCTTGGAATCTCCATTTGCAAACACTTTTGAGGTGTCAATCTCCTTATACTGTGTATCATTCACAGTTATGGCAATCTCTCTTCTTCTCTTTAGGGATTTACTTAGTTCTTCCTTGGCTTCTTCTAGAGAATGTAAAATAAGTTGTATCTCAATTTCCTAGTTTTCTATGATCTTCCCAAGTTTGTAGACTTCCATTTCTAGATCTTTTTCTCCAAGCTATAAGGCTTCTCCTTGTGAGAACTTGGCTCTGATACCAATTGTTGAAATTTACAAGTGGGAAGATTTTCTTCTAAGAGGGTGGGTGGGGGGGGTGTGTGAATCAGAAGTAACAAACTTTACCCTCTAAAGCTTTTAATTGAGATTATTCACATGCATCTAGCACATCTAATTAACATGAAAGTAAACACATGCATGAAAATTGATAACACAAGATTTGGTCACCCAGAAACCCCCCAAAATGAGATTAGGTAAAATTGGAGTGGGGATGACATCCACAACTTATCACTATAGTAATATGTAACTATTTAAGGTTACAAAGTTTGACCATCAACAATGGTCTACCTTGTGAAAGGCCTTCCCTATTAAAGGATTTATCATCTTGTCAAATATTCTACAAAATAGCTATCAAGCCAACCTATTGTCATAGGATTTTCATTCTCCTAATACAATGGTTAGAAATGATAGTAGAATTTGTTGACTTGATGACTTACAAACTAATATGATCCTTTTTGATCTAATATATCTCTGTTTGAGGTGCTGAAACTCTGTTCTTGACAAACTAATTCTACAATGTTGTTCTTCTTCTAAGTCTTCTCACCCCTTCCAAAACTTCACTAGCATTCACTCATGCATTCCCACATGACCTCTTACTTACTCACTCTATAAATTATGGGGTTTTGACCTCCTTATAAAGGTTTTGCAACTCAGAGTTAGGTATGAATCTATGATCGAGATTCATCCATCTTTTCCTGCTCATTTCTTTTCATATTTCCTAATTGCTTGCATGCTTTCTCCATTTTTCTAATTGGTTGCATGTTGATTACATAGGGAATGTAATAGTTTTGATCTTATCTTTTAGATCCTTTGAGATTCATCTTGAGCTGGCTCTAAAATGGTTTACATCTGAGTATACTGATTCTATGTTACTCAGCACTTACTAATTGTTGATGCTCGACTCATATAGAAATTTTGTCTTTCTTGGCTCCTATACTTTTCTCCGCTACTATACTTTGCTCAACTCCTATACTTTACTCAACTCCTATACTTTACTCAAATTTTATACTTTGCTTGACATCAATTATCACTCAATAATTGAATAACTTGGCATCTATTGAATTTCTGGCTCAACACATATTGTAACTCAACATCTATATAATACTCAACATCAACTTAGAAATTTCTTAAGTGTGTTGACACTCAATTGTCAAAACCAATCTGAAACAATCCTTTGTAAGCCTTTAATAGGGTAGGCCTTTCATAGGGCAGATCATGAGAATGTTCAAACTATATAACCTTAATAGGTGAACTTTATTGCTACTATAGTAAAGAATTGTGGGTGTCATCCCCACCCCAGTTTTACCTTCTCATTGGAGGGTTTCTAGGTAATCGTATCTAGTGTCAATTATTTATGTGGATGCATTTACTTTACATGTTATTTTAATATGTTTATGGATGCATTGTTTTAAAGTTAAAAAATTTATTGGTTAGAGACTAGTACTTTTGATTCACACCCCGCTCTCCCCCCCTTAGAAGTATACATTTCCCATTTGTATTTGCAACACATTATCACTTGAAGATATTGTTGAAAAGAAAAATCATAACATCATGATGATTAACATTGCATTTGCTCTAAATTATGCTAAATTTGATGAAGTCAAAAGATGTACTACAACTCATGAAATTTGGATCAAACTAAAAGACATCTATGGAGGAGATGACAATGTAAGAAGAGGCAAATCCAAAAGTCTCAGAGGACAATTTGATCAGATGATGATTAGAGAAGATGAAAATATTGCAAAATATGTTGAGAGAATCAAAGCAAATTTAAGTGCAATCAAAGCATCTAGAGGAGACATTGATGAAAAAATATTTGTAAGAAATGTACTTAGATCCCTTCTTCCTATCTATGCAATTAGAGCATCTACTATTCAAGAAATGAGATGTGATCCAAATAGAAATATAACTTTGGATGCTCTAGTTGAAAGATTGATAGCTTCTAAGTTGGATTACTATGATAACTATGTTCCTAGTTCCAAAATTATTGAGTTTACATTCAAAGCCAAACTCTTACTCAAGAAAAAGAGTAATAAATCAAAGGTCAATCAATCAAGAAGCAAAGATGAAGAAGAAATTTTAGACAATGATCTTGAAGTTGTTGAAGCCCTACTTGCAAGGAAATATTCCAAAGGTAGAAGAAAGTACAAAGGTAAGATTCTTCTAATCTATTTTTCTTATGAAGAAGTTGATCACATTTCTGCAAGGTGCCCAAATAGAGAAAACAAGGATGAAAAGAAAAAAAATTACAAAGGCAAGAAGGAATTCAAAAACAACAAGGACTACAAGGACAAAGGTAAGAAATTTTGTTTTACGGCTAAAGAGTCTAATAATAGTGAAGATGAAATGGTATATATTGATATAAAAGATGAATTTGATGATGAAGGAGATATGATGGCACTTATCTCTCATGTTAGCAAAAATGATACATGGATTATTGATAGTGGTTGCTCACACCATATGAATAGTGACAAAACAAAGTTTGACCACATGGAATATTATGATGGTGATAAAGTGAGATTTGGAAACAATAAATGTTGTTGCATAAAAGGAAAATGATGTATCTCATTAACCAATGAAATTATATGTGAGAATGCTTATTGGGTTGAAGGATTAAATCATAATCTCTAAGTGTGGCATAGTTGAAAAAAATTGGATTGAAGGTGGAATTTATGAATGAGAAAGCCAAACTGCTAGATGGAAAAGGAAATTTGGATAGATCTGGCAAGAAAACTAAAGGTATTATATTCTACCTAGATCTAAGTGAATGTTCATGTTTTATTTCTCAAGTAAAAGAAAGTCAGTAATGGCACAAAATATTATGTCATGTAAACTTTGATAACCTGGTTAAGATAGGAAAACATAAAAGAGTAAGAAGTATTCCTAGCTTAAGGAAACTAGATATGGGTCTATTCAAAAATTGTCAAATTGGTAAGATAGGAAAGACTAGTTTCAAGTGCAAGAACTATCATTCCAAAGAAGTATTAGAACTTGTGCATATAGACTTATATGGACCTATTGTAATAGAGAGTTATAGTGGAGATATGTTTTTTATTCTTTTTTTTATGACTATTCTAGAATGATGACTATAATGTATCTAAAAGAAAAATCTGAAGCTTTTCAAAAATTCAAGTGGTATCTAGCAAGAGTAGAAAAGGAAACTAGAAAGAAGATAAAATGTTTGAGATTAGATAGAGGTGGTGAATTCATCTCTAATGAATTCAATGAATTCTACATTGAAAAAGGAATTAAAAGACAAGTATCAGCCCTTGGTACACCTCAGCAAAATGGTATAACCAAAAAAAGAAATAGATCTATCATATATTGTGCAAGAACACTAATGATAGAAAAGAATGTTGTAATCAAATGATAGAAGAAAGAAATCAGCACTGTACTACATACCTTGAATAGAGTATAGCTAAAGAAAGACTCAAATCAAAATCCTTATGAACTATGGTATGGGTACAAACCTAATGTAAGTTACTTGAAAGTATTTGGTAGAGAGTGTTATATCTTGAAGGAATATAGGAAAGGTAAATTTGATATCAAAGGTGATGAATGCATATTCCTAGGATACTCCTATAGAAGTAAAGCATACAAATGTTTCAATTTTTCTACTCATAAAATCATAGAAAGTGCACATGTGAGAATTGATGAGTTTGTAGAAAAGAGTAAAGAAGAAAGCAACAAAGAGCTAGAGGATTATAGAAGATTTATTTACTACAAACTTGATACCTTGCCAAATCTATCTAGAAGAAAAGAGGTTGCACCTCTTGAGTCCTCAAAATCTCCAATAGCTACCAAGTTGCAAATAGTGCAACTTGAGTCACAGTCTAAAGGACCCAAGTCACAGCCAAAAGCTATTGAGCTACTATAAGAAAAAATTGAGGCTGATGGACCTGATCTTAATACTAAAGTTCATGATGAAATCAGTGAAACACACTCCAAATCAAAAGAAACTATGTTAGCAAGATATGTTAGAAGGCATCATGCACTTGATCAGATCATTGGAGACAAATTAGATGCAGCAATGACAAGAGAAAAATTGAAAGGTACATGTTTACTTGCTAAATTTGAACCTAGAAATGTTAAAGATGCTTTGGATAATGAAAGTTGGATTGAATAATTCAATGAAGAAATAGAACAAATAGAGAAGAACAAAACTTGGAATCTTGTTCCTAGAGCCAAGGATAAGAATGCAATTGGCACAAAGTGGGTATTCAAAAATAAGCTAAATGAAGATGGAAAAAGTTTCCAAAAGTAAAGAAAGGTTGGTATGTAAAGGCTATTCTTAAGAAGAAGGTATTGATTATGATGAAAATTTTTCTCCTATTGCAAGATTAGAAGGTGTCATAACTTTACTAGTATGTGTAGCTCACCGAGGATTCAAAGTTAATCAAATGTATGCAAAATATGCATTCTTGAATGGAATTCTTGATGAGGAAGTCTACATTGAAAAACCTTAAGGTTTTGTAGATCCTAGCAAAAGAGACATGGTTTACAAATTACATAAGGCATTATATGGTCTGAAGAAAGCTCCTAGATCTTGGTATGAAAGACTCCATAACTACCGGGTACATATTGGTTTTCAAAGAACAAATAATAATAGTAGTCTATATATCAAAAAAGGACCAGATAAGAAGATTTTGTTGGCAGAAATATTCATTGATGATAGTTTATTCATAGGAAATGATGAATTGTGAAAGGCATTTTTGGAAGAAATGAGTAAAAAATTTGAGATGTCTATGTTTGGAGAGATAATATTCTTTGTTGGATTGCAGATTTAGCAAAAGAAAGATGGTATCTACATTACTCAATCTAAATATATCAAAGAAATACAAAAGAAATTTGAAATGGAAGACTCAAGACTAGTTGGAACCCCTATGTCTACTAGAAATAATCTTTCCAAAAATTATGATTCCAAAGAGGTAGATTAGATCACATATAGATCAATGATTAAAAATTTGTAGTATGTAGTGCACACAAGACTTGATATTACATTAGCAATCGATACGGTGGCAAGATTATTAAAAAATCCCATAGAAAATCAGAAAATGGAAATCAAAAGAATCATGAGATATCTAAAAGGTACTAAAGAATATAGTTTATGTTACAAAATAGGAGGCACTTTAGACTTAAAAGTATTCACAGATAGTGATTGGGTAGGAAGTATTGATGACTGAAAAAGCATCAGTGATGGAGCATTCTTTCTTGGTAAAAGACTAGTGGCTTGGAGAAGTAAGAAACATAATTGTATCTCTTAGTCCATAGTAGAGGAAGAATATGTGGCAATAGTAGTTAGTTGTTCTAATATTGTTTGGTTCAGACAACTATTGGTAGGTATAAAGATAGAGATCAAGGATACAATAGTCATATACTATGATAACACTACTGCAATCAATATATCAAAGAATCCAATGATGCATAGCAAAACAAAACACATTTCAATAAAATATCATTTCTTGAGAGGATTGGTACAAGATAAAGAAGTCAGATTGAAATATGTAAATACTAAAGAACAAATTGTAGACATATTCACCAAGCCATTACATGAGGATGCAAATTTGTATCTAAGAGGTAAGATAGGGGTCATTCCCCTATCTAAGGCTCACTAAATGAAGTTTAGTGATGCATCAACCAACACATGTTGAAGATCATTCAATTGGTGTGGTATTGAAAAGGGCATATTGCAAGTGAATCAATACTCGAGGTACATTGATATTTGCTAATTATTGTCTTTGGCATGAGATGTCAAAGAGGAAGAAGTTTTCTATCATATCTCATAGAAATTTTGTGAAGAGAAAGAGATGTCAAAGAGGGAGAATGAACTTGGTCTGATATCAAAGATGGAGTTTGCTATCAAAAAAATTTGTAGTAGACAAAAGTTTTCTAACAAAGGGAGAAACTAAAGGCAGAAATATTTCACACTGATAGAGGGAGTTCTGATGGATGAGAATTTGAATGAAACTAAGGATATGTTCCTTACTTTATTCTTTCTGTAAAAAAAAAATTCATTGTATTATGACATGTTGTGTTGCTATCAATGCCAAAGAGGGAGATTGTTGGAACAATTGATTAATTTTGTATTGTCTTTGATGTTAAACAAAATGTCATCATTACTAGTTAGTGTATGTCAAGCTCACTTGGGCATTGAAGAAAATTTTTTATGTTTTTTGAGCATTCTAGAGTTCACCTAGTTTAGAAGATAGTATCTATTGAGTTCACTCAATTGCTAGAGGAAAGGCTTAAAAAATTTGAGTGTTAATTGAGCTCACTTGATTAATGAAGGAGATGTTGGATGAAACCAGTGCTAACCAAGCTCACTTAGCTACCAAAGGAACTTTGTGAGTATGAAGTGTTGACCAAGTTCACTTGGCTAACACAGGAAAATCATTTTTGAGTTAGTATCTACTGAGTAGGGTCAAATAAAAAAGGATTTTCTTATTTTGACATATTAAGTTCAATTAAATTGTCTGTTGGTTCTAACCAATTGAGGAAATGAATATTAATTATTTTAAGTTATATTCTAGTTGATTTGACAAATGAAAGATATAAATATAAGGTCAAGTTGAGATTTAGAAAGTGTGAATGCATGGATGATAATGGAAGATTTGATGATGCTAAGAGGAAGTGAATGAGAAGGATAAAGCAGAATATCCTTGTGAAGCTAAAAAGATATATTCAATCCAGAATGATCAAGTATACAAACTAGAACTAAGATCTGTAATCAGCAACTTAGTTGCATTAGAAATTAGGTAATCTCATTGTTACTCACTAACCATTGTAACAGTGATCTAAATTTTCAATAGAGTTGGCCTAACAACTATTTGTAAATCCTCTAACAAGGTAGCATTTCTATTGAATTTTCCAAAGACCTCTAACAAGGTCTTTCCTAATAGGGTGATTAAATTCTCTAATAGGGTCACACCTAACAATGTGTTTTGTAACCTTTAACAAGGTTGGCTCCTAATAGGGCTCACTTTAGAAGAGTGAAAATTAGTAACTAGTTGCAATTGGTGGTTTTTCCTAAATTGGGTTTTCACATGAAATACTGGTGTCAAATGTGTTCATGCTATTTCTCTTATGTGTTTGAAAATAATTTAAAATAACAAGTAATCATTGATGACATATTAAGATCTTCATGTTAAGTATTTTCTAGTAATTTTTAGTGTTTACCGAGTTACAACATTTTTTGTGTGTTTTTCAAACTTCAAAAAAGTTCAATTTTTAGAGTTTATTTTGTATAGACATCTAAGGTATCTAGAATTTACTTTTGTAGTGATTGGTTGACCCCTCCCCTCTTAGTTACTCCTGTTATATTTTCAACATAATATTCCTTTAATTCACTTCAAAATGGTTTACCTTGAATTTTTTTCCACTAGCTCATCATAGCTATCTTTCACATGCTTCACATAATTCAAGAAATCAAAATAATCAGCTCAAATTCATCAAATCTTCAATTTAGCATTGTTTTTTGTGACCCAACATATATTATATTATGTCACCTGGCCAACACTATTTCACTCAACAAATAATCAAGTTTACTGATGCTCAACACCAACTAAATTTTTTCGACATATATTAATATTCACTCGACTTGCACTATTTTTCTTCTTTGCTTGACACTCTTGATTTTTACTTAGCTTCAACTAATCTTTGTTTTGCTTGCAGTGGCTACTCGGCAAGGCTTGGTAGACACTTTTCTAACTTGATCTTCTTCTAATGTTAACTAGAGTAATATTTCATTTTAGACTTTAAGTAGATAAACAATACACTATTATCAATGTCTTACTTGGTCTTAGTGCTTCTTGTACATACCAAATAAATCAACCTTTCCCTAGGTGCTATTGTTATCTCCTCTTTTCAAATTCACTTTATTAATCAACTAAATGACAACTTTTAGACCAAAAAGAAATTTTCTCACCTGTAGGTAGTAGGTTTGAAATCATTGACAAAATAATGATTGTCACATTACATGTTCTTCACTTTAAAACAATTTCATATCAAAAATCTCCCTCTTTGGCATTGATGGAAAACCAATACCAACAACAATACTAAAAAGAAAATAATATCTTTAAATTTTCTCCTTCCATTAGTATATGTCCTTCCTCTCTATATAGGGTAATGTAAGATTTTTCAATCTACTTCAATGTATCACTCTTATATATCCCTTATCAGATACCTTTCTCCCTTGTTAGAGTATCTCTTCCTCTTTCTGATATTCAGGGACTTATCTTCATCTTTCTTATATTTCTCTCTTTAACAACAATACCAAATAATTTTCATCTATGTATGAAAATATAATTAATTCAAGTTCTCCCTCTATCATCTTGTATGTGACTATAAGTCTTCTAGTTCAACTCCTTCATTACTTTAGGCAACTCCTAAAGTAAGATCTACTGCATCAAGTTGTAAGATACAACATTCAACTCAGTTGATGTAGGGCACTACTCATGATTCCTAAGTAGATTTGGATAGAGGTATCACCCCTAGTTTACCTCTAAGATATTCATGTGCATCCTTAGGTAAAGCTTTTGTGAATATATCAGGTATATGCTCTTTTCTATTCACATATTCCATCCTTACTTCTTTATCTTGGACCAACTCCCTCAAGTAATGATACTTGGTTACAATGTGCTTAGTCTTTATGTGTATCACAAGGTTCTTTGCTATATTTATAGAACTTTTCTTATCACAATAAAGTACCAAAGGTTCAATGATTTCCTCATTCATACCTTTGAGTAGTTATTTTATCCATACCACATTTTTACAATTTACTGCAGTAGCCACATGTTCACCTTCAGTAGTAGATTGAGATATACAATTTTGTTTCATACTAGTCTAGGTGACCAATATATTTCCTAAGAAAAATGTTCCACCATTTGTACTCTTTCTTTCATCAATATTTCTAGCCCAATCAACATCTATATAGGCTCTTAACTCAAATTTGTCATTTATGTTGTTGTATAGACCAACATCTTCTATTCCTTTTAGATATTGCATAATTCTCTAAACAACCATCAAATGATTCTCTATGTACTACATATTGTAACTTGCCAATCATAGACCTATACAATGCTTGATCCACATCAGCAGAATCATCATTCTTTTATAGTTTGTTTCCTCTCACCATAGGAGTGCTAACTAGTTTTGAATCCTCTAAATCAAAAGTTTTCAATATTTCCTTCACATAATTAAACTGAGTGATGTATATATCATATTTCATCTGATATACTTGCAAACCAAAAAATAACTTGATCTCTCCAAACATAGACATCTCAAATTATTTCTTCATTTCATTCATAAATGTCTTCACTACTATATTTTGGCTCAAACTATGGTGACCACCCATCACTAGAGTGATAGTAATAGAAATTGGCTCCCATCAGACATGCCTTAAACTTTTTCTATCACAAATTGTGATGGAAAAGGTGTCTATCACAATGGAAATAGACAAAGCTATTGCAATTTGGAAAAATATTGGCGAAGACTTGCTCTTCATACCATCATATTTTCAATAGTTTACCATCACAACTACGATGGCCTACACTTTTAGATAGTCATTGCAATTTTGATTGCATTGCTATAGGATTGAGGGGCATCCACTAGAAGGTATGTTATAACATCAATGACATCTAATGAAAATGCCATTGGAGTGATTGCCATTCATCCATAGTTTCCAGCACAATTGTGATGGTATGCAACAATAATGTTGTTTAAATGATGACTTCCTATTGGACTAGCCACCACAATTGTGATGAATTGTTGCATTATCAAAAAAATTTTTTAAGATGGTCCTATATGTTAATGTAAAATTCAATAGACAAATAGGTTATGAATTTTCATATTAAGGGGATAAAGTAGGAGCCAGAAGTAATAAATTGAGCTATCTGAAACTTGAGATAACTTTTATATGTCTAGGATAGTATTATGCATTACAACCATGAAGTCATTAGGGAAAAAATCTAACAAGAATAAAGAGAACTTATGGGAGACAAAGAAAATTAGAAATCTAACTCAATAAGGGAAAAAAATAAATTCTAATGAGATTGAATAAGAAATGCAACCAATAACATACTTATGGAATATCATGGCTCTAAAATCAAAATTAAATCTAGATAACTTTTGTGTGGAAAAAATACAATATATCAGATAAAACCTTGGATTATTGTACCAAGATTATACATCCATATCTAAGATGACAACTATGATGAAACAAGATCCTAAGTAATATAATTAACAAAATAAGTGAATTGTATAAGGGAGTTTGCAAATTTGTATATCTACAATCAACAATTACACCGTACAATTTACAAAGCACATGATACAAGACAAAATATAAAGAGATCCAAAAGGGGGACATTAGACTCATATAAAAATAGGAAGAGATACTCCACTTTATCCATTTAATGAAATTCATGCTCGCTAATTTGAATATAAATTATTATTGTTACATAGGTTATATCCTCAATATTAGCCATGCAAGCTCCAAATTTGTGATGTAAGTGAAGTATCATCTAGAAAATAGTATCTTTCAATAGAATTTATATAAAACATCTCAAAATCTTATAGAAGAAGATAGGGGATATTAAAGGCAAGCACCAGGGCTCCTGTTGGAAAAAATTTGAAGACCAATTTTACATTGATTGCTCCTTATCAACAATACATCCAATTAGAGCTGCTTTATTGTTTGAGGGCACTATACAAACTTTCATTCAACAATGTGAATTTTTGTTAGTGTTATAGTCCAACAAGGATAGGTACATGGTTGGCTGAAATTGTTGTAGGAATTAGTTTAATGCTTTGATAGAAATTATTTCAATCTAACAGAAGGTGCTCTTGATACATTATCAAAGATAAATGAAGATATACAAGAGGGGTTGGATGCTAGTGTACTAGGATTTTAGGAGTGACCTATCAATATTTTTTTGCCTAGATTATTTTAGTTTTTTTTATCACCATATATTTCTTTCAATAAACTACCACTTAGCTCTATGAACTACTATATTGAGCTTATGCCTAATATATTTCTATTATCTATGGATAAGTATCTTTAGGGCCTATTTACTCTTTCTCATGATCTGGCTATTGAAGTGAGGAAATTAGTATGTGTTGCATTGGTTTAGCTCCTTAAGGCTTGGCCTAATTTCCTGTAGCTCTAGATGAGAAATGTAATTATATATATGTTGCAAGAAAATTAGTATGTTGATGAAGTGTCTCTCAAGTCATATGAATTCTAGTTTTCATTTTGTGAATCTCATCTTCATCCACAAATATTGAGCAAGTTTCTACCACATTTGATTGTGGTTCTATTGTCAAACATGGTGTATGTAGATTTTTTTATTCACAAGAACAAGGGACATATGAAGCTTATGATGGAGAAAAGGAAGAAGATATCCTAAATTCATGAAATTTGAGAAAATGTAGTGTTGCAGAACTTGATGGTTTCTTTTTTTGTGCCTCTTTTTGATGACATGTAACCTTTGGAGTGAAGCATCAAATGTTGGACTCTTTTTCAGTATAATAAATGGATTTTTTAGGTCATAGGTCATCTAGAAGGACATGCATAGTTTTTTAAGGTACTTTCTAGTCTTCTTAAATGAATTTTATACAACAACAAGAGAGTTTAGGAGGTTTCTTTCTCTTCCTTTTCTACCCTTGAAGAGGAGACAACAAGAGAGTAGGCACCACATCTAGAGCTTATTTTACAACACATTTTGTGTGTCTTTTCTTAATACCAAAGGCCAAATCTTTGTATTATATATGAACTAATTTATACACATGAAGATGTTGTGGACAGATGGGGGAATCAACTAAGAAAAATATCTTGATATTTTGATACATTGACTAATTTCCAAATGGCAACAACACTCAAATTCAGATAGGGATCTTTTTCCTTTGCTTCAATATTTCACAGCAATAGCATATGCATTGGGTCTTGGGTCTACTCATTATGTTTAACCTATATTTGTGAGATCTATCAACCTAATATGAATCAAATTTTTTTGCAAAGGTTGATCGTATAAAGGTAGGTGATCCATTTGATAAGGAGCTTTTTTTTTTCTCATTGGACTTTCTCTCCATGCTTGTTAAAGGCCTCAGCAGTGGAATTGAAAGTGTAATTACAAGAAGTGATTTTAGGAATCTTCTTTTGCAATGTTGTGGAGATGAGGCTACTGATGTTTGTCAAAATGCCATTTCACTACTTGGTAACTTTGCAAAGGTCTATGCAATATGTTTGGAACCAAATTTGGTTGAATTTGTAAATTCTATTACAAAAATGCAACTAGCATAAGTGAAGAAAATTGTTTCTTTTACAAATAATGCTTGTTGGGCTATTGAGAAAATTGTTGTAAAGATCCAACATGAGCTATCACCCATTGCAATGAGTTATATCCCATCTTATTCCAAATTCTCTCTAATCTTAAAGAGTTGAATAAATCACATCTAGAAAATAGTACTATAGAAAATTGCCCTTGGACTATGGAACTCATACTTTTAACTTATGTAGCTTGTTGAAAGTGAAGAGACTATAATTTATTTATCTAGTATGATCTATCTTATGTGTAGGTTTAACTCTTATTCTCTATATTTAAATATCATATTAGAACTATTTTCTATGTCATGTTATGTTTGCAATCATAGGATGTGGATTTTGTCCATGACTTTGTCTTAATATTTGTTTTTGTTGCATTTCTCATTAGATTAGGCCTCAATTTTTTTCATTTGTTATATTTCTCTAGGGATCACTCTTGAATCACATGACAAACTTTTACTATTTCTTTCTTAAACAACTTTTTTTTGTTTTGTTTTGAGATTCTGTACATAACAATGGCACAAGGATTGTTTGACATAAATAATGTGTGATACATTTGCAATAGTAAAAGCAATAAAGCAGTTAAATATTATTTGAATCTTACAATTTAAAAGTTGGGCTAGTTATCATTGCAGAAGAAGTTCAACAGTTCATTTGAATTTACAGAAATAACCATTTGTGTATCCAATGCCAAAGTTGGGACCCTACGAATAACAAAAAAATCACTAAATGAGTCACAATTTTTTATATAAACCAATCAAAGGAAAACCATTTCAATTTTTTTGGAAATAGTAGGTAAATTGATGAGGCATAAGAAATTAGTTCTAGCTACATGTAAACTGCATGGATCTTGAAGAAATTCAATCCATTCTATATATCCTAAACTGGAAGGGCCATATACAATGTAAACAAAAAAATTCTATATCACTAGAAAATAAGACCATCTATATATGTTCATGTTAATAGTTCATAAATTTTTTTTTAGTATTTTAAAATATATTATGGGATTTTTTTCTTTTAGGAACATTTGAATAACTACATGGATCTTGAAGAAATTCAATCCATTCTATATATCCTAAACTGGAAGGGCCATATACAATGTAAACAAAAAAATTCTATATCACTAAAAAATAAGACCATGTATATATGTTCATGTTAATAGTTCATAAATTTTTTTTTAGTATTTTAAAATATATTATGGGATTTTTTTCTTTTAGGAATATTTGAATCAAATTGTATAGTTCATTGTCATCATGAGTTATGGAATGAAATTCTATGATTTGATGTCATGATAAGCTATTCAATAAAGAAATGAATTTAGGATCAAATGCTATGATTCAATGCCATAATAAGCTATCTAGTAGTCAATTATAGATAGTTACAAATATATGCAAAATGTTGATAAAATAAAAAATCACATAATCTAATTTAAATATATTCAAACTTTAACATAAACTATAGCAACAAAAATGTACTGAGCATCAAAGTTTAGACAACAAATAAAAATTTGGTATTTTTTTTTTCATGTTGATTGCATTTCATTCTTATTGTTGTTTCATTTCATTGAGCATGTCATACAATGTTTTCACAGATACTTCAAACAAGAACACAAACCTTCTCAAAACAAGTAGATTGTGGATTTCCTTGTGAGGGAAATAAAATAAAGACTATAAGCATAAATTTGTTTTATCTTGAGACATTTGGCCACTCTGTCATCCTTAAGTGGGAGAGATCTTGACCATGAGAGCCGTCCATGCAATAATAACATTTGATCTATCCCTTTTTTGTATTGTGATCCATACCCCTGCATATGCATATGAAAATATACATTAATAATCCCCACAAATAAAATTCAAAATATTCAAAATCAGATCTTCACTCATGATTCTTAATCTCATCACAATATATGATTAGCACAACTTAGATTCAAAATTAGGGCTTGAACTCATGATAAACCATATTTTTATTAGTAAGTATAATCTCAACAATAGAATACCTTAGAGAGGAATTACTTGAGACAATACCATAGAAAGCCATTCTTTCAAATGCAACTAAACTTCATAAATTAATGAGTTTGACTATGGCATCCTTCTGCATTGCCTGGAACTAAGATATTTACATAGTTAGTTATGATGCAATCATAGGCTAATGTTGAGCTTCACATGGTTTTGAGAATAGTTTAATATTATCTACTAATTAGGGCCAACCACATGAAGGTGGAAGCTCATTTGACCCCTCCCCCACGTAACATCTAAATTCCTTGCTAACATCTAAAAGTCATTTGTTTTATTAATAAATTGCTAAAATTTATGAATTATCAAGTGATAACATTCATTAACACATAAGTTTCATTAGAACATTCACATTAACATTAAAACATAAAGTTGATTAGAACATTCATATGAACATTTAATAGAACATAATTAAATCATCTAGACATAAATGTCAGCCATTATCAAATAAGTTACATAAGTTCACATGAATCATTTTTCTTTGTTTTTTTTTGTTTTTTTCCTGCCTTATATTGTTGTAGAGGCATATCCATGTTTTCATCGATATTTGTTCTCACCCATGGACATGCACTCATTCTCCTTTGCAAAGGAAAGTCCTCTATAATAACTAATAAAAGGGTTAAATTTTAAAAAGTTGGGACTTTTAAATATTTTAAAGAATAGTGTAGTTCTCTTTACCTTGTTAGCTAATTAAACACCCCCTATTCGTTGATACTATTCTTCATCCATATCATCATAAGGATCATCATTATCCTCGACATCATCACCAAGTCAAAATCTTGGTCATCCTCATCATTGTCAACATGATCACTATCATCATTGTCATCATCATCATCATCATCATCCTTCTCCTCATCCTCATCATCGTGATTAGTATAAGCATCATCATCGTGATCAGTAGCGACATCATTTGCATCAGGAGCATCATCGACTAACTCTTGATCATGCTCCACTCCTTCCTCTTCCTTGGTATCTTTTTCTTCTATCACATTATAATTTATCAGCCTTCCCCTTGTATCATGTCTAACAACAAATGACCAACCCAATTTATGTGGAATGCCTGAGTAAAATACCTACTCACATCTTGGAAGAACATAGGGCTCATCCCTAACTAGCTCAAATAACCTTGTATTAATCATTTAAAATCTATTCTCATGCTCCATAATAGTTCTATTAGGATCATTTTTATTGAGTCATAGTATGTACTATTTGATGAAAAAGAGAAATAATTTGAAGGAATTAAACTCACAGTCAATTATATCAACCAAAATGCCATAGTATCAAGTTTGAAATTCTCAAGGATATAAGTCATTTCTAGATGAAATATGGTTCATTAACATGTATAAATTATTGTGTCATAAGTTCAAAACAAATTGTTGATTAACAAACTTATAAGTACATGGAGATCTCTTAAACTATGTGCTAAATCTATTTCCTTTTGTGTAACATTGGGATCTCCATTATAATGAGTTTGTTCAACCAATGAAGACACAAATTCACATTTTAATCCATGACTAGAATGTTGACATCACTTAATCTATACTATCATCCAATCTTGATTGTTTGCAATAAACAAATGTATTACATCCCACTCTTTAGCAGCTATACAAAAGTAAATAGATGACTTACAACAGATTTATTTTGAATATTAATAATTAGTTAACTACAATAATATCTCATAATTCATTACCATTCACTTTTCTAAATCTACCGTTCCCCACCAAGTACTCCCCTTTGAATTTTTTAATGGAGTTGAGATCCCAAATACAATCTATATGGGTCTTTGCTCCAAGATTAGGAAGATATTGAGTAATGCACACTATCATCTAGTATACCATATATCCGTCAATCACAGAACTCTCAATATGTACACTTTGCCAAACCAAACTCTTCAAAAATTTCAAGTGTCTCTCAACCATCCATATTGACCTAGTTTGTATAGGTCCACACAATTCAACCTTCTCAACTAGTTTTCTTATGCATTTAAAAAAGTTGAAGGTAAACATTTTTTCATTTCACACATTAGTAGACAAATTCTTTTCTTGCAATATTTTATATCTTCTTTATGGATTTATTTAGATGAAAACCACCTACAAGGGATTCAAGACACAAAAACGTATAAATACAAAACTTTACAATATATTACTTGTTTGATATATTGAACAAACATCACTTCTTACCTCATGCATTTTTCAAGATCATGCATCACTTGTTTGACATTATTGTCAAAGTTGTTTGGGAGTGATATGAGCAGCAAATACTGCTACAATTATCAACTAATCATTTCATTCCTTTCTAGCATAATACAATGAAAATTGAATACAGTTTCAAAAATATATTGTAAATATTAAAGATTGTGACTTACCTTGATGACAATATGTTAATCATGCATTTTCAGCTGTAGTGCAAATTCACTTTTCTTTGATATGAGAGAATGCTTATATTTGCAAAAAATCTTGTAGGGAATCAAATTTTTTATATGACTTATTTTATGGTATTACTTTTTTTCTTTGTTAATAACCAATGAAGGACACCTGCATTAAATCTAGTCTTTATTGTTATTTGATTCAATGATATTTTTTATTGCATGATTGGAAATATGAATGTCACTAAAAATTTTGGCAATTTTTTCTCTATCATGCCTTCCATCAATTAGTTTCCATAATGTGTTTGTTGCTTTCTTTCCATTATGCATAGTATCAAACAAATCCATAATTTGAAGCTTCTCATAGTAGGGAAGCTTACTAAATTCTCTAGGTTAACATTTTAGTTGTTTTGGAAGGTGGTTAGTATTGATGTCGTAACAACCTCAAATTCCATTATATTCCAACTACCATAGGTGAGGTGTCATTCTTGGTGGCTTTTATGTAGTCTTTTCTTTCCCATTGAAAAGATGTTCTTTGGCACTTTGATACGTATGATTTATGTGGAGGAAGTGCCTATTCTTGTCAAACAACTTCTTTCTTAAACTTTTGGAATGACAAGATTTCATCTTTGGACCACACATGGGACAACAATTTTTTTTGTTTGTTTGAAGACCTACAAGATAATGATACAATTTGATTAAATAAGTTCATTTTTGGAATTAGTATTATCATGTACAACTAGATTTCAGCATAACATACCATAAAAATGTGTCAACCCTAGGGCGTCATGAATTGTCCATACAAGGATTGCATGGAATTGAATTTTTTTTGTCAAATTGGTCCAAGGTAATATTTTAGAAATCCCACCTAGAAAATGATATAAAATATTGGCAAATATTTCATTAATTTGATAAAGGAAAAAAAATTCCATTGGCAAATTTCTCAAACTTTTTATTTTAAATATTATTTATATTGGCAATTCTTTTGGATTCATAAGTTTTGCATAGAAAATATTAGGGAATCTCAATAGTAATAGGAAGTTCATTAATCACTGTGGACTATTAAGGATTATTATATTATATTTTAAATCAATAGTGGTAACTAAATATTGGTGATATATCCCTAAAGTAACTAATAATTATGAATTAGTTTTAATTTCTATAATAATATATAATATTTAGGTGAATCAATTCTCATCATATATCAAATATTGTGGTGAATCTTTGAGTTTAATTTTTTTAACAAAATAAATTATTTAGGAATTTTAGATATGCTTTATAAAAATGTAGTGATTAAGGTTATATAAAATCTTAAATTATTAGCCAAATTACTAGCCAAAATTTTCTAAAATTAGCCAATTGGTGAATATTAGCCACTAAAAATACCTTGAATTGGTCTAGAGATATCATACATAGTGAAACCATTCCATAACACCAGCAACTTATCGATAAGAGGTGCAATCTTTGGCTTGGTAATTACCTAGTTGAATGAACAACATCAGTTAATTATTATGGTAATTTCACACCACGACTTATAATACATGTAGGTAACAATAAAATAACAAAATACCTGGAACAAATATTGTCAACATTATGTGCTCCCTCTTTTTTGACATCCATTGAGGAAGGTTATTATTGATAACAAAAATAGGCCACACTGAGTAAATAGATCTCATCTCTCCAAATGAATTGACACCATCAATTTCCAGAGAAAGCCCAAGCTTTTGAGGTTCTTATTTAAATTGTTGACACTTTTCCTCTATGTCCATAAATTATGAACCATTTGTAGGCATTAAAATATTTTCATCTCAACTTCTATTGCGTGCATGGTAATTTATAAATTGTGCCAAGCTATTGCACCTAAATAATTGTTTAAGATGGGGAATAATGGGGATGTAACAAAGAACCATATGAGGCACTTTTCTTGTCACTTGGTCATCTCAATTTCTTCTTGTATGGCATTCAAGGCATTTTGTTTCATTTTCGTGTTTCTTTATGATAAATTACATGATCTTCAAGAGAAACATCTATTAATTGATACTCCATTCCAATATGTTTCATAATAGCACACAATTCTCATTATGAACAAGGGAGAACATTTGATGGTGGTAAAAAATAGCCATCTATCAATCTACAACAAAAATATAAGTCATCAGTATAAAAAATCTTAATGGTACATATTTCACCTTTTATATACTGTAATGATGTATATCACAAACCTTAACATACATGACATTTTTATGTTGGATAGATCATTCATAACCTTTAAATTCACTAATAACAATACAATAGAGAGAAGAGTTGATTGAGATCCCTCATAAAGGGCCATGTTTTCCTTCTCAAGTAGCAGTATATCATGGACAACCTCAATGTCATCCTCATCATCAACGACATCAACAACACTAGTACTAGAAATGTGTCATGGATCAATGCATTCATACCATCATCTTCAAATGTGTTTTTTGGCCCATGATTGTCATCTTCCATGGGACAATGATCTTCTCCTTCAATACTCACACCTCCATGTTCCTCCAAGATGTGTTGGTCCATATCACGTACTATCTAGGGGAGATCAACCTATAGGAAAATGATGATAATCAAACCACTATTCTATGGTTCATATGCATATTAATTGCAAAAACAATATAACATACAACTGACCAATGGATAATAATAAAATGCCCATTGAGTGTGACCATTCTTTTTAAAATCTCTCTTAGTTGTTTTCATTTTGATTCTTCTTGTCTTTAAGTCATTACAATTCTGACAAGGACAATAACATTTGTCATTGCCTTCTCTTTGAAAGTTACACAACAATCTAGTGATTGTCTCCCCATTTTGATCAAATTCCTTTTATTAGTTGATAATATCCTTCTTCATAGGAATAAGTTATTCTTGTACCATTATTGAGTTGGCTATGTATATCTACAAAAATATTGGACAAATTTTACTTAATATTTATATTTGCACATATGGTTTTGAAAGAAAAATTTGGTGTAATTAATGTGTATATCTATAAAAATATTGGACATGTTGCACTTAATTTTTATATCTATGCATATGGTTTTGAAAGAAAAAATTGGTTTAATTAATGTGTATATTTGCAAAAATATTGGACATGTTGTACTTAATGTTTATATCCTCACATATGGTCTTGAAATAAAAATTTGGTGTAATTAATGTGCATATTAAAAAAAATATTTGACATGTTGTACTTTATGTTTATATCTACACATGATTTTGAAAGAAAAAATTTGTATAATTAATGTGTATTTAGGCACCGGGGAACTAAACTATATTCATTGGGGCCCTGGCTCACCACCTCCTATTGATCAGTGGCCACTGACTAAAGCCTTCATTTCCCACTATCTACAAAAATATTGGACATGTTGTACTTAATGTTTAAATCTACACATATTTTTTTGAAAGAAAAAAATAATGTAATTAATGTGTATATCTACAAAAATATTAGACATGTTGTACTTAATGTTTATATCTGCACATACGATTTTGAAAGAAAAATTTGGTGTAATTAATGTGTATATCTAAGAAAAAATAAACATGTTGTACTTAATGTTTATATTTACACATGGTTTTGCAAATAAAAATTGGTGTAATTAATGTGTATATTTACAAAAATATTAGACATGTTGTACTTAATGTTTATATCTTCACATATGGTTTTGAAACAAAGATTTGGTGTATTTATGCCTAGATTCATTTTGATTTTGTTCAAGGGAAGCATGTTAATGGTAATAGAAAACAATAATGCATTTTCTAAGAGTTTACAATTGTTCAACAAAATTAGTGTTTTACAAGAAAATGAGCCTTGTGATTTGTGTTGCAGCTTGTGTTGCAACTTCTTCTTGGATTACATTTTTATTTTCTTTATTCAAAATTATCTTTAGGTGTTCTTTCACTTTTTATTACCTAATAATGGAATATAAAATATGATTCATAATTCTTTATTGTCACTTTTAGCTTTATATTGTCACAATAATTGATAATGAAGTGTAATGATAGATTCCCATCATCATTAGTGGTCTATTTTAATTTTCTCATTAAGGGTGAATATGATGTAAATATTTTTTCTTTTCTTATAGAGCTCTATTATTCTAATGATAGATCACTCAATGTCAAAAATGTTAAAAAGAAGAAAAAAATATATCACACTAGTAGTTTTTCAATTGCCTAATATAATAATATCAAATATTTTCAATCTATAATATTTAGCCTTCCTATTTACTATTTCTTTAAATCAAAATTTTTCATTTCTGAATTATTTTTATAATTGAACACCCAATACAATAAAAATATTTATTCATCATAAATATTTATAGATCAATATAGAAACTATCTACGAAAATCAAGACATTAGTCTTTGATAAAGAATAATGATACCACCATTTCACAATATTTATTGCTGATGTATTTAAATTAGATGCAAAGTTCTCTTCCACTAGTCATTCATCAATTGATCTATCAAATATTTACCATATATAATATTTATCCCTAAAGTAGATTAGGATATTTTGAAATTGAATTTTCTCTTATTTCTCTTTTTAACTCTATACTATTTGACGAAGTTTCACTTGTTTGAAAAACTCCATAAGACCTCTCCATTTTTCTTACATACAAATTTATGTTGCAGCTTGTGTTGCATCTTCTGCAATGAACCTCATGATTGTGGCATTGATGAAGAAGTAGAAATTGCTTCTTCAATTCCTTTCACTCAACTCTTCACTAAAGTTATTCTTCCAACAGTGAGAATAGATGCTACAAATTCCTAGGAGCCAAGGGACTATGAACCTATGCTATATTTTTTGGATACATCAAAGAAGTTACTACTAAATTTTGTACTTCATAACATTCTAGATCATATAGGATGCCCAAATTAATAGAAGAAATAGATAGTTGGGATCCTTGTAGGGAGAGTGCACCAATACATGAATGGTTACATCCTTGGCTTCCATTGTTGGGCCAGTGTATGGATACTTTATATCCAAAAATTTTTTATCTGTTGGGGAATGCACTTCATGCTTTTCATGGAAGTGATGCATCTACATATGAAATTTTATCACCTTGGAAAATTGTATTTGATCCTACTAGCTGGGAATAGCTGATTGTTCATTTTATTGTACCTGATTTGATGACTCTTCTACAAGAATTTGTAGTCAACCCAACTAATCAACAACTAGACCAATTTAACTAGGTTATGGCTTTTTTCTTTCTAAACATGTCTACTATAATATGTTTCTGTAAAATTTCTTGAAAGATCAGCCCATTTTTCATGGTTTGCATTATTTTTGTGTAGGACCTTGAGCTAAGTCACTTAGCACAAGTTGAGTGAGTTTTACTATTTTATTATTTTGATTTTGGAATATGTATGTAGTTGGATCAATTTTTCTATTATGGTAATATGTAATAATAACCTTCAAAAAGATCTATCTGTATATAAAGATTAGGTTATGGCTTGATTCTTTCTAAAAATATCTACTATGATATGTTTTTGTAAAATTTCTTGTGAACTCTACCCATTTTTTGTGGTCTTTATTATTTTTGTGTAGGATCTTGAGGTAAGTCATTTAGCATAGTTTGAGTGAGTTTTATTATTTCATTATTTGGATTCTAGAGTACATATGCAACTGGATCAATTTTTTTTTTGTGAGCTAATATGTATTAAGAACTTTTAAAAATATCTCTCTAAATATGTAAAGGGATACATGTTTAGAAGAAAATATAAAGAGATACATGTCTAGAAGGAAATAAAAGAACATTTACATAGATACTTCTTCTCACCGTTGAATAAAATCATAGTGTAAGGGCATGCAAATCATAAATGCATGACACAAAAATGAAATCATAGAGCTATAAGGGAATGATAATGAAATGTAGAGATCACCAAGGCACAACAATGAAATGCACCAATCACAAGGAGACATAAATGTTCATATCTCTCCACCTCTTTTGTGCATAGCTCTCCAGAATGAAAACAAATGGGGGAATGATTTATGTTGTGCAAGGGCATAACATGACAATGAAATCATAGAATTGTAAGGGCATGACAATGAAATGCAAAGATTACAAGGGCACAACAAAAAAATGCACTGATCACAAGGGCATGACAATGTTCACAACTCTCCACCCTTGTTCATGAAATCTCTCTACCTCTTTCACACACAACTCTCCACAATCAACACAAATGGGGAATGATTTATGTTATGTTTTCTTTTACTTTTTCTTTATGCTCAGGAAATTGTCACAATTTTAATGTCAACATTGGTATTGCAATGACATTGGGGACAATTACAAAAACAAAATGAAAATAAGCACAAATTACACTATGATCACAAATTGCAATTGCAATTTGACCCCAAATGTTCTAGTGCATACATAATACATCTTGAGATACAATTTCTGATATTATCACCAAAAATTTCATCTACTAAAATACCTTTACCTCCTTTTTTCTTCAAGTATAGAGTGATGTTATTATCAATCTTCTCAAAAAAAAAAATTCACTAGATAATTGCAACATTTTTCATACCATGCTCTTGGGGCTTTATGTAGTCTACCTACCATGTTCTTGTTGTTTGGATCAACAAATTCTTCAAGTTTTTCTATGTAGATCTCTTCTTCTAATATACCATTAAAAAATGTTGGCTTTACAGTCTTTTGATAAACTTTGAAACGTTTGTATGTAGAGTAAGCAAGAAGAGTTCTCACTCCTTCCACTCTTGCAACTAGGGAAAATATTTCTCCATAGTCAATTCCTTCTTCTTGTGTATACTACTTGCAAACTAAACTTTCCTTATTTCTTGTGACTTCACCATTCTCATCTAACTTGCTTCTATATGCCCACTTGGTTTCGTCGGTGTTTTGAAACAACATGGTTCCAAATTACCCCAATGAAAAAAAGATACATGTAGGGGAAACTATTTCCCATCCTTGAAATACCATTTTAGACGGTGAGCCAACTATAAGGCTAGACCCTTCTTCTACTTCAGGCTCTGCAAAACCTAGGCAGGTGTACCTCAAATTCACTTATATGCTACCAGTCCTAAAACATACTCTTGAATCTTGACAAAGAAAATAAAACCATTAATCTTCTAACACTTATGCATAGATCTTAGATAGGGAATAGATAATAACATGACACAATAAATTGCTAAGATAAGTGAGGGCATCACATTTTGGTTCTTCAATATTAAAGGGAAAAACATTTGATTAATGATGTTGATTTCAAAAAAACACAAGATATGCAGTAGTAAGAGCAAGTTGATCTTGTACTTGATTAGTGCCTTATCTATTGTGCAATTCCATGAATCAAACACATACATCTGTGATACTAGTGACATATTCCATACATCAAGATACCAGATCTATCTAATCACTTTATGAATTAGAGATCCATGTTCATAAAGATCTCATTCTTATGAAGTATCCTTCTCAAAATAACCAGCAGCCCTGTCAAACATATCAAGCATTTAATTGGCCCTTTATTCCAACAACAAAACATATAAGACATACAACCTTAAGGGGATGTAAATGCGTCTCAGTTGTTTGTCCTTAAACCACATAAGATTGTGGATTTTAGAGATATGAGATGAGAATCAGAATGAAACTAAGGAGATTCCTGCACATTTGTATTTATTTCCTTGAAACTATACATTTAGATGCATGAAATTAAAAAATAGAAATTCCTAATAGATCAAAATGATCTATATTATCTTAACTACTAGTAATACAAGAGAAAATATGCTGAAGAGCATCATGTTATAGTGATGAGAACACATCAAGGTTGGAACCCTACTTTCACAAATCTAAGAACACTCGAGATTGGAACACACATGGTATCATAGTAGTGAGTAATTTTTCTCCAAAACTAGAACTAACCCCTATAATGAATAAGAAAGAAGAAGATATAGACAAGGAATAAACTCCTGAATTTGATCTAAGGATGACACCCATCCACTTGAAATTCCATCCTCTATAATTGTAAAATATCTCTCCTCTTTCTACCCCTAAAATATGATTTAGTTTTTATCATTATTTTGTAACAAACTTGGAAATATCTCTTAAGAATGATGAAAACCTTTATAGTTCTCAAATATCTAAAATGCATCATGAAATGCTGATAAAATATAGATTTGAATATCTTGCAGTGACCAAACTTGATCGTAACTACATTTTTACTATCTTTTATACACATTCAGCTCATTATCCTGCTAGAAATCACTTTTGAACTTCAATACCTAAATGTGGTTGCAAATCTAGAATCTAGAAGAAAACCTTGTATAACCTAAAAAAATGTCTTCCTATTTTTAAAAAAACTCCATAAATGGAAAGTCTGTCTTCTCCCATTTTTGGCAATATATAATATCACTATGTTAGCATACCAAAAACTCCAAGAATCTAGTTTTGAAAAATATATCCCTATTATGGCTTTCTATAGTCTGAATCTCACTTTTAAAAATTTAAAAATTCCTAAAGTTCAAACTATAGCTTTATATCCTTTTAAAATTTAGAAACCTATACATGAGGATTTTGAAAAATGATTAAAAATCATTTTTTATTATTTTCAAATTTTTGGCTCACCCATGCATTTTGGGTCAAACCCTTGTTGTCCAGCCTACCACATGGCAACATCTTATTGGTCAAACTATGTATTGTCACCTACCCTTGGATACCACATGACACCCTTTGATTAGCTAACAAGTCATCAGCATGTGTCAATGTCTAATTCATCTAGGACTACTTTGTCATTGCCAGCTCATCATGTTGACCAGATCACCACTAGACTTCCACATCATCATTGACCATGGTCCACTACCACATGTCAGCTAGGCACTTCCCCACTTAACTTTTACACATCTTTCGAATGTAGGGAAGTGCTAGCCATCGAATCTTGCCACGTGGTGAAATCTAGTGCACGCATCTCAAACTCATCACATCACCTCTGATAGGGGCTTGCTCACACATGTCCGCTAGGTGCTTCCCCATATTATAGTCAGCAAGTTGTTGACTGTGCATGTGGTGAATAACCTTTATGACACATGTCTCTCATGCCATATTAGCATCTCGTAATCCACACTGTACCTAAAGTCCTTTGCCATGTGTCACTATCTAGTTTGTCCATAGATCTACCACATGTCATCGCTTAGTTGGTTCTCACGTCTAAACATCGTCTAATGTCATCATCTGTCATGGTGTTACCTATGCAAATTCCTTCCAACCAACCATAGGTGGGGTCCTCCACATCACATTGTGGCTTTGCAAAACCTCATGTCTCAAAGAAACTGAGGACTAGTGCTCTTTGGTATTTAAACACTTTAAATTTTTCACTCATAGGGCATGTGGGATAAAAATTTTCACTATTTTTTGAACTAAAATGTTGGCCATGGGCTTGCAAGTGTAGGGATCAATTTTCTTCATGGTTTAAACCTTGAAAAACTTCAAACATTTAAGAATTCATAAGGAATTTTGGTTGTCTTTTAACCATTTCCGTCCCCAAGCATTTGGAGTTACATCTTCCTCTATGGTCATGCTTTCCCCTCTGCTCTGCTTCAATGAGTTCCAATTCTCTCTCATCCTCTTCATTAAGCCTCACAAATAGTTTGGTAAAATTTTGAGTTTTAATGCATCAAAAGTGAGCACTTTTTGAATCTGGGACTCTTCCTTAGGACTCCAAGGAATTGCTTCCAAATATTGCATGCATTTTTTGATGCACTCATTAGCCCACATTTTGGTAGCAACGGAAAAAATCACTAGGCATTCCTCAATATTGAGGAAATCCACAAGCTCACCATACATGATTTCAATGCATTTTAAATAGTGATCAAAATTATGAGGTGTAGTTACCCATAGTTTAGTTACTATAGCTAGTGACCAATGGTTGGAAAACTTGCCTTCAAAACCACTCAAAAAAATTTCAAGATCTGAGAGTGGAGATAAATTGGGTTTTTCTTCACATTTCTTTTCATCAAGGCCATCCAAAAATAATTTTATGTTAGCAGATCTCTTGATTTTCAAATCATATTTCTTTATCCTCTCTTCATCTTGAGGAATATTAATAAGAGATTTTAGGTCGATGATTCTCTCCTCATCTGATGACAACATTCTGCCATGTGCTTGCACTATATCATGAACATTCACCTAGCCTCCCTCCATAACATTTACAAGTGCCACCCTTTGAAGGTCTTCAAACTTTGTGAATTTCATGCACCCAATGAAATGCACTCAATGAATTTCATACAGATCAAGTCAAAAGAATTGGATCATGAGAATGAGTTGGAGGGAAAAATGTGATGCTATTTGTGGGACTATATTTGGTGCCTATTAGAAGTGGAAGAATAGAGGGTACTTTTTCAACATTTCTAGCATGGAGGGTACTCTGCCAACATTTGGAGCAAATATCGAGCTACTTCAATATGCTATTCTTGGCATTAGTGTGGGGTCATCTTTAAAAACATGGTATTCTCTGGCAATGGCTTGACAAATGTTCTCATCAAATGTAATTGTTTTATCCTAGCATCAAGTTGTACATTTCATATAACCCTACAAATGCCACTTAAAACTGGTCCATATTTGAAATAAGTCAAATGCCTTAATAGCTTGGAGAAATCAGTCGGGCCCCTAGTGGGTCTAGCTAAAAATAATTTCATTTTCATACTATTGATATTCCATATAGGCTTACTAAATATCTGGGAGTAGTCAAGATTGAAATTGACCACTAAAAAACCATTTAAAACTCATTTTATCATTAATTTGCAAACTGTCAATTTAGTGCTAGAAGCTCCTTTGGCTAGCCTTAAGAACTACCAAAACCACCTGATTGGGCTCTGAAATCAATCAAACCAATTCTTTTTTCTACACACTCTTACCTTCTCAAATCTCATCTCATGAAAAATTCTCAATCAAAAGATATTGACCGTTGAAGTTTCCCTCTCAGAATTGCTTGCAAGAAAACATGTCAAAAACCATAAAACACATTAAGATTTGGCTTTGAAAACTAGGCAAACTGGCACTTGGGGAGACAAAACCTAGGGAACTTGTTCACTGTCATAAGGACAATATAAATTTGTGATTTGGGCTCATGAAAAATAACTGGACAAATTTGGTGAGCGGTCAAAGTAGGCTACTTAGAATTTGCAGATTGGAAACAATGGTAGAAAGGTGGTTTTTGCAAAGAGAATGGACTTGGAAAAGTGTGCAGACAAATTTGTTAAGATTTAAAAATTGAAAAATAGAAATTCTCTGACCTCTAAAGTGCATTGCAAAAGGAATTTTAGCATTTTGATCAACTGGGTCAAAGTTGTAACAAGTCCAACAGGGTTTCATAGAATTTAGAATAATTCACATCAGCATGACATGAATAAAATACCAACTTTGACAAATTCAAAACCTAGTCAAACAGATTTGAAACAACTTGAAATATGAAACACAGGTTCTTTGGTATGGACACTAAACACTCTTAAAGTGGAAATTCATGAAATATTACTGGGTGCAAGATATTCAATTGCAAACAATGCCTCCTATCGCTATTTGACATAGGCAAAAATAAAAATTTGGACATAGATCAAAATAGGACTTCATGAAATGACTTGGAATGGCTATTTATCTTTATGTAATGAGTGAATATACTGAATGCAAGGTGTTGGAAATGTTAAACACCTCTTATGACTCACAAATATAGTCAGGTACGCATGCATCAAAAAACATTTATAGAGCTTGATTTTTTCAATGGTACTCAAAATCAGGGCTTTAGTTTTGAGTCCCAACAGGTTCCAATCACATTCTTGTTCTCTAGACTAGGTACTAGAGTCCATTTTTTGTTCTTCTCAATCTGATCAATATCTTCTTTCATGGATTTACTCTAGTCCTCATTCTCTAAGGAATATTTCATAACCTTAGGCTCATGCATGCTCAACAAATATGTATCACTTCTCAAAATGTTCCTTGTCATTATTTTAGCTTCTTTATCTCCTATAATTTGTTCAGAAAGGTGATGTCTTTCGACATAATCTAAAAATCTTGGTTCTACTCTTCTTTCTTCAATGGGTTTGCAACTTCAAAGTCACTATGTACTTCTCTATCAAGTAGATTTTCATTCCTTTCATGTACACTTATCTCAAAATCAAAATGTACCTCAGCTTCTATCTACAACATAGCTCTATAAGGAAACTCAATTTTTGAATGCAACTTGGCATTCATTGTATGTGACTTGGTAGTTAGTAAAAATGTAGAAGTTGTGAAAACCAAATTCACAGATCACCAAGAACACCTACATGCAAATAACCTGTACTGAAGAGGAACCAGAAAAGGAAAAAGCAAAGCTTGGAAAATCTCAATAGTGTGAGAGAAAAATTTTATTCCAAGTATGAAAAAAAAAAGTACAAAAGTTAAACCTTAAAGGTGAACAAAAACCTAAAGGGAAAGAAAACAAGGTTTTTTGCATTACAACTAATATAAAGTATTAATTATATACACCTAAGAGAAAGCTTAAGTAACTACAGTAATAAATAACTTGATTAATTAAATCAATATGATCTAATTAATAAGCATAAAAAATAATTACTCTAACACCCCCCCTTAAACAAAGCTCAGGAGGAAGCTAATCTAGCAAAGCTATGAAAACAAGAAAATGGGTCCTGGCAACAAGGCCTAACCAGGTACCCAAAAGAAGGAAATCTCTATAAACTGGAGATAAAGGCGAAAACTCAATGGGAAAAAGCCCCCTCCAAAAAGAGATTGCACAAACATTCTAAAAAAACATGGAGGAAGGAAGGCCTTAGGAAGACCCCCCAAGGACAACTTCCATAACCCCAAGCATAGGCCACAATTGAAGATAGCGAGGTGATGCAAATGACTTGCTAAAGATGTCGGCAACCTGGGCATCACTGGGAACATACTTCAAAGAGAGAACACAATCCTAGATCAAATGACAGATGAAATACATATGAAGCTCAAGTTGGAAATATAGATGGAGTAACTAACAGGAGGGGTGAATCAGTTACCACAAAAAAAAATTCTCAAATCCCTTAGATTTCTTAAATAAGTAGTTACTGATGTTACTTAGTAGCCACATAGAAAAATGTTGTAACTTAGTAGATGAACTGTGTATTAACTTATTACTGATCTTTAAGCATTCACAATTATTAACATGCATGCAAAAGGAAATAAGATGAACACAAGAGACACTAGATTTAATGTGAAAATCCAATACCGGAAAAACCACCAAGCAACTAGCTACCAATTTTCACTCTTTTCAAGTGAACCTTATTAGGAGCCAACCCTGTAAGAGGTTAGAATAAAAACTATTAGGTGTGACCTTGTTAGAGGATTTAATCACCCTGCTATGAGTGGCCTTGCTAGAGGACTTTTAGAATAATTTAGTAGAACTATCCACCTTGTTAGAGGATTTACAAAATGGTTGTTAAACCAAAACTATTAAGAGATTTACAAATCATTGCTACAATGATGAAAAAGTAACAATGAAGTGACCTGATTGAGATGCAATTGAACTTTGTCATTATAGATCTCTATTCTACTTAAATAGATCCTCACTGATCGAATACACCTTTGCTGCTCCTTAAGGATATCTAATCCTTCATCAAAATTTTCTCATACTTCCTCTATACACAATCAACTCACTTGCATAACTGCTCATTCATACATCCATCCATAATTTAGAATTCACAACTTGACCTTTTATTTATACCTTACAAATTGTCAAGTTAGCTCGTTAACAAGTTACATCTACCAATAAACCATACATTAGTTAGCTAAAGAAATTACATGAAACAAATAAACTTTATTTCCCAAATCAATGAAATCCTTCATTTGCCAACCCTACTTGATAAACACTGCAAACTCTCCAAAATCCTTTGGAGACTGAGTGAACTCAATAAGAACTAATTTTTCTTCACTGACCTTGTGAGCTTGGTAGAAACTAACTTTCCTTTGTTAACCTTGGGAGCTTAGTTAACACTAACTTCTATCACAAAATCCTTTGGTGCCCGAGTGAGCTTGGTAAACTTTGTCTTCATAGTATGACTTCAAGAAACACTTAGTAGACTCTATAATTCACTTCGCTAAGCATTTGAGCTCTTTAGACTTTGCCTGATAACTAATATGACATTTGTGTAACATCCAAGACAACACACGATTGAAAAATTGTATCCAACAATCTCCCTCTTTGGCATTATGGCAACACAACATGTCATAGTAGAAAGAAATTTGAAAACAAGTCTTTTTCTGATAGAATGTTTCTCCCTCTTAGATTACATTCTACAAACTTCTCAAATACAATAATCTACCTCTATGAAGGAATTACCTAGCTTCTTTTCGATCATCAAACTCTTCACAAACAAATTCAAATTTCAAAAAGATATTATAGTATACTCTCCCTCTTTGACAACACATGCCAAAGACAACACAAACCCAATGGAGAAAAATGTACCTTGAGTAATGATTCATATGCAATTCTCTCATGATTATTTTGCATCAACTAAAAGATCTTCAACTTGATACCTATTGATGCATCACAAATACTTCATTTTAGTGAGCTTTAGATAGGGGAATGACCCCTAACTTACCTCTTAGATACAAGAATGCATCCTTAGGTAAAGGGTTGGTGAATATATCAAAAATTTATTCCTTTGTATGGACATATTCTAATTTGATCTCCTTATCCTACACCAATTCTCTGACAAAGTGATACTTTAAATTGCAATGTGCTTGATTTTTGATTGCATCATTGGATTTTTAGATATGTTAATTGCACTTGTAGTGTCACAAAACATAACAACAGGTTCTCTGATTTCCTCCTTCTTGCCTTCCAATAATTGTTTGATCCAAACAATATTAGAATTGTTTACTGCTACTACAACATACTCTGCTTCTATAGTTGATTGGGATGTACAATTTTTCTTTTTACTTGTCCAAGAAACCAACCTCTTTCCAAGAAAGAATGCTCCTCCACTTGTACTCTTTCTGTCATCAATGTTTCCTGCCTAATCTACATTAGTAAACACTTTCAAATCTAGATTACCAACAAATTTGTAGCATAATCCATAATCTTTAGTGCCTTTAAAATATCTCATGATCCTTTTAATTTCCATGATGTGATTTTCTCTTGGTTTTGCTGAAAATCTTGCTACAATCCCAACTGCAAGGGAAATATTTGGCCTAGTATGAACTACATACTACAACTTTCCAATCACATATCTATACAATGTCTAATCTACCTCTTTTGATTCATCATCCTTGGTAAGCTTTAGACTAGTGCACATAGGAGTCCCAACTAGTTTACAGTCTTCCATACCAAAACTTTTTAGTATCTCCTTGATGTATTTTGACTGAGTGATGTAGATGCCATTCTTACTCTACTGAATTTGGAGACCAACCATGAATTTGATCTCACCAAATATTGACATCTCAAATTCTTTTTTTATTTTCTCTAAAAATTCTTTGCAAAGATCATCATTTCCTGTGAACAAAGTATCATCCACAAATATTTCTACCAAAATAATCTTATTATCTGGTCCTTACTTGATATACAAGCTACTATTATCATTAGTTCTTTGAAAGCCAATCTATATAAGATAGTTATGCAATATTTCATACCATGGTCTAGGGGCTTGTTTCAGACCATACAATGCCTTGTGTAATTTGCAGTTTCAGACCATACAATGCCTTGTGTAATTTGCAAACCATGTCCTTCTTTTCTGGGTCAACAATACCTTTAGGTTGTTCAATGTAAACTATTGGTCAAAAGAATAGTCTTGACAATTGAGAGTCAACACACTTAACAATTTTCACTATATATGCCAAGTACACAATTTATGCAGAGCCAAAATTTCCATAGGTGTTGAGCAAGTAAGAGTGTAGTATGTGCCAAGTGACTTAGGAAAGTTCACGTTCTGAGTAATCCAAAAATATTCAGATGCCAAGCAATACATAATATACATGTGCCGAGCAATACAATTTTTAATAGGTGTCAAGCAAACTATGAAACTAATAGATGCTGAGCAATCTAGGAATCAATTCATGTCGAGCATCAATAATGTAATTAGTGTCGAGTAACTTAGGATCAACATAAGAGTTTGTGCCATCACAAACTAAGATGTAAACGATTTTTGGAGCTAACTTAGAGAGATTTTGAAGGAGAAAAAGGATAAGGACAAATCATTTACATTTCCTATGAAATTAGCATGTAGCCATTTAGAAAAATGGAGAAGGCATGCAATCAATAAGAAAAATCCAAGGTATGAGCAAGAATTTGAGATTCATTGTGGATCATAGATCCATACCTAACCCTAAGTCTTTAAAATCTTTAAAAGGAGGTTGAAAACCCATTTTCAAGTGGATGAGAATAGTGTATGGGGAGATTATAGTGAAATTTCAAGAGAAGAAGTAAAGACTTAGAGGAATAAGAGTATCAATTTCATATCCAGTTGATCAAAATAACATAAGAGACAAGGGACAAGATTAGATATCAGATCTCAGAGGATGAAGATCAGAATGAGAAGAGCCGATCTAGTACCTAAATTGAGCAATTTGAGATTGCACTCAATTAGGTCAAATGTTCTAATACTCTCTTACAATTGTATTAGAGGTTGAAATCCTATATTGATAGGTTAGCTTAACGGCTAGGTAGGAGAACCTTTCAAGAAGGTAATTGGAAATCTTATGTATTAGGTGGGTTGAACTATGTATTGTAAATCCTTTAACAAGGTGACACTTCATGTAAGTATTTGTAAATCCTCTAACCAGGTCACTATTGAAATAGTGTAAAGCCTTTAATAGGGCTGTAAAGCCTTTAATAGGGCAGGCCTTTCACAAGGAAAACCATCAAAAGTGGTTGAACATTGATTACTACAATGATTTTTGTGGGTATCATCCCCACCCCAAATTTACCTTCTTATTCTTGGAGGGTTTCTGGGTTATCAATTCTAGTGTATGTGTTGATGCATGCTTTCATTTCATGTTTTCTTATATGTTTACATGCATGTACATTACTTTTAGTTATGTGTTAATAAGGGTTTAAAAGGATAAAAATTGGTTACTTCTGATTCAACCCCCCTCTCAGAAGTACTCTTCCCATTTGAATATTCCAACATAAACTTCTTTATCCAGTATACCATTGAGAAATGCTAACTTGATAGCCATCTAATAAACCTTAAATCCTTTATATACAACATATGCAAGTAAGGTCCTGAAACCTTCCAATCTTGCGATAGGACCAAAATTCTCTCCATAGTCTATTCCTTCTTCTTGAGAGTATCCTTTGCATACCAATCTAGCTTTGTTCCTTGACACCTTACCATCTTCATTCAACTTATTTTTGAATATCCACTTAATTTCAATCACATTTTTATTTTTAGGCCTAGGTACAAGAGTCCATGTTTTATTTTTCTCTATCTTCTCTATCTCTTCATTCATATCTTTAATCCAACTTTCATTTTCTAATGCATCTTTGAGACTTCTAGGTTCAAAATCAATAAGCAAACAAGTACCTTTCAACTTACTTCTTTTCATAGTACCTTTAGATTTGTTTCCAATTATCTGATCTGGTGCATGATGTCTCCTAACATACTTGGCTAATACAAGTTCCTTGCTTTTTGAATGCATTGCATTCTCATCCTCTTACACTTCAACTTTAGGTTTTGGCTATTTTGTCTGCTACTTGGGTCCTTTAGACTCGGTAGGCATTGGCTTGGTAGCATAAAAAATGTGACTCAATTTACTTCAATTCAGTTTGAACTTCCTACAACTTAGTTACTAAAGACTCAGGAGTAGAAGATTCCTGATTAATAGATGTATCTGGCATTGTATCAGGTTCAATGAAAATAAATCTTTTGTAACCTTTTGGTTCCTTTTTTCTTTCTTCTTCAGTCCTTTCTTCAAACTCATCAACTTTCACATGTGCACTTTCTATGACTTTGTGAGTAGAAAAATTCAAACATCTATATGCTTTACTCTTGTAAGAATATCCCAAAAATATTCCTTCATCACCCATCACATCAAATTTACCTTTTCTAGATTATTTCAAAATGTAGCATTTACTTCCAAATACTTTTAGGTAACCTACATTAGGTTTATAGGCATACCATAACTCGTAGGGGGTTTTGAATGAGTCCTTCTTTAGCTATACTCAGTTCAAGGTATAAACTACACTGTTGATAGCTTCCTTCTAGTATTCAATAGCAATGTTCTTTTCAATCATTAAAGTTCTTGCATAGTCCATGATAGATCTATTCCTCCTTTCAACTATTCCATTTTTCTCAAGAGTCCTAGGAACTGATACCTATCTTTTGATTCTCCTTTCAATACAACATTTATTGAACTCATGGCAGATGAATTCACCACCTTTGTCTGGCCTCAAACATTTTAGTCTTTTGCTAGTTTTCTTTTCTACTTTGGCCAAATGCCACTTGAACTTTTCAAATGCTTCTGATTTCTCTCTTAGGTACATGATAGCCATCATTCTTGAGTAATCACCAACAAAAAGTATGAAGAAATTTTCTCTAGTATAGCTTTCAATTCCAATAGTTCCACATAAATTAGTATGCAAAATTTCTAGAACTTCTTTAGACTGATAGTTCTTACTTTTAAAGCTAGTCTTTCCCATCTTACCAATCTGACAATTCTTGCATAGATGAACATTACTTTTCTTTATACTGGGAATGCCTCTTACTTTTCTAAATTTTCTTATTTTCACCAAGTTATCAAAATTCACATGAGACAACCTTCTATGTCATAACCAACTTTCTTCAACTTGAGTAATAAAGCATGAACATTCACCAAGTTCAAGATAGAACAAGTTACCTTTTTTTTGAATACCAGACCCAATCAGCTTTCCTTTGTCATCCAGTAGCCTTGCTTTTCCATGCATGAATTCCACTTTGAATCCATTATTGAGTAACTGTTCCACACTCAATAGATTTTGTTTTAGTCCTTATACCCAATATGCATTATTACATACAAGCTCTTTGGTTAGTGAGATTCTTTCTCTTCCTTTTATACAACAAGGTTCATTATTACCAAACCTGACACTACCACCATCAAAGTATTCAAATTGTTCAAACTTAGTTTTATCATTAGTCATATGATAAGAGCAACCACTATCTATGATCCATGTATCATTTTTTCTCACATGACAGATAAGTGCCATTTCCTCATCATTATCAAATTCATCTTTCACAACAATGTAAACAATTTCATCTTCTTCGTCATCAAAATCATTAGAATCCTTAGCCATGAAACATGTTTTCTTACCTTTGTCTTTGAATGATTTGAAGTCTTTCTTGCCAATGCACTTGTGACCTTTCTTCTCATCCTTGTTCTGCTTGTTTGGGCACCTAGCAGCAATATGTCCAATTTTTTCACATTAAAAACAAATTAGAGGAACTTTGCCTTTGTATTTCCCTCTAACTCTTGAATATTTCCTTGCTAGTAGAGCTTTAATTACCTCAAGATGACTGTCTGAAATCTATTCTAATTCTTCTTCACTTTTTGACTGAGAATCCTTTATTTTCTTGCCTTTCACCTTGACTGAAAGCTTGGCTTCAAATGTTGAGTCAATGTTCTTGGAGGCTAGAACATAGTTATCATAGTTATCTAGCTCAAATGCAGTCAATCTTCCTACTATGGCCTCTAAGTTTATTTTATGATTTGCTTCACATATTCTTTCTTGAATTGCAAAAAATCTAATTGATAAATAGGAAGTAATATTCTAAGAACTTTACTTAAACCTTTTTCCTCCTCAATATCTCCTCTAGAGGCCTTGGTAGCACTGACAACTACTTTGACTCTTTTAAAATATTTGGCAATGTTTTCATCCTCTCTCATCCTCATTTGATCAAATTGTCCTCTTAGAATTTCTACTTTGGCTCTTCTCACATTATCATCACCTCCATAGATTTCTTTCAGCTTGTTCCACATTTCAAAGGTAGTTTTGTAGTTCTTGACATCATCAAATTCTTCACAGCTTAGGGCAGATGCAATGCCTATCATCATGGTGTTATAAGTCTTCTTCTTAGTAATGTCATTAGTAGACAATGTACAAGAAGTAGTTACATATGCTTCATCTAGATATTTCAATCCTATATCTCCAATGGAAGCCATATGGAGTCTCATGAGACCTTTCCATGCTGAAAAGTTATCCTTGTTAAGCCTTGGAATTTTCCTCATGTAAGACATCTTGATCTTTAGCTTAGATCCTTGAAATCCTTCTTGCAAGAACCAAAAGCTCTGATACCAATTGTTGGAAATGTAGATGGAGTAACTTAGAGGGGGGATGAATCAGTTACTACAAAAAAAATTTACAACTCCCTTAGATATCTTAAATAACTAGTTAATACTCAGTAGCCACATAGAAAAATTCTGTAACTTGGTAGATGAACTATGTATTAGCTAATTACTGATACTTAAGCATTTACAATTATTAAAATGCATGCAAAGGAAATAACATGAACACAAGAGACACCAAATTTAATGTGGAAACCCAATATGGGAAAAACCACCAAGTAACTAGTTACCAATTTTCACTCTTGTGAAGTGAGCCCTGTTAGGAGCCAAACTTGTTAAAGGTTACAAAACACACTGCTAGGTGTGACCTTGTTAGATGATTTAATCACCCTGTTAGGAGTGCCTTTCTAGAGGACTTTTAGAACAATTCAGTAGAACTAACCACATTGTTAGATAATTTACAAAATGGTTGTTAAACCAACTTTGTTAAAAGATTTACAAATTATTGCTACAATGATGAAAAAGTAACAATGAAGTGACCTAAATGAGATGCAACTAAACTTTGCTATTATAGATCTTTGTTCTGCTTAAATAGATCCTCACTGGTCGAATACACCTTTGCTACTCCTCAAGGATATCTAATCCTTTATCAAAATTCACTCATACTTCCTCTTTACACAATCAACTCACTTGTATGCTTGCTCATTCATACATCCATCCATATTTTAGAATTGACAACTTGACCTTTTACTTATACCTTACAAATTGTCAACTGAGCTCATTAACAAGTTACATTTGCCAATAAATAAGACATTAGTTGGCTACAAAAATTATATGAAACAAATAAAACTTATTTTCCAAATCAATGAAATCCTTAATTGGCCGACCCTACTCAGTAAAAATTGCTCCAGAAATGATTTCCAATGTTAACCAAGTGAAGCTTCGTAAACACGGAAAACTCTGCAAAATCCTTTGGAGACCAAGTGAACTTGGTAAGAACTAATTTTCCTTCATTGACCTTGTGAGCTCGATAGAAACTAACTTTCCTTTGTTAACCTTGGGAGCTTGGTTAACACTAACTTTTGTGACAAAATCCTTTAGTACTCACTAGACTCTGCCTTCATAGTGTTACTTCCAAAAATGCTTGGTAGACTCTATAATTCACTTCACTGACCATGTGAATTCAGTAGACTCTATCTAATAATTGATATGGCATTCATGTAACATTAGAGAGAACACACAATTGAACAATTATATCCAACAGCTCAATGTGTTTAGTTCATTGATGCTCCACTGGGTTGTAGGAAATATGAATAGCACTTTTGATTATTTCACCACAAAATAGTGGGATGATCATAAGGAAAACCAAACTTAGTCAACAATTGTCAAAGCCATAAAATCTCCTAACTAGCAAGCATTGCTTCTCAATACTTAGCCTCTAAAGATGAAAGTATGTGAGCATGTTGCTTCTTGCATGACCATGTGATAGGACCAGAGCCAAGACAAAAAACAAAGCCATAAGTAGACTTTTGATCATCAACATCATAAACCCAATCTGAGTTAGTGTAGCCAAAAATGTGAGGAGTCCCTAATGTGTAATGAATTCCATACATTAGTGTGCCCTAAATGTATCTCAAAATATGCTTGGCAGCTTGCCAATGACTCTCATGAGGCTCATGTGAAAACTGAGAGACAAGACCCACTACAAAGGAGAGATCAGGATGAGTTTGTGTTAGGTACAGCAAGCTACCAACCAACTTTCGGTACAATGTGGGATCCACTAAAGGAAAAGTTCAAGAGGTAGACAAGGTAACACCTGACTAAAAAGGTGTGGGAGTAGGCTTATAATCAAGCATGTCAAGAGCATACTTCTAATGGTAAACAAAGATTCTAGCAGGGGACTAAACAATCTATAGGCTAAGAAAATAGTGTAGTAGACCAAGATTAGTCATCTCAAACTATTCCATTAGTGCTCTCTGAACATTTGTAATCATAGAGGACAAGCTACCTATGAGAAGAAGATCATCAACATATAGAAAAAGGCTCAAAACCTTAGCCTCAAGATACTAAATGTAGATCATAGGATCAGAATGGTAGCATGTAAAGCCTATAGAAAGTAGAAAAGAGTCCATCTTCTCATACCAGGCCCAAGGGGCCTATTTGAGACCATACAATGAGTGTTGAAGTTTGCAAACCAAGGAGGAATCCTACACAAATCCCTAAGGCAACTCCATGTAAATTGCCTTAGTAAGATCACTGTGCAAGAATGCACTCTTCACATCCATTTGAAAAATGGACCATCCATGAGAAGCTACAAGGGATAAGACAAGGTGAATAGAGTTCATCTTGGTGACAAGGGAAAATGTCTCAGTGTAATCAATACCCTCAACCTGTAAAAAACCCTTTGCAACAAGATGAGCCTTGTTCTTATCAATGGAATTATTAGCAAAAATCTTAGTATGTTACAACCATTTGCATCACACTTTCTTCCCTTAGGAAGAGAACTGAGTATAATTATTCATCAAAGAGGAATACTCCTCCTCCATTGCACTATCCCACTTAGAATGTCCTATCCCTACTACAAATGTTTGAGGATCATCAGAAATAACATGACTAAGAAGACTAAAACCCATAGTATGGAAATGGGTGTGATGGGAAGTGGAAGGGTCACCAACTAGAGATCCTATAGCCTCAACTATAGCTCAAGCCCATTTAGGAATTTGGGGAGGATTCTGTGGTGGAGGTAAATGGGGATCACCAAGATCATCATCCTCATCATCTTGAAAAGAGATTGGAAAGGATGAGGGAATAGTGGTAAGTGAAGTAGACTCTAGAGATAGGGTATCTATTGCAAGAAGGAACTCATCAAACTAGACATCCCATCAAAATAGGATCTCTCTAGAATCAGGATCAAACAACTTGTAGGCCTTAACATCCTCATAGTAGCCAACAAAAATGAGGTGTAGGCTCTTTTTCTCTATTTATCTCCTTCGAGAATCTGGCACAAATTTTCATGCTTCACTACCAAAAACTCAAAATGAAGATACATCAGGCTTGACATGAGACCAAGCCTCCTTAGGAGTCATATGTCAAAATGCCTTGTGAGGCATCTGATTCTAAATATAGTTGGCACAATTGACTACCTCTACCCAAAAAACATGAATCCATGGACCTAACATGAATCATACAATTAGCCATCTCCTGAAGGGTTCTATTCTTTCTCTTGGCCACTCCATTCTGCTAAGGGATGTAGGGTACTAAAAATTGATGTTGAAGACCATATTCATAGAAAAAATCCCTGAAAGCTTGGTTCACATACTCCTCCCATTATCAGTGTGTATCCATCAAATAGAAAGACTAGACTGCTTGTCAACAAATGTCTTAAAGACTTGAAATGAATCAAAGACATTAGATTTGTACTTCAAAAAGTACACTCATGTACATCTGGAGAAGTCATTAATGAAAGCAAGCACATATCTAACACTAGAAAAAGGAGTGGGAAATGATATGGGGTGACTATGACTCAACTGCAGTGGTACCAAACCATAAGTGGCTCATCCATGTGGAAAAGGATCCCTATTTTTTTTCCAAGAGCACAACCTTGACCAACACCATTTGTGCAGGAAATCTAGGCAATCCCAAGAACAAGTTCTTGTGTGCTCATCAGTTGAAGATATCTATAATTGACATGGCCCAAACCTCATGACAAAATCTGCTTATAGAATTTGCATGTTCTACAAGACAAGAACCTATGTCATGAGAAGACTCAAATCCATCAAATTTGTAGAGGTGAGATGAAAAGTCAACAATCCCAGTAGCCACAATCAACTCAAAATCAAGTAAGTCCAGAATAACCACATGATGTTGTGAGAACTCAATTGTCTTACCAAAGCTAGAGTGGAAAATTTGATAAATGGACAATAGGTTTATTGAGATGTTAGAGAAAAAAAAGACATCCTAAAGAGAACCCCCAACTAATGCAATAGAACTAGAACCCATGACTAAAAGATGTGATAAGCTTCCAATAGCAATTTATGAAGTAGCACAAGAAGCAAGTGAGGTGACCAACTGCTGAGTGTTTATCATATGGTGAGAGGCACCATAATCAAGAATCCAGGTAGGCCTGGAAGTCATGGCTCATAAAGTAAGAATGTGACCTTTTGCTAAAGAGGGGATGAAGACTTAGTAGCTAAAATGTGATGCTCATGCATGGCTTCCTCTAAAGCCTCTAAACATTTCCAACACCTAGAAATGGGATGTCCATCCTTTCCATAGAAACTGAAAGTCTTAGCTGATTTCTTCTTAGTCTTAGAGGTAGAATTAGTAGACCTCAAAGCAAATTTACCCTTGGAAGGGTTAGCTAGAGGTTTGGAATAAGTTTTTGGTGTATCTTTCTTCAGTTTGGCTTTTTTTTTTTGGTTTCCCCTAAGAAGTCTGTGCAACCAATGCTTGGCTAGAAGAGATAAAGGCATCCACCTATTGGATCTTTGCCTATTCCTATGTCAACCAATCAAAAACTGTCTCAAAAGAAGGCATTTGATGTTTTCTATCCAAGGCACCCATAATGGAGTAGAAAGTGGAAGAAAATATTTGATACTATCTTTGCAACTTTGAGAGTATCAAAAAAATACACTCATCACCTATTTTGTTTTTCCCACAACCTTGCAAAATTTTATAAAAAGATTTGAACTTCATCAAGAAGTCCTCAATGGTGGGGAAGCTAGTAGGTGTCAAAGAGGTCAACTCTACATCAAGCTAAAGTGCTCGAAACTCATTTAATATGTCAAACAAGTTGTGAAACTTGGTCCAAGTAGCTTGAGGAGTGATCAAACTATCTAGGTGAAATAATAGACTATCAGAGATTTTTAGTGCAATCAATCCCATGGCTTCATCCATTTTGTACCTATGTAGTAGAACCTCAAAAGGGTGCTCCAAGATAGGTTGATTCTCATCTAGACATGACCATAAGCCACATGACATAAGAAGCCAAGTCATGTGTACTTTCCAATTGTGATAGTTGTGTGGTGTTACCTAGGCCATAAAAGGGTCTGACATTAAGAGAAGAAAATGGAAGCAAAAGGGTCAATTTTGAAGTGAATTACATAAAATAAAATGCTCCCCCCACAATGTATAGGTATATCCCTTAGAAACCAAAGTAACAACTATTGAAAGCACAAAATTTGAGAAAAGAACCTAGATGTTGGATGCAAAAAGGTAGGAAATTGAAGCCTCTACTTTAATGCCAAATATGGGAGCCCAAATGGACTTGGAATGAAATAAAAATAACATCATCATTTATGTCTCAGAACTAGCTTTTTGATGCTTCTTTTGTATCAAAAAAACACCTCCATATGCTCAAGTTATGGTCGAAAAACCAATTGCTGCTCCAAAAGACAAGCTTAGTAGAAAAATATAGTCACTGTAAACAATTTGATGATTGTACGGTCGTCAATTGGCCACCATTAGAAAAAAAATTTGGTGGTTGAAATGCTAATGTTAGTAACTAGTAAATAATGTCACCTTGTGAGAAAATGATGTCAGCATGGGTTGGAAAATCTTGCTAGAAACTGATGTATGCAGATGAAATGATGATGTAACCAGTCAAATTTTTGACATAGGTGTCTAGTTTGTTGATGTCATGACCACACCAAAATGCTAACATGTGTGACCAAAAAAATGATTTCATAGGTTGGTTTTCTGACATGATGCCAAATTTGGTGGTTGAGTGGTGGATGGCTATTCTTCCATGGTGGTGGTGGCTGAAAATGGGGACACCACCAGTTGAGAGAAGCTATGCTGCAGAGGAGGTGGTGGCCGAGTTTTGGCTATGCTATGGCTCCTTGACCTGCTAAGGTGGACCTTGAGCTGAGTGTGAGAGGAATGGTGCCAAGGTGGTGGAGTGGTGGCAACTAGGATGAGCGGCCACTATGGCCAATTTTAATATTTTAAAATTTTTTTTTGCACAAGTTGTCCATATGGCCCTCTGGGAGGCCAATTTTTTTCCCAATGCTGCAGTAATGGGCCTTCTGAGTGCAATGGCAACATCTATTTTGGCCTAAAGTGAGATGAAAAAATTCCCTCCTCCTAATTGAAGGAAAAAACCTTAGAAAACTTGGGGTTTTTGACTCTGAATTGTAGCATCAAAATCCTCAAACTAGGAAACAACAGGGATGACCTAATACCATGTAGAAGTTTTGAAAACCAAATGCATAGATCACTAAGAACACCTACAAGGAAATAACATGTATTGAAGAGAAACTAGAAAAGAAAAATGTAGAGCTTGGAAAATCTCAATGGTGTGAGAGAAAAATTGTATTCCGAGTTATGAAAACAAAAAGTAAAAAAGTTCAACCTTAAAGGTGAAAAAAATCCTAAAGGGAAAGAAAACTAGGTTTGCGCATTAACTAATATAAAATATTAATTATATGCACCTAAGAGAAAGCTTAAGTAACAAGAGTAATAAAAAACTTGATTAATTAAATCAACACTATCTAATTAATAAGCGTAACAAATAATTAATCTATTAGAAACTTGTTGTTGATTTACAATTTGGTTTACAACAACTTCATCACTAGGCATACCTTCATAAAAGTATATAGAAGATTTATACTCTTCAAATTTCACCATAGGTTCAGCATCATGTACCTTTGTATATTCATCAAACCTCACATTTTTATTTTCCACAACTTTGTTAGTATTAGAATTCAAACATTTATAAGATTTACTTCTTTTGGAATAGCCAAGGAATATACCTTCTTCACTTTTAGCATGTAAATTACCATTCCTTAAGTCCTTAAGAATGTAGCACTTGCTTCCAAGTACCTTAAAATATTTTACATTGGGTGAGTATTGATACCATAATTCAAAAGATGTTGAATGAGTACATTTCTTGACTTGTACATGGTTTAGGCTATAGACCAGTTGTACTCATAGCTTCTCTCTAGTATTTCATAGCAATATTCTTCTCCACATTGAGTGTTCTAGTGCAATCCATTACAAATTTGTTCCTCCTCTCAGCAATCCCATTTTGTGGAGGGCTCGTAGGTGTAGAAGTCTATCTCTTGATTCCACTATGATTAAAAAATATCTCAAATTCATTTGATATAAATTCTCCACCTATGCCAGATCTCAAACATTTCAATCTTTTGCCTATCTCATTTTCAACTCTAGCTAACTAACACTTAAACATTGGAAAGCATTAGATTTTTGTTTCAAAAACATAATTTTCATCATCCTAGAATAATCATCAATAAATAGGATAATGTACTTGTCACTTTGTAGCCTTGCACATCAATTGGTCCATACAAATCAATATGAACTAATTCCATAATTTCTTTAGAGATGTAAGTCTTACTTTTAAAACTAAATTTTGTCATCTTGCCTAACTAAAATTATTTGGAAATTATATTTTTAGGTTTCTTCATTTTAGAAAAACCTCTAACTCTTTTCATGTTACTGATACTCACTAAGTTATTAGAGTTAACATGACATAACCTCTTGTGTCATATCCACACATCATCAAATTTTACAACAAGACAAGTAGCATCATTCATGTCAAGATACATTAAATTACCTCTTGTTTGATTACCTTTTCCAATTAGTTTCCCAACAGTGTCATAGATCTTTTCTATCTTGTTCTCAAACTCAACTTTGCAACCTAAACTATTTAGTTGTGACACACTTATCAATTTATAATTAAGTCCTTCTACATAATAAGAAATATCACACCTGATGTTTTCTATGAGTTTGATTGATCCTCTTCTATTTATCAGATAGGGTGCATCATTACCAAATGTTACCCTATTTCCATTGTAACAATCAAGGTTAATGAACTTACTTTTATCTCTAGTCATGTTATGTGAACACCTATTGTTAATGATCCATCTATCACTCTTGTTCACATAAGATACTAGTGCAGTTTCCGCATCCTTCATTACAACATACACCTCTTCATCATCATGATCATCAAATCCCTCTTTCATTTCCTTTTCAGCAATCTAGTAAGACCTATTTCCTTTATCTTTATAATATCTAATTTTCTCATCTCTTTTGCTTCTCTATTTGTCTCCCCTTCTATTGTTTTTCTTCTTTGGACATCTAGTAGGAATATGACCAACCTCATTACAATTAAAGCACATGATAGGTAGCCTACCTTCAAATTTTACTTTACCTCTATGAAGTTTCCTTTCTAGCAATGGTTCAAGATGTTCTACATCTTCTTCATTTGTATCACTATCACTAGAAACATATTTTTCTCTTTAGATTCCTTTAATGACAATTTAGCTTTGAAAAAAGATTTGACATTTTTAGTTTTGAAATTATCAAAATTAGAGAGTTCAAAAGCAATGAGCCTACCCATCAAACCTTCAAGGCTAAGATTATAACTAGGTATACTATTGACATTATGGTCAAGTTTGTTTATTAGTGACTCACACTTAGTCAAATGGTTAGTAGCTACCAAGCTTATCTTGTAGTTTAGAATATCAACTGAGTAATTTGAGTTTTACCAAGTTCTATAGTTTCTACTTAGTTCTAGAATCAGTATTTAGTTCACAACAAGTAGTATAGACCAAGTTGATGAGTATTAGTTTACACTGAGCTTTATAGTATTTACCATGTTAGATAGTGCAAACTGTGGTCTTCAGTGTTTACCAAGTTCACACCAATAGTGATGTGAATCAACTATTTACCAAGTTAGGAAGTGTCAACCAAGTGATTTAGCTTATACTAAACTCACAGTGTTAGTTTGGACTAAGTCTTGTAGTGTCAACCAAGTGATTCAGTTTATATGTCAAGTTTCACAGTGTTCTGTGAGTCACTAGTGCTGATCGAGTTTAGACTAGTTGGAATTGATTAGTATGAATTGAGATTCTATGTCTACCAAGAGCATGATGATGTTGAGTGTTGATAATGGTTGCTAAGTATTAGAACCTCACCAAGTTTGTCTTCAGAACTCAAATACTAGTAGTTGAGCACACTTTGTGTATTTTGGTGAACCTTGTTTTATAGCCAACTTTGATGAATTGTGTTTTGGATTGGTATATATGTAATGTATTGTATCATATCCAAGAGAGAGATGTATAAGAAAACATGGTGCAAATATACTAAGAGCAAAAGTATGAAATGAGAAGGCTAAAAGTAGTATGAGGAACAATGAAGACTTGTCTATCACAACAAGGTGATCATTAAACTTCAGAGGAATCTCAATCAAAAAATTAGAGTTGCAAATTAGAGATCAACCACTAGTTCATCCTAACAGGTGGAATAGTTAAATCCTTTCACAAGGTAGACTTAACAGTCTTTTCCAAATCTCTTTACTGAGTGCATACTTCATTGTATGTTTCATAAATCCTTTACTAACGTGGACCTGGTAGTCCATGTTGCTCCTAATAGGGTAGATCATCAGAAGTGATCAATTTTAAGCCTTAATCGACCAACTTTATATTGTAGTGCTAAAGCTTGTGGGTACTATCCCCACCATAGTTTTACTTTCTATTTGGAAGGTTTCTTGGTCACCATATCTTGTGTCAAAGTGTTATGAATTTTTTAATGCTTTCATTTTTTTCATGCATGCAATTAGATAAAAATATATATGAAGGATTATTTTCTAAATTAAGAATAAATTTTATTGTTTCTTGATGTTGGGACTCAAAATCGATGCCCCAATTTTGAGTACCATTGAGAAAATCAAGCCGTATAAAAAATTTTTAATTCATGTGTACCTAGGTATCCATTTGAGGCCTAAGAGGTGTTTAATATTTCTAACACCTTTCATTCAGTATGCCTATGTGTTCCATGAAGATAAATTGCAACTCTAAGCCATTTTGTGAAGTCCTGTCTTGAGCAATGTCCAAATCTTCATTTTTGCTAGTGTCAAATGGTGATAGGAGGCCATGTTTTCAATTAAATATCTTGCACATAGTAATTTTTCATGACTCACTTCTTTGGGTATGTTTAGTAGCCATACTAGGGAACCTATGTTTCATATTTTGAGTCATTTCGAATCTCTTTGACTAGGTTTTGAATCCATCAAATTTGGTCATTTATCATTGTCATGTTGATATGAATTGTTCTAAATTTTGGGAAGCCTTGGTTGACTTGTTATAATTATGACCTAGTTGAATAAATTGAGAAAATTACTTTTGTGTTACATTTTAGAGGTTAGAGACTTGCTATGTTTCAATTTTGAGCTTTTGACGAAGCCATTTGATCAATTTTCAAATGCAATTCCAAACACAATTTCTAACTTTTACTGGTGTCAAGAAAACAAAATTGGTTAGTACACTTGTTCATGATATCATATCTCAAAATTTGTGATAGGTGAGATCTAATGGATTGTAGCACTATGTTCTACTCTAAAAATTCTTTAAGTGTGTCAATTTTGAAGTCTTGACGAATCCATCTGCACACTTTCCAGGACAATTCCATTTGTGAAAAATAATTTTTTGTCATCATTTCTAGTCTACAAAATTTGAGTAGCCTACTTTGACTACTTGCCATTTTTTCAAAGTTATTTGTCATGAGCCTTAATTGCAGATTCATACTCTTGTCATGACAGCAAACCAATGCCCCAATTTTTGTTTCTACAAGTATCAGTTTGTCTAGTTTTTAAAGCCAAATCTGAACATGATTTATTATTTTCTAACATGTTTTATTGCAGGCGATTTTGAAAGGGAAACTTTGACAGTCAATATCTTGTGACTAAGAATTTTTCATGAGACAAGATTCAACATGGTAAAAGTATGCAAAATAGATAATCAATATGTTGGATCTTGGAGCCCAGTCAAGTATTTTTATCAGTTTTCAAAGATAGTAAAAGGACCTCCTGGCATTAAATTGATAGTTTGCAGATCAATGGTAAAATGAGTTTCAATTGTTTGATCAGTGGTCAAACTTAGTTCTAATTAGTGCTAGACGATGAATGAGCCAGTTTTGCAGTTCAGTTGTTCAGAAACGATTTTTTTTAGTCATACCCACTTTGGGGTCCAACTGATTCCATTAGTTTGATGAGATGTTTTTCGACCAAAGATATTTCAAAAGATTATAATCACATTAGTTGTTGATGATTAGTATAGAAAACACTTCAGGACAATATGTGAGGTGACAATGTTGCTTGTTATAGAAGGATATAACAATGATTGCTCTTTGTTGATTCTAGATTGTTGATTGATGGTTAATGCTAAATCATTACTCAAGCAAGTTGTAACACTTTATAAAGCCAAACCATTAATATAACAATGCTATACACACATAAAATTCCATGGATTGGAGATAGGCCAAATAAAAGTAGTGATATGTTATTTCCTTGCACCTTGCATTTAAACAAAAGGAAAAAGTATTGTTAATGCACTTGAGTATGTACAAATGAATCAGATAACTGCAATCAAGAAGAGAATTCTGCTCAATCTGAGGAAAGTGTATTGAAAAGTTGCAACAAATAGAGGTAAAGGAAAAAAATGTGGAAAGTAATGAAGAGATGATCGCTTAATGTTTTAATCTTTTTTTAGACAAGCCTGTTCCTTCTCAGGTGAAGAAAAAAAAATTGCACCCAAACAAGGACTAGTTCACTATGATTATAGAAGTTCGAAAAATTGTTTTGCACAGTCAAAATTGGGATGAGCTATGGACTATTTCTCTTTAACAAAGAGCCACATCTATTGGTTGCTGTCCTGATGGTAAAGTATTGGCTATAAGACATGATAATGGAACCATTTCATTACATGATGCTAATAAGTGCAAGTCATACAACATAGATCATTTCATGGAGGAATGTAGAAGGCAATGAATTTGTGGCTTTGTTGCATTTATGAGTGAGGAAATGAAAAGGTTGGTTTGCTCTCTTGGTGGATTTTGAAAGTTCTATGAAGATTGCTTTCGTCTTATAACAAATGAAGACAAAGTCTCTATAGTTCATTGGATTCTAATCTAGAGGAGTTTGTGTGTTGCTCTAATTACTTTGATGATGAATACGAAGAGCTGCATGATAGTGTCTGTGTCAGGATAGTGTTACTTCCAATACACTAACCACTCCATGAAGAAGGCTATAGTTTACAAGGAGAAGTCCCATGCAAATAGAAGAAAGCACCTCATGCAATGTGAAGAGGACCATAGTCAAAGGTAACAAGTCGCAAGCCAAAGAAGAGTCATAGACCAAATAAGACACCAATGCAAAAAGGAAGGATGTTTTCAACTATGGATCTTAGTCTGAGAAAAATGACTCTTATGCAGAGAAGAGATGAAAGAAAAACCCAAATGGTGAGGAGGTTACGAATGCGAGAAATAGTGAAGGAAAGACATAAAATCCTATATCCCACATTCACCAGAAGAATTTTTTTTAACACTTTTAAATACTATTTGACTCACTTTGTATGTTGTCTATAAGATAGAAGGCTTTTGCAAGCTATGGTCTATGTTGTGAGCATGACATGGATGGATAGGACAGATGGATGCAACTAGGCTAATTTTGGACAAACATACAAATTTAGCCATCACATGGATTAGTGATGAGGTGATATCCAATAAATAACAAGATGTCACATGGTATAGTTTTCAAGGAGGCTATGATGTGGTGATCAAACTACAAAGGCACAAGATGGTGACATGTGACTGATCCGACGGTGGTTGCCATGTCACCAAGATGAAGTTGCATGATTGTTAACCATGTGACATCACAACCCAATTAGAATCTAACATGTGGCAATGAATTGATGGAAAGGTGGACGAGTTAGAAATTGACATGTGGCAGAGGCTTCAGACATGGCATGTTTTCTGAGATGCTGACATTGCAAAGAATGACATGTGTTGCAAGGTTGTTATGTCATGATGATGTGGTAGAAAGCTAAGGATAGTGACATAGCGACTGATGACATGGCACCATGAGATGGCACTAATGTGGCAAAGCTGAGGTGGATAGGTGATTGGGTGTTGAGGTGATGGTAGGTGACATGTGTCACATGGTCACTATGTTGTGATGGCATGGCACGAGGCGGACTCAACAAGCAATATGGTGACCCAATCAATGAGTAACACATGGTAGACATGTGGTCATCACATGGAAAATGTCATATAGGGAAGGAAAAATTCAACCAATTAGGTGATGCCATGTAGTAGCCTAGTCAAATTAGGTTTGACCCGAGATGCATGGATAGGGCCAAAATTTGAAAATAATAAAAAATGATTTTAATTATTTTTTGAAAAAAATGCACATACATTGTTTTAAATTCAAAGAAGCATTTTTCTATAGTTGGAACTTTGGGTATGTTTTCAAAATGAGATTAATGTGGTTTCTTATATGCCAATATAGCAATATTATATATCACCGAAACTAGGAGAAGATGACCTTTTTGATTATGGAGTTCGTTTTTGCACAACAAATCACTAGTTCAAGTTATAGTCATAAATGTAAATTTTGGGCCTTCTTAGTGAAACGGGAAAAAAATGAAAATGTAGTTATAGGTTTGGTAAAACACATGGTAAAAGGTCTATTGGATTAATTTTGATGATATTATTCCATTTAGGTATAATTTGGTTCCAATTTTACATTAGGAAGCCAAATTGACTGAAGATCTGATTTACTAGTTGAAGAGAGAGATTTGAGAGATGCTTTGTCACTTCTAGGAGATTTTTCCCAAGTGGACACATGTCAAATGCATAAAAGATCTGGGAATTCACTCTCTTCTATATCATTCTTTTTCTCATTCTTTGTAGAGGTTCCAATTTTTCACTGTGAAACTAGTTGGTTCCAATTCTTGTGATGTTTTCATGATTGTGATACCATTTCCTTTAGCAATTTCTCTTGTAATGAGCAACACTAAGTTATATATAGATAGCTCTCATTTGTTAGGTGATTTGTGAATTAGTTTTATACATCTTTCATGTTTTTTTTTCAAAGAAAATGAATAAAACACAACAATAAGGTTTATATTCATTTAGGATCTCTTCTCATGTTCATGGGTTTGTAATTTCTTCTAATTTGTGAACCAAGAGCATAAATTAGGTTGCATTTTGTTTAAAAATGCATGTGGTTGAAGTATATTTCTCGTGGAACAAAGGGCCATGTAATTGCTTGATATTTATCATAGGGTTCACAGACTTCATGGTGGGATATGTCAAGTATGAGATTCATTTTGATGCAGATGTCTATTCACAAGGTGAAAGATAGATCAAGGATCTTGATGTAGGATTTACGTCAAAAATTTCCATGAGATGTATGGTTGTAATTCATGTAATTGCCCAATAGATAAGGCACTGATCAGCTGCAAGATCATTCAATTTTGTTGCTCATATCTAGAGCTTATTTTATCAATAGATTACATCATATTTTCCCTTTATGTTGAAACTTATTCAAAGTCTAACCCTCACTTAGCTTATGAATTGCATTTTCTTGCATTTAGCTACAATAAATCTATGTTATTGCATGAGTCATTAGTAGAAATAAGGGTTAAATCTACTATTAATATATTCAAGAATATGTTTAGCACTGGTACAATATAAATTGAATCTTAGGTCCACCCACCTAGGTTTTGTAGAGCTTAGAGTAGAAGAAGGGTCTAGCCTTATAGTTGGCTCAGTGTCTGAAAGGATATGTTAAGGATGGGAGTTACCTACCCCTAGATGTGTCTTGTTCTCATCGGGGTAATTTGAAACCTGTAGCATTTCAAAACTCCAACAAAATGGTGACTCTACTAGGGAGATAAGATGGCGATACACATTGTTAAAAGAACATGAAACTCTGGTGTGAATTTAATATCTTAGTCTTATTTTTAGTATGTTTTTTCCCATCTGAGTCACCAAAAAAATGACAACTCTGATAGGGACTATATTGAATCTAAATGGTAGACAAACCTTGAGAATTTGAAAGGAGATTCAATACAATGGAAGACGTGCATAAAAAAGTTGCAGTAGTAAGTTCTTTGATGTTCTTTCCAATTTCTTGCTCCAAATCATGCACTTTAGTAAGGTTTTATCCATTTGCAATAGTATCTTTGAGGTTGAGATTAAATTGTGTTACTAAGAATGTTTATCTCCAATCAATTTAGTCAGATTTTTGTTTTGAAAGTGCTAGTATAAAATCAAAGTCAAGAATGAACATAAGTTTGTGTTCCCTTTTTGAGTTTGTAAATCTAAAAGAGTAGTTTAATGGTTTTCATTTCTCCTACATATGAATGTTTGGTTCAGATTTTTCAAGTGACAAATTATGTTTTATTTCTCATAAAGTATGAGTGGCAACTCCCAAATCTCTATACTGATTTGTTCTTTGTTGATTTTGTTGTAATATATTAAAGGATTTTTAGTTGTGTGGGTAGATCATAAAATTTTGATAGTCTCTTGAAAAGGAGGTTTTAAATTCTTGATAAGTTTTTTGAAGTGTTGTTGCAATCTATTATTATCAAAAATTGATGTATAAAAGTTAAAATCATAGCAGCGATTTTTTCATCCTCTTGCAAGGACGTGGCGGCTCTAAAAAGTTTTGACTAGTGGTGTGAAGGAATTTTAGTCTTGTACTTGTGCCAAATCAGCAAATCAAATTTTACCATTAGCACTTGAGGTATTTTGGTTTTCATGTTTCTCTTTCATGGAAGTCAAGTGTTAAAAAAAGTTGCCTCTATTCAATGATTTTTAGCACTAGAAGGAAGAGGTAGAAGTTTTATTTTATAATGGAATTAGATCTCATATCTAAAATTAGTTTATTAAGACATGAAGATGTGCTAGAAATATGGCTGAAATTAAGAAAGATCTTTGTAATCGGATCGTCAGATTTATAAGAAATGTGGTAGGAAGTGTTCAAGGTCTAGAAGATGATAAGATGTATGAAACATTTAAATCAGCACTTATGGAGTTCCATGTGTCTTTAAGACCCAAGGAATCTACATGATCTATTGCTTTCTTAGATGTCTTTATGCCTAATTTAGTTAATTGGCCATCACATTTAAGGCTACAAAAGATCTTTCATATTGATAGTCTTTTCAAGAAATTTGAAAATGGTTTAAATAGCCAATGTGAATGTGTTGAAAGTAATAGTGAGTCTAGTGAATCCATAGATAATGATAATGTTTCTTGTGATTATGAAGAGATGGATTCTAGATCTACTGAATTAGATGATTTTAGTCAGCAAGATGAAGATGGTTATGTGACTAAAAATGAATCATTTGACAATATCCATGAGAGTATTCTTCTTTTGCTAAAGATAAGAATGATACACCTAGTAAAGAGGTATTGTGAAAAGAAGAGGTAATATGTTGTAGTATGAATTTTAGTTTTTTAGATTGTCATATTAATGGTACTACTACTATAAGTTTTTCAGATCGGCCGATTTATGATTAGAACCTAGGAGAAGAGACTTGTGATGAATTCTTGTTGAGTGTTGATGAAATTTTAGAACTACTAGCTCATGATCTTAGAAAATATGCAAATGTTTCTTTGTAGGCTCATGCTGTCCCTTGTGGTGTTTCTAATCAAGGTGAGCTCATTTCTCCAAGATTTGAAGTTGAATTTGATATAGAATCAGAATATCCATTGTCAAGTTTTGGAGGTTTATTTGATACTAAATTAAGTATCAATATGTTAATCTCAAATTGGTTTTGATATTTGAGTGTCAACACACTTAACCAATTCTCAAGATGATGCTAAGATATAGTGTGTGCCAAGCTGGAGAATTCAATAGGTTTCGAGTGAGCTTTAGGTGTCGAGTGATCTTTAGGTGCTAATTGAAGTTCAAGTGCCGAGTGATAAGTGATGTTGAGTCACTATAAGTGCTGAGTAGAGTATAGATGCTGAGTGAAGCATAATTTGTATAGATGCCAAGTGAGATAGAATTCCTATATGTGTTGAGCATCAAGAACTAGTAAGTGTCGAGTAACATATAATCAACATATGAGTTTGTGTCTTCACAAACTTAGATGTAAACCATTTTTGGAGCTAACATAGGATGAATTTCAAAGGATCTTGAAGATAAGATCAAATCTTTTGCACTACCTATGAAATCAACATGTAGCTAGTAAGAAAAATGGAGAAGGCATGTAACCAATAGGAAAAGTACAAAAATTGAGTGGGAAATAAAGATTCAGTATTGATCATAGATTCATACCTAACCCTAAGTCTTTGAAATCCTTATATGGAGGATGAAAACCCATTATGCATGTGTGAGTGAGAAATGTATAGGTGAATCATAGTGAAATATAGAAGGGTGTGTAAAGACTTAGTGAAGAGTAGAACAATATTGCAGAATCTAGTTGATCAAGAATAGAGTATCAGAGTTTCGAAGAGTGACATATCACATCAAGAAAGGATCAGAGTAGATAGAGTAGAACAAGGATCTATAATTAGCAATTGAGAATTACAAGTTATTGTGTGCTAAAATGTTGTCACACTTCTATGAATCATTACATGTAAGAAAACTCAAGAATGATCCCTCACAAATCGATCCATAGCTCTCTACTCATAGAGTGCAAGGGTTTGCAATGGAGGCCCTCAGTTTGACCTATTTTTGTGCCCATGCAAGTACACCATGAGATGAGAGATTCAAAGAGGAAAAGAAAGAATGCTAGTCTCCATGATCTTCAAATATGCATGAAAATAAGATCTAATCTTTGAAATAAAAATCTAATCTATAAATGCAAGATCTAAGCTAAAAGCCCATGATGGGTGCAAGAGAGAAAAAGACAGGAAAATAGAAGTTCTCCACAAAAAGCTTTTGTATTCAAACTCCTTCAAAAATTGGTCTTCAAACCTGTAGCATAACGATAGCATAATCATGGGTGTCTAACATGAGGAGAGGGCTCTCCCTTATAAAGGAAATTATGGAGGTGAGAGGCTTCTCACAATCAATATGGGATAATAGAGCTTGATCCATGTGAGACAAAATTCCACCAATGAGAAAAGAGGAGTGGTTGAGAAGAAAGTGGTGATCCATGTGAAACAAGATTCCACCAATTAGAAAAGAGGAGTGGTTGAGGAGAAAGTGGAAAGATAAATCCCACTTAGATCACATTTTTAAGTGTAGAGAAATTAAATAAAAAGAATTTATTTTATTTCCTTTTTTCATCAAAAGAGATATTTAAGTGGGATTTTTATTTAATTAAAAGGGAGCAAGTTCTTTTTAATTAAATAGAAGATATTTAATTAAATTAAAAGAGAGGTTTTTCTCTTAATTAATTAAATGTGGATGAACCGTTTAATTAAAAGAGAGGTTTTCTTTTAATTAAATGGGGATTTTATTTTATTTAATTAAAAGAGAAGATTTTCTTTTAATTAAATAAGACTTGGAATAAAATGATCAATCTTAGAAATGAAATAAATCAAATTTGATCAAGGAAATTGATTTGAATTGATTTAATAAAATATTACAAACCATTGATTCAAAAATTTTGATGAATTGATAAATTGAATAATGGGGGCCCATAGTCTAGGCGACCATTTTTGGGTGCATACATTTGCCCCTCTTTGACTAATGTGTGATCGATTCGGGAACACATGTAGTCAAAGAAAGAAATTGAAGTGTGAGGTCAATTTGGGATCACAAAACAACCCAGATGTGTGGTTGACTCGGGAACACATTAGGAAAAAGAATACAAATAAATTTTAACTTGAAAAAGTTGAGGATAAAATTGATAAAATTGAATCAAGGATTGAAATTGATAATTACTGCCCCCTCATGATCGAAATCGAAATGAGATAGAGGAGAAACAACAAATTGATAAATTTGATCAAATCGAACAAAAGATAAGGTTCTTGATGTAAGATGAAAGATATAAGAATCATAGAACCAAGGTAGATCATCAAGCATGAAATATTATGCCTCAAAGGCGATTTAGAAGAAAAGAAGTGGGGAAAAAGAAAATGGAAGATAGAAGTTTGAAAGATATGGAAAGAAATAGAAATAAGAAAAGAAAATGCTCCAAAAATCAATCAACTGTTTAAGATAGAAATTTCGATTGAGATCACGAAAGAAAATAAGGAAATGAAGATCAAAATGTGACCACAATTGATTAAATGTCCATAATAAAGATGAAAGGAGAACCCTCTCAAACTCATAATGTAGCCTAAAAATGCAAACTAACATGAAGTCTAATAATGCAAGCTACATGAAATGCAATGGTGTACTTGCAAAAGAGCAACTGTAACATAGGATTTTGTGTTCATCATTCATTAGAGAATGTAAAAGAACTTATTTTCATCATTGGACGATTATTAACGGACATCGAAAAATCACACAATCATCACTAGTTACAAATGCAACTATGAAGATATGAATGTGATTTATATTGGATTGAAATGTGGAAAGATTCTAACATAAGCATCAAAGACATAAAGCTCAAGATGACTTTGATGTTAGCTTACCCAATTTAATATAGAAAAACTATGCTCGCATCAAGGCATAGATGCCAAGATGACTATAAGAATAGTTGTGCAAAAACAATCAAGGATGATGTCTCAAATCTCCTGAGTGTTTCAAGGGGACAAAAAAAGAAACTCTTGAGTTCAAGACCACACTCACAAGAAAAAAATAAAAATAAATAAAAACATGTCTCATGCCCCAAGTCTTCTAGCGATGCATCATAGAGAGACTTATCAGACAAAGAAACTCAACAAAAATCAATAATAGTTAGTACATAGAGAAAAGAAATCATGACATAAGTCAAGCATTAAGTGTTGCATTAAAAAATTTAAGTGTGTTAACTGATACTGAGTTCTGAGGACAAGGATCAAATGCTTGTAAGAAGGTAAGATCACATGATGATACTGGGTAAGACCAAACCAATAAGTGTTGAAAAACACTCGATGTCAATGGGTGTTTAAAAAGACCATTTGCGAGGTGTCCTAAAGACTCACACATCTAAGAAACCAAAGCTAACATAGTTATGCCCCCTAGACAAAGACCAATTCCAAACCAAGGTAACAAGGACAAGGCATGGTGGAGAAAGGCTAATTGTCGAGGACATGTGCTAAGAAACAAGGGTGCAAAGGCCTCAAGTAGTGCCCGTTTCCAGGATTTCACCACTTGGATTTTTGTTTTTTTGTTTTTTTTTAGGACTTTTTATAATTTTTTTTTTTTTTTTTTTTTGTATTTTTGCTACCAAGGCGCCTGTTTCCAGGTTTTCACCAAGGCACTTTTTCTATTTTTTTGAATTTTTGAATTTTTTATTTTTTTTGTATTTTTGGAATATATAATTTTTTTGAAGATACATCAAAGTGCCTTTTGCTAGGTTGTCACTAAGATGATCATTTTTTCAGGACATTTTTCAATTTTTAGAATTTTTACAATATATCATTTTTTTGGATTTTTTAAAATATATCAATTTTTTTTTGGATTTTTTTCAGGATCAATAAATATGTACAAAGATACCCCTAGACAGAATGGGCATTAAACTCTTAAGCAAGATCACATCGTGCAGTCCCAATGTCTAACAAGGTGGAGGACAAGATGAAGCAATAAGCTAATGGATATTATGGATAAGCAAGGAGTGTATGAAGCAAGTGAAAGTGATCTTCAAAGGTTGAGTCCTCAAGAGTACCCAAGCTACGGAAAATTTGTCATGTAAAGAACATTTGGACAAGAAATGAAAGGCTAGCATATGATAATTCATGAAAGCATAATGTAAAGGTGGGAAAGATGCAATCCAAAGGAGTAGACATGTCAAGAGACTTCATAGCATCATATATTAATCTATTTTATTAGATCAAGACCAAAGGGGTAAATGGGAAAAGGGTAGCAAAAGACTGGAATGAATGGAGGAAAATAGATATGAAGGCTAAACATGAAAGGAATGAAAACAAGATCATCATAAGATAGCTCAAAAGATAGCCAAATGTTTGTGTATAGGTCAACATTGTCAAGATCAAAGAGAGAAGACAAAATGGATGAAAGATGTAGAAGAACTACGCATGATGCCTGATTGTCAGGTTTTCATCATGGTACTTATCCAAGGTGCCACAAGGGAGTGGTTTTCACCATAGGACAAATTTATTTCTCTTTAGTTTTGCTACCAAGGTGCCTGATTACCAGGTTTTCACCAAGGCACATTTTCAAAATTTTCATTTTTTTTTCTTTCTTTTTTTTTTCAATCTTTTTCAAATTTTTTTTGGAAGAAGTCAAGCTTTATAGATAATTCTCCTTGAAATTTTAAACCATGACATGAAAAGGAGTTGAAATGATATGCTCAAAGATGCTGATAGGGAAAGGAAGATGGAAGACAAAAAAAAATGGAGGATATGGCTTTATGCAAAGCAAGTGAGATTGGAAGATAGAAATGAAGGCAAGATCAACGTCAACACACACCTTGAAGGGTGGAAAAAGGATGGAGAATATGTGAATGACGGAATATGTGAAGGAATATGGTGAGTGGATAGAAAAGGTTGCAGTTTAGGCACATGGAATGGAAGAATGCTTTTGGAAGAAGATGAAGCAGAATTCTTTGGAAGCTTGAATGTCAACTTCAATTGTTGTTCAACATTAGACTTTCTCAAGAAAGACTTTGGAATCCATATAGCCATAGGCCTCTTTTCATTTCTTTTTGATGATGTAGAGATAATATCTTCAATGATGGATTTTGGAACCCATACTTGTCTTATAATTTTTTTCTTAGATATCTCTTTTGACTTAATGCCCCCATGTCGATTAGAGCAGACATGGTGGTCTTCTTTTTTATATGGATTCTTGAATTGCTTCTTTTTCTTGTATTGAACATTCAAGTTACTTCCAAAAGACTTGGGACTTGTGGAAGAAGAAGGATGATATGACTGGTTTAGGTGAGTGGGTGGATGAAAAGGATTCAAGGATATGCATCTACGTTGATCTTGAGGAAAGATAGGAGAGGGAGGGACATAAGGACCCAAAATGGATGAAGAAATAGGAGAATTGGGAGGGGAAAGTGAAGGGACATAAGGACCCAATATGGAAGGAAAATGTGAATGATTTAGTATTGGTGGGGGAGGTCCAAGGATGGATGTGGAAGATGCAAAAGGGTAATCAATAAGTTCATCAATATCTATATGATAGTCAAGGACATCAACATCTTTAGAGTGAGTATCAGGATTTTCAATAATATCATGAACATCTTGAATAGGAGAAACTTCTTTAATAGGAGTACTTGAAACTTGAGAAGACTTAGGAAGAGTAGAAAGTGGAAGGGAACATGGAGTGGTAGAACAAGAAGATGGAATACTTTGATCTTGACAAGGATCTTTGGATAGCATAAGTGTAGAGTTTCTTCTTGATTTTCAATAGGCTCAACAATGGAAGTAACAACACTATTTTTAATAACCTTAATGGAAGTATCATCTTTGGAAGGTGCAACTATATTAAGGTCATTTTGATTGTCAATAAGCTCAGTAGTGTAAGTAGTATCTTGATCTTGCTTAGGAGAAGACTTAAGACATGGTGGAATGAATGAGGAAGGGTGTAAGGGATCAAAAGAACCATGAAATGGACCAGAGACATTGTGAAAATAATTGGATGACATGGAAGGTTCTTGATCTTGATCTTTCTTTATATTCTTTTCTTTATCATTTTTAGAGTCCTCTTGACATGAAGCCACTCCTAAGGAGAAGGAAGCATGTTGGAATTGTATGGAAGACTTTGGAGGAGATTGTGAAGGACTAGCTGAAGTAGGCATTATAGCACATGAAGGCTTAGGATCTTTAGATTTAGCATTATCAAAAGTATTTGCAGCCAAGTGAAGGTTAGCTTGAGTTTCTTTAATAGGTAGCCCTTGAGGATAACTATAGCGAACTGCATGAAAAGCATTAGGATCTTTGTTGAATGAATGATTGGTAGAAGATTTGAGAGTCTTACAATCTTTAGGAAATGTATGTATAGTGGAGGAAGTAGAAGATGGAAGGGGAGCATCAAAAGACAAAGGTTCAACATTAACATGATCTTGCTCAAGAGTGTAATCTTTATTTTCAGCATGAGGGTTCTTAGAAGATGAACTCTTATCCCATTGATGTTGTATTTCAGCACAAAAAAATGCTTTCTCTTCATCAAAAAATGCAGATTTATCATTTAGGTATTGTTCACAAAATTTATCAATGTTGTTTTCAAGATTTGATTCATGTGGATTACCATCAATATCCATTTGTGACTCATCACCTTTAAGAAAAAGCATAGGATTAGGAGGACTTTTAGGAACTGTAGGAATGTAATAATCATCATCATCATAATCATTGTCACTATAGGCATTGTAGATAGGCATATCACAAGACTTTTCATGTTGTTCATTATCATATGTCTCAATAAGAGGAATAAGACTCTTGGTAGAAGTAGAAGAAGAATGATATTGTGAGGAAGAGGTAGGTGAAGACCTACATGAATAATATTTAGAAGAATCATCATAAGACTTAGAATATGAAGAATGAGAATGATATTTAGAAGAACCATGATAAGACTTAGAAGATGAAGAATTTGAATGATATTTAGAAGAATCATGATAAGACTTAGAAGATGAAGAATGTGAACGATATTTAGAAGAATCATGATAAGACTTAGAAGATGAAGAATGTGAAGGATATTTAGAAGAATCATGATAAGACTTGGAAGATGAATAATTTGAATCATATTTAGAAGAATCATGATAAGATTTAGAAAATGAAGTATTTGAATGATATTTAGAAGAATCATGATAAGACTTAGAAGATGGAAAATATTTGGAAGAAGGATATTGTGATTTAATCTTGCACATGATCCTAGCAAAAGTGTCTGATTTATCCATTTTTTTAATCATTTTTGTTGCAATGTTAGCATCGATACATCTATTGGAGTGACAACACTTTTCAAATTCAAGAAGGAGGTGGATTTCATCTGAGCTCAAATGAGGATCCCTAAAAAGATATCCAAGATCCATGGTTCTAGAAGAAGAAGAATCAAGTATGGAAGAAGAGAAAGAATGAATATAAGAAGGTAGACTATATGATAATAGGAGGAAAAGAATAAAAAAGACATGAAGAAAAGAAAGAATAGAAATGGGAGATTAGAAAGACATGAAAGATGAAGAAGAAAGAAGACCAAGAGTCATTTTGGGAAATTTGATACCATTTGAGATCATTTGAATGTTGAGCAACATGTAATAGCACTTGTAATCAACATGAAAGAAAATGTACTAGTTGATAGGATAACCCTAAAAAAACATTGGTATCAAACTAGGATAGTAAAAGCACTAACTTGTCCAAAAGAGATGTTATAAGATACAATTTTGCAATAGGCATAAACCAACATTGCCATAGAGGTGCTCACAACTTTGGGTGAATACCCTAGCACATATGGACCAGGAGGATGATTTATCCAAATTATAAATAATTAAAATTGATTTTTGATGAAAGTGAATGGACAAGAGATTACTAAGACTCTCCAAGTGTAATATCAAAGGATCCAAGTGTATATCTTTCTCAATAAGGATGGTTTCTAACTTACCAACTCCAAATAAGGTCTCTTGTGAAATCAATGATTACTAATTCAAGAGGTCAAAGCACAATAACCCATGGTGCAAAAAGGCTTTTAACAATGAGAAAAGTAGCCTAATCCAAATAGAACCAACATAGGGAGACTAGAAATAATGGGATAACAAAGTTATTCGATTGTAAAGTCTCAAATCAAGAAGTCATATTTTGTTTTTTAAATATCCAACTAGATGTATCAATAGATTCTTTATCATAAACCAAGCACGCAAGATAGAAAATAGGGATTTCAAGAAAACAGTCTTCAAACAATGAACAAGGGGCAAAGCAACCTTGCACATGAGCAATCAAGTGACTTAGTTTATGCTAATCCCTAGGAGAGCTAATTGTGTATGTTCTCAAAGAGTTTCAAAATCATTGCATACATCCCTAGGAAATAAAAGTTGGCCTCTCTAAGGTTTTTAGTAATGGTTTGACTCGGCAACTTTTATGATTCACAGGGGTGATCTCCAATCCCGGCGCACCGAGGTTTTGACACAGTCTGAGAACTTAATCTTCAAGAGCTGCTAGGGAGATCTGACAACCCACAATGAACCATACCCCATGGAGATTTCTTCCACGAGGACATTTATATAGCATTTGTTGCAACCACGGCAGAAGTGGCTATTACCGCTTGAGGTTCCGTCCATAGTTTTCCCTATATAGGGATTGTCTGCTATGGTTAACCCTCTCTAAAGGTGACCAACTCACAATAGTGGACCACAAGGGGACTTAGCTTTCAGATCCAAGGTTTTGACACCTTTTCACTTTTAGCCCAATCAAAGCAAGCAGATTAATCCGACACACTAACTAAGATTATCTCTAGATCTATGATATCAACCCCGAGTGATCTATCAACCTCTCTGGAGAAAGGATGCCTCAATCACCAAGTTGAAGATCCATCTATCTAAGAGATTCTCAAAGTATCCTCCCCACCCACAAGGAATCCGTCTTTGAGAGGAGTTTCACTAGGAACTCACTCCCTCAGGATCCACGAATAGTATTCATAGGGCCTAATTACTATGTGTGTACAGATGTTAATTATCCAAAAGAAAATCTATCCAAGAATAATCAAAAAGCACAAGGTGGTACACTTAACGCTTTAACTAATGCAAGGTGAGTCCAAAGATGTGGAACACTTAACCCCTCAAACAAGCCAAAACAAGTCCACAACTCAAAGATTAGTGAGTTTTAGAAAGCACAAGAGGGTTGCCAAGTGGAGCACTTAACGCTTCTATCCTATAGACCCCTCCCCTTTAATGTGGCACTAATCTTGCAACCACAGGGTGGAATGAGGGGCCGACGGATTCAGGGAGTCCAATAACTCAATATAGCTATCTAAATCTATCACTAATAATCAAGCTTGCTAAATAAAAATCAATGGAGATTACAACCTAGTATCAATTATGCATGTGTTTGAAAAATAAAAGCATAAGAAAAACACACAAGCTAGACACATGAGAGGTTCATTTTAAAGTTCCAAATCAAAGTGTTATCAGTCAAAGAAGAATACCTGAAGTCCTCGCAACGCGATTAGTAGATCTTACCTATTTTTAACAATTTTAGCACTTTTTTCCAATGAAATCATAACTTGCTGCTATGCTGTTTCAAAAAAATTAGGAAACACAGAAAAAACCAAAACAATGAGCAGTTAGCAGAAAAAACTAGAAAAACACGAAAATCCCTGCAAAAAAAATACGAATAACCTAGTCAACATGATTAGACCTTTTTTTTGCTATGATTTTGAACCCAAAAATAGAAATGAAAAGAAGAGATCCTTGCTAAAAACTATAGAGCTTTCCAAAAATATAAGAAATTCAAAAAAAATTCTTCATTTGTGCCCTAGGGACCCAATTATTCAAAATAGGCCAGAGTCATCAAATCAAATTTTTGATCTTTAATACGGCCTCAAAATTCAAAACACAAAGAAAGAAGCCCCCTTATAATTCAAAAAGATTTCTGAAAATGTAAATTTTTTTGAAAAATACGCCGATTTGCGATCAAAAATAGTTTTTTATGAAAAATAAAGAGAAATTCATAACTTACGCAAATCATGTCAAAATGCTCTGAAAATTGAATTAGGACATTTTGGGTACATACACAATCCAAAATAGAAAATTTAGAACAAAACTCTAAGTGGTTTAAAAGATATGATTGAATCTTTAAACCAACTAGATTTTTTTCCTGCAAACCAATCTATATATGGGTTGACCTTAAAACCAAAGTGAAAAATTTACAAAAGCACTTGATTAGATCCAATATGCTGCTGTAAAAAATTAGAGATAAAAAATAAAAGAAAATGGAGCTAGAAACTTGATTCAAGCCCCACGGTGGGCGCCAAAAATGTGTGCTAAAATGTTGTCACACTTCTATGAATCATTACATGTAAGAAAACTCAAGAATGAGCCCTTAAAAATCGATCCATAGCTCTCTACTCATAGAGTGCAAGGGTTTGCAATGGAGGCCCTCAGTTTGACCTATTTTTGTGCCCATGCAAGTACACCATGAGATGAGAGATTCAAAGAGGAAAAGCAAGAATGCTATTCTCCATGATCTTCAAATATGCATGAAAATAAGATCTAATCTATGAAATAAAAATTTAATCTATAAATGCAAGATCTAAGCTAAAAGCCCATGATGGGTGCAAGAGAGAAAAAGACAAGAAAATAGAAGTTCTCCACAAAAAGCTTTTGTATTCAAACTCTTTCAAAAATTGGTCTTCAAACTTGCAACATAACGATAGCATAATCATGGGTGTCTAACATGAGGAGATGGCTCTCCCTTATAAAAAAAATTATGGAGTTGAGAGGCTTCTCAGAACCAATATGGGATAATAGAGCTTGATCCATGTGAGACAAAATTCCACCAATGAGAAAAGAGGAGTGGTTGAGAAAAAAGTGGTGATCTATGTGAGACAAGATTCCACCAATTAGAAAAGAGGAGTGGTTGAGGAGAAAGTGGAAAGATAAATCCCACTTAGATCACATTTTTAAGTGTAGAGAAATTAAATAAAAAGAATTTATTTTCTTTTCTTTTTTCATCAAAAGAGATATTTAAGTGGGATTTTTATTTAGTTAAAAGGGAGCAAGGTCTTTTTAATTAAATAGAAGATATTTAATTAAATTAAAAGAGAGGTTTTCTTTTAATTAAATGGTGATTTTATTTTATTTAATTAAAAGAGAAGATTTTCTTTTAATTAAATAAGACTTGGAATAAAATGATCAATCTTAGAAATGAAATAAATCAAATTTGATCAAGAAAATTGATTTGAATTGATTTAATAAAATATTACAAACCATTGATTCAAAAAATTTGATAAATCGATAAATTGAATAATGGGGGCCCATAGTCTAGGCGACCATTTTTGGGTGCATACAGTTATGAGGTCAAAAAATTCTAACACTCTCTAGTGATTGTATTAAATATGGAAATCCTATGGACTTAGGTTGGCCTAGTAGCCATTTGTAAATCCTTTAACAGGGTGGCATTCCAAGTGAGTGTACTAAAGTCCTTTAACAAGGCCTACTTTTAGTAGGGTAGTTAAATCCTTTAACCAGGTCACTTTTAATCAGGTGTACAGTCTTTAATAGGATAGGACTTTCATAGGGCAGACCATTAGAAGTGGCCAAACATTGTAACCTTGAATAGTTACATATTGTTGCAGTGATACTTTGTGGGTGTCATCCCCACCCCAATTTTACCTTCTTATTTTGGATAGCTTTTGGGTTACTAAATATTGTGTTATCTATTTTCATGCATGTCTTTTACTATCATGTTTATTAGATGAATTAGATGCATGTGAATGCTAGAAGCTAAAAGATTTTAAATGGTTAAAGTTAGTTACTTCTAATTCACCACCCCTCTCAGAAGTAAATATTTCCACTTGTGAATTCCAAAAAGTTGTATTAGAGCTAAGTTCTCACAAGGAGAATCCTTACAGCTTGGAGAAAAGATCTAGAAATGGAAGTCTACAAACTTAGGAAGATCATAGAGAATTAGGCAATTGATATACAACTTACTTTACATGCTTTGAAAGAAGCTAGAGAAGAGCTGAAAAAATCCTTAAAGAGAAGAAGAAAGATTTCCATAGCTGAGAATGATACACAATACAAGGAGATTGACAACTCAAATCTATTTTCAAATGGAGATTCCAAAGAGTTTGATGTAGCAATAGTAGATTTAATGGAGAGGAATAGAGCTCAAGCAAAAGAAATTAGAACACTTAAGCTTGAGCAAGAGTCACAAGCTATGATGCTTTGTGAAGTGACTGAACAAAAGAAAAGAGCCATTGAAGACAAGGATATGCTAGAAGAAGACAAGAGAAACCTTGCTAATAGTCTATAAGAAAAGTCAATTGAGCTTGTGAGAATTTCAAACATGTAGCTAGACACCCTAAGTCAGATGATGAATGCACACCATGAATTGAATATTAAGGATATTGAGATATCTACACTAAAGATGCAAAATGAACAACTAGAAAATGATTTGAAAAGAAAGAAGGGGATTGCAAAGAGTTTCAACAAACCAAATGAGGCCATCAAGTACTTTAAGCAGCTACTAAAATCACCAAGGGCTAGTAATTATACTTCAGGACTAGGATACACTAGCACTAAACAAGGAGAATCATCCAAGACTATAGAAGAAAGGAGTAACAAAGGTAAGAACACTAAACCTACTTGTCATTTCTATGGTAAAAAGGGACATACCTCTAATGTGTGTAGGAGCAAGAATGCCCATTAGTATGACAAACCTAAGAATGTAAGTCATTGTCATACGTGAAAAAAGAAAGAACATCAAGCACACAATTGCAAGACTAGGACTATCAAAACACCAAAATGTGAAGGTTACTGCTACAATTACAAGAAGTATGGACATATAGCTTTTGAGTGAAAATGAAAACCTATGTGGAAACCTAATTAGCCAGCAAGGGGAAATGACCATGGACATCATTACAAGTGGGACTACAACACCAGGTATAGCTGTCATTGCTGTTAGGAATATGGACACATTCCTAAAAATTGCATAAGGACACATTTCAAAGGGAACTACATCAAATGGTTGAGTCAAACCACATGTTTCAGTTGCTTGAAGACTAGTCATATCAGTAAGAATTGCCCAGCAAGATCAAAGGCACCCAATTCAAAGAACAACAAAGGTAAAGAGAAGGTAGATGTTGAACACTTCAAAGGAGAAATGAATAAGATATGGAAGAAGAAAGATGAGTGTAGCACATCAAATGAAGGGATCACTTCATCTAATAGGTCAAATGGTCACACTTCATCAAACTAAGCAAAGAGGAGGCATGAGGGACTAATTTACAAAGCTTTATCATACATTAGTTCCTAAATAAGTAAGTACTAAAAAGAAGAGATCAACATGAACAAAGATGCAAAGTTCAAATTTCAAGATTTTACAAGTGTTACTGAGTTGCCCTTAGATGCCAAGTAAAAATATAGTACATGCCAAGTTGGTAGTGAAAGCCAAGTAAAAGGGAAATTTAGTTGAAGCCAAGTAAGTAATACTTCTATGGAAGTCGAGTGTTGAAAAGCTAATGGAAGCTAACTGGATAGCTGTAACCACACTAAGCATTAAATGTAGTGAAAATAGGGTATATTATCATGTTTTCAATCCATTTTATTCATTACAAATGAAGAGAAAAGATGAAAAAGAGTGTAGAGTGACCTCACAGTAGAGAATATAGTGTTTGAGCAGATTTCAATAGCATTTTAGCGTGCGATTTCATTGATCTAGAGGTATTTACATTTGTGCTAAGCTATGTAGTTTCATATTTTCTTTGTGTACAAACCCTAGAATTGCAAAAATGGCTTCTAGCTCTAGGAAGACTTAGGAGAAGGAAGCTTGTGAAGTCCAATTAGTATCAAATGAGGTGAAATAACCTAATTTTTGCCAAATACCAGAAGTAGCATATAAGAGTGACTCAGCTAGAGCCATATCTACCATACCCCCTAAGGTAGTTATAGTTCAAGACATTAGGAGATGTTACAATTGCAAAATTGGACCTGTAGGTGATATGGATATGAGGAAGGCATATGAAAAATTATATGAAAATGGAATATTGAAGGAAGAATACTAGATTATTGAGAGGAAGGGTTTAATGTGTGCCCTAGAATTCCCTACAATATTCAAGACTGAATGGATTAGGCTAGTGCTAAGCAGAATACATTATGGTAGCTTGTGGTTGGAGGATGACCTAGTTAAAATCAAAAAGAGAATTGTGCATAGATTGATAGGTTACCCAACCCTAGAACAACCAAAGACACTTAAGAGTGATGCAAAGGAAGTAATTGAGAAGAATACTAGTGCTAAGTGGAACAAGAGAGGGATGACAATTGATACCATTCAAGACCTTCTTGTTGACTTTGTTACTATAGTTATTGCACATAAATTCTACAAATCCAGTAGACTCAATAGTGTGCCTTGCATTGTAGTGGATGTGGGTTATAAATTGGTGAAGAAGGATCATACCTATGATCTTGTAGAATTACAACTATAAAAAAAAATGATAATCTACTAGCTATCAAAAGAACTAAGGGAGCCCAATGCAAATTTGTTGCTATTTTGATTTGTATATTTTTTTATGTTTAGAATGAGTTTCCTTGTTTTGGGAAAGTTGCATGGAGAACTGATACGTCAGTAATAGCTCAAGTTAATGAATACATAGAGTAGATGGGAGCTAATTTTGAGACCTTAATGACTAGCTATTTTGAAGACTTCAAGAAGTCAATGAAGAAAAGGCTAAGAATTCTAGTTTCCTTAGTAGAAAAACATATAAATGATGTATGTTTTCTTGTAGATATTGACTATACATACGTTCAAGCTGCAATACCAAGAGTGAGATGGTTAAGATCTCTTGGCTATGAAATTAACATAGATGAAGCATGAGCAACAATAATTGCATTACTTGTAGAGGAAATAGATAAGGATGCACCACTTTTTGGAACCTATGATGTGGTGAGATCAAAACTAGATATGGAGTTGAAGATTGCCTCCACATTGAAAAAGAAGGATAAACTTGTTAAGAAATTAAAACCCAAATTTAGGGAAGGCACTGTAGAAGTAGCAGAAGGAGAAGGTGAAGAAGCTAAGGATGATGAAGAGGAACAAGGTCAAGGACCACTTTCTTTAACCCAAGGAATGGGGGAGGATGCTAAAGAGAAAGGTGCCAAGCAAGAAGCATCAAAGGCTAAGTCAAAGAAAAGAAAAGCTCAAAAACAACCAGTAGTACAACCCAAAGAGAAGAAGAAGGTAATAAAGCCAAGCCTAGCCAAGCCAACTTCAAGGGCAGATAGTAGTGCTACAACTCAGGTAGCAAAATAATAAGAGAAGTAGAAGATTATAGAGCAAGGAGGACTGACACAATAGAAGAAAAAGAAGTGGAAATAGTGGAGAAGACACATGGTGAAGAGGCAATAGTTGAAGAGTAGCAACTAGAACAGAGTGTCCAAGACACCCAACTACCACCACCAAGTCTACCACATTCAAGACCTACAAAAATAGTAATTGTAAAGGATGTTCTTGACACTTTAGCTTAGAACATCAATCCATTCACTGTAGAGGATCTCAAAAAGATCCTTCACCAAACTACATTTCAATCATAGTTATGTACAAATCTTGTTTTGGTGAGTGTGGATGAACTGCATAAGGCTATAGTAGAAATCACAAAAGAGAAGGAAAACACAAAAGAGCCACCTTCATAACCTCCCACAGCTATAACAAAAAGAGAAAGAGACATAAGATAAAACTACTAAGGTTGATTCTACAGTTAGAATGACAATAACTACCGAGGAGAAAACAAAGGAACAAACAAGGCAAGATGTTCCTACTACACAAATCCAAAGTGCACCTCCTCAAATCATCGTTATTTTTCAAGGTAGTAGAGATGAGGAGAAGGAAGAGGAGAGAACCCCTAAAGAAAAGGAGTAGGGGGCAATGAAAAAATTGGTGAACTTTCCTACCTCATGTACTCCAACTAAGAAGTCAAGCACTGATGTAATACCAAATTAGATTTCAGCACCAGGCTCGAGCTAAACCAAGGTTGTAAGGGTACTTCATTATGGAGACCCTGCACTTGATAAAAAAATAGTCGTAAGTAGTTATGACTCTAGAATTATGAATTATGCATAGATAAATGAAGTGCAAGAGGCACTTGAGAGAAGGAAGAGACAAGAGATACTTAGAAACGAGTATAGACAGAAGCAAGCACTTGTGAAAATCAAAGACATATTTCTTGACGCATTCAGCTTGCAAGTACCTGATGAAACCTAGCCCATCATGGAGCAATTGTCCAACATAGTGGACCAAGTATAGAATAAAGATCTTGACACTAATGATAAATTATTAGAATGGTCAAAAAAGAAGTTTCAAATGAAAGTCAACGAGAAGATATCTAGTGAAATAGCACTTTCACAAGTTGAATTGGCTAAGAAGATTGAGAAGGAAAAAATAGTACTTGGGAATGTATTCTCATTGTACTCCAAATTGTATGATTCATCATATTTCACACAAGAAACTAGCCAAAGGATACTGATCTTGGAATGAAATCTCAAGATTTCTAGCACATAGGTACCCAAAGATCTAGCTTAGAGTGAGAAGCATTTTGCAACTACACTTCACACATAAAAGGAGTTAGTTGTATGGATAGAAAAAGAGACCAATATCAAGGCCAAATTGATACAAATTTAATTTTCCATTACCCCACATTTAGAAGTACTCCATAAGGAATAGGTCTATGCAGAAAATGTTCTAAAGAAAGATCCTTATCTTTCTACTTTAGAAGGCCTTGTACATCTTGTAGTAGAGACAACTATCCAATACAAATCATTGGAAATTTCTTTAGATAATTGGGATGCTTCTCTCAAGATGATTATGGAGATAAATAAATTTTTTTTGGAAAAGTATTCTATTCATTCTTAGGACCCTTTTACATAAGTGTCAAAAAGGGAGAGATATAATGTATAAATAGAAAGGGGGAGATATAATGTTTTAGGGGAGATGTGAATAAGAATGGGAGATAATACATTCTTTGATGAAGGACATAAAGAATATTCAAAGGGGGAGATATTCAAATTTTAAGGAGAAATAAGGAGATACAACCTAAAGGACAATAAAAATTGCAAGAAGATTTGTGAAAGAGTATCAACAGAAATAGAGATGAGTACAAATAGACCAGAAATAGGGTGCACAAAGGAAAAGGAATGATAAGGTAGACAAGGCAAATAGTATCAGATATATCAGCATGATACAAATTTAGCACAAGAGTTTTGGTTACAAAATTGGCACATCAGCTCAAGGGGAGTTACAAATTTTTGAGGTATACAAAGTTTTGAAAGTTTTGTATATGTGTTGAACATAATATGTATTATGCTCATAAGAGATCAGATTCATAAAGCTTAGTTAGGCATTTTTTCCACTCGTGTCAAAGGGAGAGATTGTTAGTCTCAGATCAATTTTGACATTTGAGTGTCAACACACATAACCAATTCTCAAGATAATGTCGAGCTAGAGAATTCAATAGGTGTCGAGTGAACTTCAAGAGCCAATTGATCTTTAGGTGCTTAGTGAAGTTCAAGTGCCAAGTGATAAGTGATGCTGAGTCACTATAGGTACTAAGCAAAGTATAGATGCCGAGTGAAGTAGAATTGCTATAGATTCCAAGTGAGACATAATTCCTATATGTATCAAGCATCAACAACTAGTAAGTGTCGAGTAACATAGAATCAATATATGAATTTGTGCCTTCACAAATTCATATGTAAATTTTTTTTGGAGCTGACATAGGATGAATCTCAAAGGATCTTGAAGATAAGATCGAATATTTTGCATTACCTATGTAATCAACATGTAGCTAATAAGAAAACTGGAGAAGGCATGCAACCAATAGGAAAACTACAAGAATTAAATAGGAAATATAGATTTAATATTGATCATAGATTCATACCTAACCTTAAGCCCTAGAAATCCTTATAAGGAGGATGAAACCCCATTATGCATGTGCGTGTGACAAGTGTATGGTTGAATTATAGAAAAATACAAAAGGGTGTGTAAAGACTTATTGATGAGCATAAAAACATTGCAAAATCTAGTTGATCAAGAACAGAGTATTAGAGTTTCAAAGAGTGACATATTAGATCAAGCAAGGATTAGAGCAGACAGAGTAGAACAAGGATTTGTAATCAACAATTGAGGATAGCAAGTTTTCAGGTCAAAAACTTCTAATACTCTAGCAATTGTATTAGATATGGAAACCCTATGGACTTAGGTTGGCCTAGCAGCCATTTTTAAATCCTTTAACAAGGTCCAAGTGAATGTACTAAAGTACTTTAAGAAGGCCTACTTTTAGCAAGGTAGTTAAATCCTTTAACTAGGTCATTTTTAACAGGGTATAAAGTCTTTATCAAGATAGACTTTTCACAAGGCAGACCATTAGAAGTGGTCAAACATTGTAACCTTGAATAGTTACATGTTGCTACAGTGATACTTTGTGGGTGTCATCCCCACCCTAGTTTTACCTTCTCATTTTGGAGGGTTTCTAGGTTACCAAATCTTGTGTTATCTATTTTCATACATGTCTTTTACTTTCATGTTTATTAGATGAATTAGATGCATGTGAATGTTGTAAGCTAAAAGATTTTAAATGGTTAAAGTTAGTTACTTTTGATTCACCCCGCCTCTTAGAAGTAAATCTTCCCACTTGTGAATTCCAACACAACACACATGATGAATTTTCTAATGAGGAGAGTACCAATAGGGAGAAGTTTCATTTTGTTTTAGATTCTTATCATGTTGATTATACTGAAATTGGTTTTGAATATCACAAGGAAGTAAAGGTTAGAAGTGATAAATCTAATTATGAGTTTTGAGTATATGTTGATGACAAGTTCAAAGTTCATTGTAATGAATTGTTTAACGAAGATTACAATAAGCATGATTTATGTTAGCACTTTCATGATAGTTTTTCAGACTTGGTAACTAATCTATTTTTTGAGTTTGGAGAGGTTTCAAAAAAAAGATAAATATGATTTGATGAGTAACATGATTGCAAGTAGGCATTGATTGGATTCTACATATTCTTCACATATGGTTACACAAGGTGAGTTGCAAAGTTTTGACATATGCAACTTTTTGAACAAGGTAGAATATGAATCATTTGTGGTTCTAGTGGATAGCATACATCAATCATATTTGGATCATGATTTTTAGAATGATTCTAATTTACATGAACATGCTGATTTGTTTTCTGATAGTGAGAATGATGTAGAGGTTAATGTTGATGTATGTATGCATTATGAGAATGAAGGAAGTTGTTTTATTTTACCAAGTAATTTGTTTCAAGATGCTGATCTAATTGGTGAAACTAATAGAAGAGATGTTTTCAGCTTACCTCATGAGAGTGTAGATGAAAACTAGATATATGATAGAGGTAAAAAAATTTGTTGAAGTTCGGTGGCCTAGGGCCATCGTTTGTACATAGTGGGAGTAGTTGTTTTTGCTTTCAATAAAGTTGTATAGGAGAAGGTTTTTTTTCTTCTATCTCAAGTGTGTGGTTTAATTCTTCTAGGGATTTGAATCCTTGCCATGCCTACAAGGGACATGCATCCCCAGATAGGGCCATTGTTAGGACACAAAATTGAAGACCCAATTTTGAGTATCATTGAGAAAATCAAGCCTTATAAATGCTTTTTAATGCATGTGTACACATCTATCCATTTGAGGCCTAAGAGGTGTTTAATGTTTCTAACACCTTCCATTCAGTACACCTATGTGTTCCATGAAGATAAATTGCCATTTTGACCCATTTCGTGAAGTCCTATTTTGAGCGATGTCCAAATCTACATTTTTACCTGTGTCAAACAATGACATGAGGCCATATTTGAAATTGAATATCTCACACCCAATAATGTTTCATGACTCACCACTTTGGAAATATTTAGTGTCCATACTAGAGATCCTATATTTTAGATTTTGAGTCATTTTGAATTTTTTTGACTGGGTTTTGAATCCCTCAAACTTGGTAATTTATTATTGTCATGCTGATGTGAATTGTTATAAATTCTAGGAAGCCTTGTTTGACTTATTATAATTCTAACCCAATTAATTGAATTGAGAAAATTCCTTTTGCATTGCATTTTAGATATCAGAGACTTGCTATGTTTCAATTTTGAGCTTTTGATGAAGTTGTTTGATTAGTTTCCAAATGTGATTCTAAATGCAATTTCTAACTTTTTACTAGTGTTAAGAAAGGCAGATTGATCAGTACCCCTGTTCATGATGTCATATCTAAAAATCTGTGATAGGTGAGATTGAATAGATTGTACCACTGTTTTCTACTCTAAAAAATACTGTAAGGGTGCCAATTTCAAGTCTTGACAAATCCATCTACACACTTTCGTAGGTCAATTCCATTTCCAAAAAATGCTTTTCCGTCAGTGGTTCCATTCTACAAAATTTGAGTAGCCTACTTTGACCGCTTACTATTTTCACCCAGTTATTCATGATGAGCCTTAATCATATTTTCATACTCTCCTCATGATAGTGAACCATTGCCCCAGTTTGTGTTTCCCCAAGTATCAATTTGCCCAGTCTTCAAAGCCAAATTTGAACGTGATTTATTATTTTCTAACATGTTTTATTGCATGCAGTTCTGAAGGACAAGTTTCACATTCAATATCTTTTTATTGATAATTTATCATGAGACAAGATTTGATAGGGTAAAATTATGTGGAATAGATAATAAACATGTCAGATCTCAAACCTCAGTTAGGTGATTTTATTAGTTTTTAAAGCCAGTCAAAGGGCCTCCTAACCTTAAATTGATAGTTTGCAAATCAATGGTAAAATGAGTTTCAATTGATTGATCAGTGGTCAAACATGGTTCTAGTAAGTGCCAGAGGGTGAATGCGTTAGTTTTGCAGTTCAATTGTTTGGAAATATTTTTTTAAAAGCCAGATCCACTCTAGGGTCAAACTAATTCCATCAGTTTGATGAGATGTTTTCAAACTAGAGATGTTTTAAAAGATTATAATCACATTAGTTGTTGATGATTAGTATAGAAAACACTTCGAGACAATATGTGAGGGGACAAGGTTTCTTGTTATAGAAGGATATAATAATGATTCTGCTTTGCTGATTGTGGATTGATGATTGATGGTTAATTTTGAATCATTACTCAAGCAAGTTGTAACACTTTTTAAAGCCAAACCATTAATATGACAATGCTATACACACATAAAAGTCCATGGAATGGAGATAGGCCAAATAAAAGTAGTGATATGTTATTTCCTTGCACCTTGCATTTAAACAAAAGGTAAGGTTTTTTGTTAATGCACTTGAGTATGTACAAATGAATTAGATAATTGTAGTCAACAAGAGAATACTTGTCAATGTGAGGAATGTGTATTGAAAATTTGGAACAAATAGAGCTAACGAAAAAAATGTGGAAACTAACGAAGAGATGATCACTCAATGTTTAAATCCTTTTTAAGACAAGCCTATTCCTTCTCAAGTGAAGAAACTAGAATGACACCTAGAGAAGGACTTGTTCACTATGATTACAGAAGAGGGTAAAATTGTTTTTCACCATCAAAATTGGGATGAGCTATGGACTATTTTTCCATAACAAAGAGCCACATCTATTGTTTGGTGTCCTGATGGTAAAGTCTTGGCTATTGGACATGATGATGGAACCATTCCATTACATGATGCTAATAACAACAAGTCATGCAACATAGATCATTTCATGGAGGAATGTAGAAGGCAAAAGATTTGTGGTTTTGTTGCATTTACGATTGAGAAACTGAAATGCTTGTTTCACTCTCTTGGTGGATTCCAAAAGTTCTATGCAGACTACTTTCCTCTTATAAAAAATAAAGAAAAAGTCTCTACAATTCATTGGGATTCTAATCTAGAGGAGTTATGTGTTGGTCTGATTACTATGAAGAGCTACAGAATAGTGTTAGTGTCAAGATAGTGTTATTTCCAATACACTAACCACTCCATGAAGAAGGACATAGTTTACAAGGAAAAGTCCCATGCAAACAGAAGAAAGCACCTCACACAATGGGGAGAGGACCATAGTCGAAGGTAACAAGCCGCAAGCCAAAGAAGAGCTATAGGACAAATAAGATGCCAATGCACAAAGGAAGGATGTTTTCAATCGTGGATCTTAGTCTGAGAAAAATGACATTTATGTAGAGAACAGATGAAACCAAAACCCAAATGGCGAGGAGGACACAGATGCAAGAAATAGTGAAGGAAAGAAGTAGTTTTTAGTCAATTCCATAAGAGCCTGTATCCCACATTCACCAAAAGAAATTTTTTATACACTTTTAAATACTATTTGACTCACTTTGAATGTTGTCTATAAGATAGAAGGCTTTTACAAGCTGTGGCATATGTGGTGGGATCGACCTGGATAGATAGAATAGTTGGAGGTAATTGGGGTAATTTTGGATAGACACGCAAATTTATGGACCACATGGATTAGTGATGAGGTGAGATCCAACAAATAACAAGATGCCACATGGCATGGATTTCAAGGAGGCTATGCTATGGTGATCAAACTTAAGAGGCACAAGATGGTGACACATGGTGGATACGACAGTGCTCGCCATGTCATTTAGATGAAGTTGCTTGACCATTAACCACACAACATGGTGACCCAATTAGAAACTAACATGTGGCAATGAGTTGTCAGGGAGGTGGATGAGTTAAAAATTGACATGTGGTAGAGGCTTCAGACGTGGCAAGCTTTATGAGGTGTTGATGTGGCAGAGAATGAAACTTGTCAGAAGGTCATTATGTCATGATGACATGGTGGAATGGTGACATGGATAGCAACATAGTGACTGATGATGTGGCAAAGCTAAGGTGGAGAGGTGATTGGGTGTTGAGGTGGTGGTAGGTGAAATGGGTCACATGGTCACTATGTTGTAATGATGTGGGACAAGGGTGACTTAGCAAGCAACATGGTGACCTAATCAGCGAGTGACATGTAGCAAACATGTGGGTACCACATGGTGAATGTTAGACAATGAAGGTAAAATTTGACAAATCAGGTGCTCCAATGTGGCAGCTTGGTCAAACTAGGTTTGATCTGAGATGCATGGATAGGGCCAAAATTTGAAAATAATAAAAACTAAGTTTTAATAATTTTCTCAAAAAAATGCATGTACATGGTTTAAAATTCAAAGAAGCATTTTTCTATAGTTGGAACTTTGGAATTTTTTAAATTTTTGAAAAATTTAAAAGTGCAGACTAGAGTTTTATAACAAAGGGGTATTTTTTCAAAATGACATTAAGGGGGTTTCTAATATGCCAATATATTGATATTATATATTGCTGGAACCAAGAGAAGATGAACTTTCCAATTATGGTGTTTGTTTTTGCACAAGAAGTCACTTGTTCAAGTTATAGGCAGAAATGTAAATTTTGGGCCTTCTTAGTGAATTAGGAAAAAATTGAAAATGCAATTAGAGGCTTGGTAAAAACACATGGTAAAAGGTCTATTGGATTAATATTGAGTATATTATGTCATTCTGGTATAATTTGGTTCCAATTTTCAGTTAGGAATCCAAACTGATTGAAGATTTGATTTACCAGTTGTAGAGAGATTAGAGAGATTCTTTGTCACTTCTAGGAGATGTTTTTCTAGTGGACACATGTCAGATGCATAATAGATCCAGGAATTCACTCTCCTCTATATCATTCTCTTTCTCATTCTTTGTAGAGGATCCAATTTTTTACTATGAAATCGGTTGGCTCTAGTTCTTGCGATGTTTTCAAGACTGTGATTCCATTTCTTTTAGCAATTTCTCTTGTAATGAACAATAAGAAATGAGAATACAAATAGTACTGATCTATTAGGTACTTTTACATTTCAATTTCATGCATCTTATTGTATTTTGTTTCAAAGAAATGAATAAAAAGGCAACAGAAAGTTAGTCTTCATTCTGATATCTTGTCTCCCATTCATGTTGTTTGTGGTCTTTTGTGTCATGTAAATAGAGAGTATGAAACTTAGATGCAATTTTTCTATTGTATATGTTGATCTATTTTTCTTATGACTCAAAGAGTTATGCAAATGCTTGATTCATCATCATAGGATTGCATATCTAATGAAGGGATAGGTTGAGTATGAGATTGAAAAAGATGTAGATGTCTAATTCACAATGTGGATAGATAGATTGGGAAGTCTTGATGTATGGCATATGTCAATGACTTTCAGGGATGTGTGTTAGGGATTTGCATGTCTACCCAACAAATAAGGCACTAATCAATTTGAAGGACCATAGGGTTATGTTGCTCATGACACATTTTGTTGAAACCAATACCATTAATCAAATGTTTTTCCCTTTAATATTGAAGAATCAAAATGTGATGCCCTCACTTAGCTTATCAAGTTCTTTGGTCATGTTATTATCTATTCCATGTTGGAGATCATTGCATAAGTGTTAGAAGATTTAGGGTTTTTATCTTCTATAAATAGAGTCATGAATATGTTTAGCACTGGTACCATATAAATTGAATCTAAGGTCCACCCACCTAGGTTTTGTAGAGCCTAAAGTAGAAGAAGGATCTAGCCTTATAGTTGACCTGGTGTCTAAAATGGTGTGTTGAAGATGGGAGTTAGTTACCCCTAGATATACCTTATTCTCATTAGGATAATTTGAAACCTATAACATTTTCAAAAACCAAAACCTGATTCACCCCTCCCCCCTTAGTAACCTACTCTATCCTATATTTCCAACAATTTTTATTAGAGCATTGTGTTTCTCAAAGAATAAGTTTAACGAATTGAGTAAATATCAGAAGTAATGGAGGTATTTAGGCTAGATAAAGCTATTGACAATGAAAAACTAGATTTAGAATTGGCTATTGGGAAACTTAAGAAAGCAAAGGAGAAACAATCTCAATATTTGAAAAGAAGAAAAAATCTTGTAGTACAATTTAATGAAAAATTTTACACTGAAGAAAAAATTGAAGATTTCTATCTAGAAAGAAATTCAAATGAAGCTAATGAGGCAATCAAAGACCTATTAGAAATGAATTGTAACCTTCAAGAAGAAGTTAGAAAACTCAAAAGAGAACAAGAAATTCAGTCAGTAAGATTGTGTGAAGCAATGTAAGAAAAAGACAAAGCCAAAGAAGAGATAGGAGGAAAGAATGATGAAATTTAGCATCTACCCCTTCAACAAGAAAACTTCATTAATAATTTTACTAATACAACTGAAGAAATTGTGAATCTAAGATTAGATAATGAAAGATTACAAAATGATCTAAACAATGAAAAGAAAACCAATGAGAGAATGATGAAATCTCAAGCAAACATGAATCATTTGAATGAGAAAAGTCAATATAGATGGAAAGGAAAAGCAACAATAGGATATACAGAAGAAGGTGAATCATTCAAGGAAGGAGCTCAAAAGAGTCAAAGGCCTACTTAGAATCACTATGGTAAGTTAAGTCATACATAAACAAATGTTAGAGTAATGGTAAAGAAAAATTCAATGAAGAGTGTTATAATTGCAATAAGCATGGTCATAGAGAAAATTAATGAAAAGAGAAACCTAAATTTGAAGGTAAATTTCACAAATGCAAGAAGCATGGGCACAAATATTTTGAATGCAAAACTAAGATATTGAACCCAATAGAATAGATTGTGAAAGTTATATTTGGTTGGGACTAAAAAACACGGTGTAGATGCCACTACTGTGGAGAATTTGGGCACATTGGGGAAAATTGTGTGAAACATCACATGATGACAAGAGACACCACTAGAAGATGTTTCATTTGTAAAGAACTTATAAATATTGCTAAGAATTGTATGAACTCTAGAAGGTTTGAAGATGAAAATAAAGCCAAGGTTGACAACATCAAAAAGTAGATGAGGTAGGAATGGATTCTAAAATCTTTTGAGAATGCAAGTTTGAGCCATGAAGCATATGTCATTCAAGAATTGGGAAAATCAAGAATTTCTAGTTGATCTCTGATAGGGATGACTAGAACTAAGACTCTGAAGTAGATATCTTACATTAGTTCTAGCTAGCTAGAAGGAAAGATCCATATCAACATTCAAGATGCAAATGGATCACTGAGTGTCAAAGGAAAATTTAGACTTTACCAAGATAGGTTAGGTTGCAAGACCCTATCAAGAAAGATCAGGATACACTTAAATATTGTGTGGACACCAGGTTATGAATGAATCTATCAAGCACTAAGGTCAAACTAAGTAGAAGGTTTTTAGTCACCAAATGAGAAATAATACCAAGCATTTATGGCAATTAGAAAGTGAAAACTTTGTTAAAAGGAATGGAACTAAATTCATTTATCACTATGAAATTTTGAAGAGCTATTCATAAAGATTGATTTCTATGCTTCTATGTGATCTATGCATTTTTTGTTGAAGATTTTTGTGATTGAGGAGTTGATTGGAAGGCACTAGACTTCAAGTTGAGTCCGGAAATCACAAAAGTACTTGATCCAACTAGAGCTCAGTCATAGATTCTACCAGAGGTATTACTTGTTAACATTATTCATTATCATTTGTGTTGTTTAATACATGATATCAGAACCCTAGAGATTGATGAGACTCTACAAAATTTATGTATAAATTGTGTGTTGTAACCTGAGCATCAACACTTGGAGACCAAGGGTTTAAAACAAATTCCACATATGCCTCAAGAATTTTAGATAAAATGAATAAGGGTTATCCTTACCCATGTACAAAATAAGAAACTATGGTTGGAGCAGCATATTCAAATAATGAAATAAATGATTCACCAAATCACAGGGCTCCCAATGTTGAATAAGGAAAAGACTACCAAAACCCTAAGTCAGGTAGAACTAGAAAGAAAAACTCTTACCAAGCAGGATGAAAGAGGCATGAAGATCAATAGTATGACTAACATAGAGCTAAAATTTTGAATTTATATGATAGCAACAGTGTGTCATGTGAGGTAGTTGATCTAGGTCTCAGGGTGGTGAAGAACAACATGTCCTTCAACCTTTCTGAACTAATGTTGAATCAATTCAATAAGAACATAAAGAGCATCAGGACTTCAATGAATAACCCATGTAAGTTTGTTTCACTCTTGACTTGTTTATTCTTCTTTGTGCAAAAAGTTTTTCCCTTCAAAAGGTTCATTCATGTGGAGAAAAGATGGACTAGTAATATATCAGATTAAGGAATATATAGTAGAGATGGGTGAGAACTTTGTGAGTATCATGGACAATTACTTTGATTCATTCATGGAAAAGATGAATAGCGGATTCCAAATCCCTAAGAAACTTTTAGAAGGTTACAAGGGCGATGTTTGTTTCATGGTGAAGGTTACTATAGTATTCACAAGAAGAACATCTAGATCAAGAATGAAATTGAAATTAGGTGAAGAAGATGTAGAGAAAATTATTTTCAAAATAACTCCACCTAAATATCCAAAAAAATTAAAAGAGATCGATGTAGGAGTTGGCATGGAAAAATTCAAACCTCTTGGATATGAGACTAGGAATACAGATGAGAAGAAGCATGTTGAAGACATGATAAAATCAAAATTAGATAAATGAAAATACTCATTTGATCAACTTGTCCAACAAATTCCAAATGAGCTTATGGAAAGAATCAAGCCTAGATAGGAAAAATACTAGGAAAACTGGAAAAAATATATTTGAACAAACTCTAAAGTAGCTAATGTTGAATCTTAGTGATAAAGAGGTAAAAGAATCTATGAACAAAAATGAGGAAAAACTCCCTATGAAATTCAACACTTGCATGATATTGGTTAATGGCATTGGACATGTTGTGAGGATAGCTACAACTATATGGAAGAATATCTACAAACTTCATCAAAATCGTGATTTTTCAGTTCATGTTAGTGAGATAGATGATGAACATGAAAAATAAGAAAATTAAAATAATGATGAAGAAGATATAGAAACAAATGATGCAAATCTAGATGATGAGGAGAAAGAATAGGAAACTACTGAGAAGAATCTCCCTTAGATTTAGAGTATTGAGGAAATTAACCCAGAGAATATTGTAGCAACAGTTATGGCCTCATTTCCTCATTCTCCAAGCAAATCTTTAATGTCATCAAGCTTAGAGAAAGCTTCTACTTGGTGGTAATGGCAACCACTGCAACAAGATGTACCTAGCCAATATCTTCACCTACTTAGCTGAGTTCCATATTGACTGAAATGATTAGCACCTCATTTACTGAATAGCTAGTGCTTCCTCTAGCATCATATTTGGCTACATAGCAACCATGTATCTCCACTATCAATGCTATATCTACTTTTTTTGCTAGCTCTTCTATTACTACCATTGTTACTATTCCTAGTATGCAAATAGTTAGTATAATGACAATTGAGAGCAAGCCTCAACCAAGTACTAAATTTTAAAGAAAGTACAAAGGTAGAGAAGAAAACATTAATCTTGATGAGGATATAGTTATCTTGAATTGGGATATCTCTACTTTGAATATTGATCAAATGAACATTATAGGTGAGCTATTACAGAATAAAGATAAGAAGTAGAAGCTTAGAGAAGAGAAAAGTGGGAAAATTAAGTATTTGAAAATGTGACGAACATACTTGTAGATGTACTAAGTACTAAGGTTGATAGTACACAACCTATTTTGGTTCAGTTAGCAGAAGTTGTTCAGAAATTCAATGAAGATTTGAATGGGCAAGAAAAGTTGTTACAAAGAGCAGAGAGAAAATTTGAAAACATGGTATTAGAGCAAGTTGCATAGAAAATTGCAATACATCAAGTAAACTCATCTACTATCCTTATCTCATTAGAAACCTTTGAAAATAATGTTACTTCATTATTCAACAAGTTATGTGACATGTCTATCTTCAATTAGGAAGAACATAAACTATCCAAGATAGATGAATACTTGAAGGAAAGTGCATACCAGTTGTCACTTGACCCGAGCTATAGTTCTGCTCACTACTCAAAGGTCAAATTTTTGACTAATATGTGAGAAGAATTAGTAAGGGAAGAAACTAGGATTAGGGTCACACTTGTAGACATCCAAGTCATGATTCTCCCAAATATGAATTCATTGAAGAGGCACATTTCACATGCCAAAACTCTCATCCATGATAATAACTTCTCCATAGCTTATCACATAATGGAGTTATCAATAGAAGTAAAAATTGCATTACATGCAAGCAAGGTGTTACAAGAAAATTGGGACAAGAAAATGGAATTAATTTTAAAAGTACATTCTGACTTCTTGTCACAATTTTGCATTACCATATAGCATACACCTTTGACATTTATGTCAAAAACGGGGAGAAGATGAGATGAGATAAAAGGGAGAGAAGATGTGATATATAAATATGATATATATGGTAAGTAAACTATAATATGTATATATGTATAGGGGAGCATCATAATATTCATGTATAATTAATGAGGAAACATCTCTTACAAAGAAATTTTGAAAAATCTCAAAAACAAAGTATGTTACTGAGTTGAAGACACAAGATGAAGACTAAAGATTGTTTTGAACTTGAAATTTTGAGAATTTATTTTTTTGATTGATAAAAGTTTTTGTCACTAATACCAAAGGGGGAGATTATTGACATTATGGTCAAGTTTTATTATTTGTGACTCAAACTTAGTTAAATGGTTAGTAGCTACCGAGCTTATCATGCAGTTTACAATGTTAACCAAGTAATTTAGATTCTACCAAGTTCTATAGTTACTACTAAGTTCCATAATCAATATTCAGTTCACAATAAGCATTATATATTGAGTTGATAAGTATTAGTGTAAACCAAGCTTTATAGTATTTACTATGTTGCATAGTGCAAACTATGGTCTCTGGTGTTTATCAAGTTCATATCATCAGTAATGTGAATCATGTGTTGACTGAGCTAGGAAGTGTCAACCCAGTGATTTAGTCTAACTAAGCTCATAGTGTTAGTGTTGACCAAGACTCATAGTGTCAACCAAGTGATTCATTTTAAATTCTAAGTTTTGCAGTGTTCACTGAGTCACTAGTGTTGACCAAGTTCAAGCTACTTGGAAGTGATTAGTATGAACTAATTTTCTATGTCTACCAAGAGCATGATGATGCCAAGTGTTGAAAATGGTTTTTGAGTATCAAAACCTCACCAAATTTTTCTTCAAAACCTAAGTACCGCTAATTGAGCTAACTTTTTGTATTTTGGTGAAACTTGTTTTGTAGTTAAATTTGATGAATTATGAAATTTTGAAAAATCTCAAAAACAAAGTATGTTACTAAGTTGAAGACTAAAGATTGTTTTGAACTTGAAATTTTGAGAATTTATTTTTTTGATTGATAAATGTTTTTGTCACTAATACCAAAGGGGGAGATTATTGACATTATGGTCAAGTTTTATTATTTGTGACTCGCACTTAGTTAAATGGTTACTAGCTACCGAGCTTATCATGCAATTTACAATGTTAACCAAGTAATTTAGATTCTACCAAGTTCTATAGTTACTACTGAGTTCCATAATCAATATTTAGTTCACAATGAGCATTATATATTGAGTTGATAAGTATTAGTGTAAACCAAGCTTTATAGTATTTACTATGTTGCATAGTGCAAACTATGGTCTCTAGTGTTTACCGAGTTCATATCATTAGTAATGTGAATCACATGTTGACTGAGCTGGGAAGTGTCAACCAAGTGATTCAGTCTAACTAAGCTCATCGTGTTAGTGTTGACCAAGACTCATAGTGTCAACCAAGTGATTCATTTTAAATTCTAAGTTTTGCAGTGTTCACTGAGTCACCAATGTTGACCAAGTTCAGGCTACTTGGAAGTGATTAGTATGAACTAATTTTCTATATCTACCAAGAGCATGATGATGCTGTTAGAGTAAATAATTAATTATTAATTATTTATTCTATTACTTAAGCTTACTTAGGTTAATGCATATTTAGTATTTAATGCATGTAGTGGTTGTTGTTGACAACTCGGGAGTTTTCTCCTTTTTTAGCATATTCCACTTTTTGAGGATATGTGCTGAGTTGTCATTTTTGTCCTCTACCTCCTTCCAGCTTGTTCTACAAGCTTCCATGAGGCCTTTTTAAATGTTCTCTCTCTCATTGTAAATCAATCCATTCACATAGCAATTTCATTTTCCTATTGTGAAATATTTTCTCTTGCATTGTTTGCTTCATGCTCTTGCTCTTTCAGTTTCTCTTCAGCAAGCTATTTGCATGTAGGTGATCTTGGCAATTGCGGAGTTGGATTTCATCAACTCCTACATGGTATCAGAGCCTCCCTACTGCTTCTTGTTTGAAGGATCTTTGAAGCCGTGATTTGAAGTCACAAACTCTAGTTTGTTTGTGCAATTTTTCTTCAAATCAGGAGTAGAACAAATTTTTGGAGCACTTTCAGCCCAAACGGACATCACCATTGGATCCGAAAGGCCGTTTGCAGTCAGAATTCATATAAAGCTTTTCATTTTTGGAGACAGAGCTTTGGGAGGCAAATTTTTACCCGTAGGGCCTTCCGTACGGATCGTACGGACACACGGCGATTTTAAAAAATAAAAAAATAAAGGGGCGTAGGGCCGCTCCACCACGGCATCGCCCAGCAGCCACCGCAGGGCCGCCCCCACCTACCTTTTTCGGCCTCCGTCGCCGTCATTTTCCCGTCGTCCGCCTGCCCGACGCCCCAGCAAGGTTCCTGTTCCAGCAAACGTCGCCGCCTCCGCTCTCCACAGCCGCAGTGGAGTCTCCACCACTGCCGCGGAAGTGTTAGCCCCGCCGATGACAATAGCGCCGCCGGGTTTTCCTCCCGGGCGCCACCGCCACCGGCGGATATTCCTCCGACGCCGCTCTGCGGCTTTTCTGACAACGACGCCACTTTCTCGGTGCTGACATCTTTTTTCGAACGGTGACATCACTTTTCCGACGCTGACGTCTTTTGCCGACAGTGACGTCACTTTCCCGGCAGTGACATCTTTTTTCGGTAATCGGGTTTTTTTTGCCGGCGACTGGTTTGTGACGGGCATACGGCCGTCAAATTTATGCCCGTGTCTGTAATTTTCCAGCAAGTGCTTTTTTGGAGCAACAGTCAGTTTTTTGGCTATAACTTGAGCATACGGAGGTCTTTTTCCGATTCAAAAGAAGCGTCAGAAAGCTGACTCAGAGACGGACACATTGGTGCTAGTTTTGCATAATTTTGAGTTCGTTTGAGCTTCCATTTTTGGTGTCAAAGTAGATGCTTTTGTTTCCTCTTATTCTGCATCAACAAATCCAGGTTCCTTTCCAATTTTTTTCTTTCCTTAGTTGTTTTTTTGTGGTATTTGGGAGATATTTTTGTACGATTATGGGGGGGTGTCTTTCTTTTCTATAATTTACTTCAGTTAAGACCCTTCTACCTCCGTCTTCTTCTTTCTCTCAATGGCGGATCCATCTATATCCCGTCTCACACCACACAACTACCACACGTGGAAGGCACAAATGACTAGACTTCTCATGTCAAGGGGTTTATGGTCATGTTTGGATGAGAATCAACCTGTTCTTACACGAGCTTTTGAAGTTCTTCAGCATAGGAACAAAATGGATGAGGCCATGGGGCTTATTGCACTCAACATTTCAGACAGCTTGTTGTTTCACCTGGATGGTTTGACTACTCCACGGGCTTATTGGCTGAGATTTTAGACTTTGTTTGGACAAGTGAATGAGTTTCGGGCACTTCAGCTAGATGCAGAATTGACTTCTTTGACACTTGATAACTTTCCCACCATTGAGGACTTCTTGATGAAGTTCAAATCTCTACGTACACTTTTGCAGGGATGTGGGAAGAACAAAACAGATGATGAGTGTATCTTTTTGATACTCTCAAAGTTAAAGGGACAGTATCAGATCTTCTCTTCCACTTTCTACTCCACTATGGATGCCTTGGGTGATAGACATAGGATGCCTTCATTTGAGATATTTTGTAATCGGTTAACCCGTGAATAGTCGAAGATTACTCAAATGGATTCACTTTCAGGTTCACAAGCACATGCATTGCTTACACAGAAGTAGATGTCAAAGAAGATATCTGATCCCTCTTCTACTAGTTCATCATCTTCTAACAAGACGGAGAAAAAGAAGACCACAAATCCTACCTATTCCTATTGTGGGAAAGGATCTCATGATGAGGCACGTTGTTTTCAGAAGAGATGTGATGGCTATGAGAAACAGATTGCTGATTTGCAAGTTCTCTTTCAGAAGAGCACTATTTCCTATCCATCCTCTTCTACCTCACAGGGGTCTTCTTTTCAGGCTTCTTCCACCTCTTCATCAGATCTTGGAAAGGGTCATGCATTGTAGGCTTCCATTACATCTCCTTCACAGGTTCCTTGGATACTGGATTCAGGTGCTTCTCACCATATGACATCTTCTCAAGGTGTCTTCTCCACTCTTGAGGCTTCTCCTATTCCTCACATTCTCATGGGGAATAACACTGCATTACCAGTCTGTGGGAAAGGTTCAGTTCACATCCAAGATGTTATATTCAATGATGTATTGTATGTTCCATCTTTGTCTGCCAACCTTCTCTCAATTTCTCAGATTACATGTAGTGGATCAGGGAAGACAGTTGAGTTCACTACTGATTCAGTCTTCATTCAAGATCGTGCTACAGGAGATCTTATTGCTACAAGGGCAGTTGATCCTTCCACTCATCTCTACACCTTCTCACACTTTGGTCCACCATCTCCATTGTTGGAGCACACTACTTCTCTTTTACAGGAGCATCATGTGGTGTAGTCAGGATACTTGAACCTTTGTATTGTTCCTGAGATCCTTATTTTGACTACCATGCCACATCCAGTTGAGGGCTTTTCTTCTCTACAAAATTCTCCTTCCGCTCTACCTGATCTTCCAGCTTCATTTATTGAGACTCCAGGTACACTTGTTGCAGATACTTCAATGGACATTCATGACAATGTCATCACACCTGCCTTGGGGATTCCCTTTTCGGTTCCTCATACATTCTCTTCTGGACATTAGCTAGGCTTTCCAGTTGCTCCTCTCACGCAGGGATTTCCTTGTTACGTGCCTTTTTTCCTTCCGAATTGGAGTTTCATTGGTTCGATCATTTCTACAAGAGCTCCATCATTATGGGGGGGGCCTTGGTGTCTATTCTCATGGGGGGGCTGGTTGTACTTATGGTTTTGAGAGAGTCTCTTGAAACATTTCTGGCGGAAGTTGTCCTTGGGGGGATGTGTTGAGGCCTTCCTTCCTTCACTTCATGTTTTTTTTTAGCATGTTGTTTTTTACCTCTTTTTGGAGGAGGGTTTTTCCCACAGGGTTTTCCCTCTTTCTCCATTTTACAGAGGTTGCATTGTACATGGGTACCTAACATGGCCTCGTTGCCGGGACCCATTATGCATTTCATCTTAGTTTTGGGAGCTTAAGGCATTCCCCTAAGTCGCACTTAAGGGGGGGTGTTAGAGTAAATAATTAATTATTAATTATTTATTCTATTACTTAAGCTTACTTAGGTTAATGCATATTTAGTATTTAATGCATGTAGTGGTTGTTGTTGACAACTCGGGAGTTTTCTCCTTTTTTAGCATATTCCACTTTTTGAGGATATGTGCTGAGTTGTCATTTTTGTCCTCTACCTCCTTCCAGTTTGTTCTACAAGCTTCCATGAGGCCTTTTTAAACGGTCTCTCTCTCATTGTAAATCAATCCATTCACATAGCAATTTCATTTTTCTATTGTGAAATATTTTCTCTTGCATTGTTTGCTTCATGCTCTTGCTCTTTCAGTTTCTCTTCAGCAAGCTATTTGCATGTAGGTGATCTTGGCGACTGCGGAGTTGGATTTCATCAACTCCTACAGATGCCAAGTGTTGAAAATGGTTTTTGAGTATCAAAACCTCACCAAATTTTTCTTCAAAACCCAAGTACCACTAATTAAGCTAAGTTTGTGTATTTTGGTGAAACTTGTTTTGTAGCTAAATTTGATGAATTATGATTGGATTGGTGTATATGTGATGTATTGTATCATATCCAAGATTGAGATATAGAATAAAACATGGTGCAAATATAATAAGATCAAAAGTACAAATTAAGAAGGCTACAAGTAGTATAAGGAACAAAAAAGGCTTATCTATCACAACAAGGTGATCATTACACCTCAAAAGAATCTCAATCAACAAATCAAAGTTATAGATCAGAGATCAACCACTAGTTCATCCTAACATGTGGAATAGTTAAATCGTTTCACAAGGTAGAATTAATAGTCTTTTGAAAATCACTTTATTGAGCACATCCATCCTTGTATGTTTTATAAATCCTTTAGCAAGGTGGACCGAGTAGTCCTTATTTCTCATAATAGGGTAGATCATCAAAAGTGATCAATTGTAAGCCTTAAATGGCCAACTTTATACTATAATACTAAAGCTTGTGGGTATCATCCCCAACCTAGTTTTACTTTCTATTTGGAAGGTTTTTGGGTTACCATATATTGTGTCAAAGTGTTATGAATGTATTAATTCTTTTAGCTTTTCATGCATGCAATTAGTTCTTGATTCACCCTTCCCCTCTTAGTAACCTAGCCTATCCTATATATCCAACATATACATCTTAGTTCTTGTATAGAAGAAAATCTAATAGCATAGATAGGGAGTAGTGTTCTTAGTACTTTCCTTGTTACATTCTCACCATCTATGATACCATTATCTCCTCTAATATAATTAACATCATCTTTTATTCTACAGAAATATTGAACAGTGCTGTCACTTTCTTGCATTCTCATGTCATCGAACTTTCCTCTTAGAATTTTAGATTTTGCTCTCAAAACATTTCTATCTCCTCTATAAATTGTGTGTAAAGCATCCCACATCTTCTTTGCAATGTCACAATCCTTGATGTTATCAAACTCTGGGAAACTTAGGGCAAAGAAAATATCTAACATTACATGATTGTGTTCTTTCTTCTTTTTCAGATCATCAACAGTTAGTGCTTCAATAGGATCAACATGCTCAATGGTGATGGTAGATTGTGCATAGTATCCATGACCTCCTAGATGTTGCTTCTCCATGTAGGAAATATTTCCTTGTTAAGTTTGGGCCGCTCTCTTTTAGACGTCTCCTATATTTTTCTTTTAGTACTTTCAAACTAATCCTCTCAAGTACTATGGCTCTAATACCAATTATTGAAATTTTTTAGAATAATTGAGAGGTGGGTAAATTAATTATCTAAGGTCTAGATTTATAAATAAATATTTTCAATACTAATTAGATCCATACCCATAAAACCTCAACAAGCATGCATCCATTCAATCATATAATACTTAAACTTTGTAGGTTACTTTCCTAGGTAAAATCAACATTGCAGAAATGTAAACATGAAACACCATAAGAACATTCACACAATTTAACACAATGGTCTTATGTGGAAGCCTAGTTTGAGAAAAATCACCAATAACATGCTACTAAATCTCACTCTTCTGAAGTGATGCCCTATGAAACACCAACTCTATTAAAGATTACAATACACATTGTTAAATATGATTTGGTTAGTGGATTTTAATCACTTTGTTAGGAGTGAGCCTTATTAGAGGACTTTAGACCATTTCATTAGAATTTTACTCAGTTAAAGGATTTAAAAATGATTTTTAGGTCAACCTTAATCCAAAGGATTTTATCCACACTATTACAATTATTATAAAGTAATAGTAGGACTTAATCTGATATAAACTTACAACTCAATTGCATATTATAGTTCTCTATTCTAGTCCTCCATTCCACTTGGCATTCATACTCTTAAGCTCTAATACCTTGTTCATCCTTCAAGCATTATCTCCTTAAACATTCTTGCTTTATATGCCAACTGTAGTATCTTTTATTCGGCCTCTAAATGAAGCAATACTCTAGACTTATTGTCCTCCGGTTCTCACACAATACAACCTTTTCTTCTAATGAGATATCTATATAAATAGAGAATTTATATCATTATCTACTTAAACAAAAAAATTTATTTTAGGGTTAGGTAGGATTAAGTAGAATTCAATTAATCTACACACTTTTCCATTTGGTTCCTCTAGAAACTTCCTCTATAATCTTCCTTAAATTTTCCTCAAAATGGTTTACCTTGAACTCTATGCCACCAAATCATCATATTTATCTTCCACATGATTCACATAATTCAAGAAATCAAAATAGCTAGCTCAAATTTATCAAATCTTTGATTTAAAACTGTTTGATGTCTCTCAGTATCTATTATTCTATCACTTGGCCAACACTAGTTCAGTCGAAAAACACTGAAGTTTACTAATGCTTGGCACCAACTAAACTTTACTTGGGATATATTAACATTCAATTGGCTTGTACTATTTTTCTTGTTTGTTCAGCAACTCTTGAATTTTACTTGACTTCAACAGATTTCTACTCAGCTTGCACTAACTTCTAAGCAAGGCTTAGTAGAAACTTTTCTTACTTGATCTTTTTCTAGTCTTAACTTGAGTAATCTTTCATTTTATACTTGAAGTAAAAAAACAATACACTATAGTATCAATGTCTTACTTGGTCTTATTGTGTTTTTCACATACCAAATAACTCAACCTTTCTCTAGCTACTATTGTTATATCCTCTGTTCAAATCCTCGTCATCAATCAAGTAAAAATGATAGCTTTCAGACCAAAAAGAAATTATCTCACCAGAAGGTAGCAAGTTTGACATCATTGATTAAATAATTATTGTTTCATTATAGGTTCTTTACTTCAATTTTTTTTTATATTTGTAGGATCCTCAAAACTCCTTTACCTATTGGTCCACCAAACATAAGACAATTATTTTCTATAAACTTACAACAATTTAGGAATCCATTATTTCAAGAGCATCTAGACACTGACAAGACACCTACATCTCTAAAAAAAAATTGAAATTATATTTTAGACACCTATTCATTTTCAACTAACTAAAAACTTTCATAATAACAAGATGGTAGACCAAGATCATGAAATTGGTGAAACTAGTAGGAGAGAAAACATAGATGAATTTCAAAGAATTGATAGGTTCAAGGGTCCTTACACCTATACAAATGACTATGGGGATATTGAAGAAATACTCCAAGAAGAAAAAGAAATTTTGCAAACAAAAAAAACCTCCAAAAGGTGATGGAAATCTTACTCAATGATGAGAAAGAGAAGTATTTCCTAAAACTTGCTCAAGAAGGAGAAAAACTACCTCAAGGTTACAATATTGAAACAATTATCATAAAAGAAGAGGAATTTGAAACCTCTAATTTACACAAACAACTACAATCCATGCAAAATCAATTGGTACAAGTGTTGAAAGAAAAAGGAAAACTGGATAAACAATACACACTACATGCTACTTGTTTATTTCCTTGTGACAAGGATCTGTACATTTCTCATTTTCCAAGAGTAATTGAGCTACCTAAATATGAAAAGTACCTAGGAATATCTAATCCCCAAGATCACTTAAGGGAGTTTGGTGGTTTATCCATGGAATTCATACACAATAAAAAATACCTCATGCAATTATTCCCACAAAGTCTCAATGGCCAAGCTATGAAATGGTTTTCACAATTACCTACTAGTAGAATTAAGACTTCTAATGAGATTGATAATGTGTTCATACAATAATATTTACACAACATCCAATATCTAGTTAACATAAGAGACCTTTTTACAACCTTAAACAAAGAGTTGGAGAACCTTTCTTAATGTTCCTCCAAATATAGAGATTTTTATACACTAAATACTCACGTAAGATACCCGAGACCAAAAAAAAACATAAATTCATGGATAACCTCTTACCTAATTTCAAATACAAAATACAACTTCAAGGTCCACATATCTTCAAAGACATAATCACACAAGATATTCACATAGACTAATTCATGTTTAAAAAAGGTGAGTTAACCCTTCAAAAAGACATCAAACAAGGGCCTAACTTTATCAAAGACAAGTCCAATTATGTTAAAAAAAATTGAGTAGTATGTGATGGAGTAGTGGAAAATATCACTCCCAAACCTTCTAAGGTATCTTTTAATCTTACACATAACATGAATGCATCTAATGTCATTGAATAGGATACTACAAACAATAAGACATTTGGAAACAAAGCTAAAAGTAGATCTTGAATATCTAGCCCATATGTGAATACACACCTTTGGGTGAACCTCTTGAAATGGTCTACAAAAATATTCTTCAAAATAAAATTATTTCTCCACTTGACAATAATCATTTGTATGACCCACAACCAAGACCTACATGGTTGAATGAGAACTCATATTGTGAATAGCATAAAAAAAAGTTCATAAAACCAACAATTATATTAATCTAGGACATAAGGTTCAAGACCTCATTGGTGATGGTGACATATTTATGGGTGGACATAACAAAAAATTTCAATTTAAAGATTTTAAGGAACCATTTTATCCATATGAAAAGGGAGAAAGTTCAAAACCAAAAAAAAAAAGTCAAGGTCAACTATGCATATACCAATGATGATAGAGTAATCAACATGGTTGAACCTTTGGATTTTGAATAATATGAGGTGATCATGATTAAAGGAAAAAATAATAGTGCATAACCTAAGACTCCATTCATACTAAGAGGAGCTACATCTCTTTCATTTGAGCAATAAAAGTCATAGTTATCTACTAACGTTGTCACATATTCCTGTGCTAAGATTGTGCTTGAAGGCCTTGCACCTTTTGCTCCTAAAATTGAAAAACATAAAGATAAACATTTTGTTGATCCAACTAGTAAGAATCTATAATTTTTAACATCCTTGAATAATTTCAATGAGAAAATGCTCAAATAACCACTTTGAATTGCTTAAAATCTTGCTTGCTCATAGGAAGATTCTTGATAAAGCTCTTATTGAGGTACGCATGCCTCAAGATCTTGATCATGATTGGTTTCAATCCATGGTAGTTCTCTCGACCTTTCCTTATTACTTTTCCTTTCATAAAGAGGATGATAATGTTGATATCTAATTGAAAAGATCATTTGATTAGAAAGATTGATGAAGAAGACTATGTGTTTCGATCATTATTTTGTCACTAATGTCAAACCTACTATTTGCTGGTAAGGCAATTACTTATATGTCTCAAGTACTATCACTTAGTTGATTGATGAGGAGGATTTAATCAACAAGATGTAACAAAAGTACCTAGAGGAAAGGTTGAGTTATGATTATGTAGTGAAGTACAAGAATCAGCTAAGATAGTGATAACATAATGTATTGATGATCTACTTGAGGTCACAAAATGACTAGCTACACTTAGAAAGTTAAGAAGAATAAAGTTAAACAAATTTTATTTGCCAAGCTTGATAAAGTGGATAGTAGGTGCTAAGTAAAGTTAGTTCAAGATGGGAAAAAATTTAGTTGGAGCTGAGTGAAATAAAATTCTAGTAGATGCCAAGCAAGTCAGTAGATGCCAAGTAACTTTTCAGTTGATGCCAAGCACTAGTAGAATCTAGTTGATGCCAAGTGATTTTAAAGTTGATGCTGAGTAATACAGTATGCATCGAGCATTAGAAGATTGATAATGTCGAGCTGTTGTATTATGACAAAGATCAAAGATTCACCAAATAAAGCCCAAGAAGTTTATTTTCTTGGAACTTGTGAATTAGAAGGAAGTTAAGATTGATGAGCTGGTGGCATAGAATCTTATGTAAACCATTTTGAAGGTGAATTCAAATGGATTCTAAGAGAAGTTTCTAAAGAAGACAAGATATGGGGTAGATACATTGTATCCTACCTAATCCATCAAAAACTCTAATTTTGATGATGGATAATGAGTGAGAAAATGTTCTAATTTCCTGTATATAGGAACGTCTAGTCATGAAGCAAAGAGTAAGAGAGTTTGATGCAAAAATTTGAGAAGGAGAAGGAAAGGGGTTTTGATTCATCAAGTGACCCAAGAGAAGAAGTCTGCAATGGCATATTGGGCAAGAAGGCTTAAAAGGATTAATGCTTGAAGGTTGAACAAGCTGTCAAAGCTATAAAGATTGGAAGCCAAGTAGAGTTGAGGACTAAACAAAGATCTATAATCTACATGTAAGGTTGTAAGGTGTATTATATCAAAGCTCTACTATTACTTTCTAACAATTATATTATCCTAGGGTAAATCCTTTGGAAAAGGTTGACTTAACAGTGATTGGAAAATCCTTTAATATACTGGCATTCCAAGTGAATGGCCTAAAGTCCTCTAACAAGGATCAGTTTTAGCAGAGTGATTGAAATCCCTTAACCGAGTTACATTTAATAGTGTGTATTGTAACCTCTAACAGGGTTGGCCTTTGATAGGGCATCACTTTAGAAGAGTGAAAAAGGAGTAGCATGTTACTGGTGGTTTTTCCCAAATTGGGTTTCCATGTTAAATCATTGTGTCAAATATGTTGATGGATGTGTTGTGTTTCATGCTTTACATTTTTGCAAGTTGATTTGATAGTAACATATAAGTTTTAGTTGATACACAATGAATGCATGCATGGATAAGAATGTTTTGTGGGTTCACTAAATTGTGAAAAGTTTTATTTGTACATCTGGACCTTGAATAACTAATTCACCCCCCTCTTATTTATTCTAAAAGAATTCCAAAAATTGGTATCAAAGCCATTTACTCAAGAGGATTAGTTTTAAGGTACTAGAAGCACAAAGATTAAGATGAAAAAAAATGAGGTACCCAAGCTCAATAGAGATAGCTTTCTTACATGGAAAATTTTGATGAATCTACACCTTGGAGGACTTGGAGATTTTGCACAATCTTGCAGTTTAGTAGAGTATGTTGATCCAGTAGGAGCCCTAACTACCAAAGATATGAAGAAAAGGAAAGAACACAATTAGGTGATGTTGGAGATTGTCTCTACCCTAAGCTATGCTGAATTTGATGATATGAAAGGCCTTAATAGTGCAAAGAAGATGTGGGATGCCCTAGACACCATCTATAGAGAAGACAAAAATGTTCAAAGAGCTAAGTGAGAGAGTCTCAGAGGTAAGTTTGATGACATGAGAATGGAAGAAGGTGAGAATATTGCTCAATATGTTGATAGGATAAAAGAAGCTATTAGTGCAATAAAAGGGTTTACTAGTAAAATAGATGATGATATTGTGCTAAGTAAAGTCTTGAGGACATTATTGCTTATTTATTCCATTAGCATTTCTAGAATCCAAGAGTTAAGATGTATACTAGGAAATGATCTAACCCTTCAAGGTCTGGTAGGAAGACTCACTACTTTTGAGCTATCTAATTTTGACAACTACAGACCAGAGAGTATTGAATCAACTTTCAAAGAAAAATTGTTGTTAAAGGATTTTGAGGAGGTAAAGCAGAAGAATTAGAAAAGAAAGATAAAGTATGCATCTAGTGACATAGATGAGGAAGACATTGAACAATTGGAAGCATTGTTGGAAAGAAGATTACACAGAGGAAAAGGAAAGTTTAGAGGTAAGTTACCCATCATTTGTTTCAATTGCATGAAGTTGGCCATATTGTTGCAAGATGTACATAGAAGAAAAATAACAGAGAAGGAAACAAGTACAAAAATAGAAAGAAGTTGATGCAAGAGACTACAGAGACAAAGGCAAGAAGTCATGCTACATTGTTGATGAACATGACTCTAATGAAAATGATGACGAAGTGGTATATGTTGCAATGAATGATGAATTAGATGAAGATGAGACAACTATAGTTATAACTTGTGTGAAAAAGAATGACAAGTGGATCATTAATAGTGGATTCTCACATCACATGACTAGGGACAAAAGTAAGTTCATTACCTTAACCTGTTATGATGGAAATAGTGTAAGATTTGGTAATGATTCACCATGTTTGATAAAAAGAAAAGGGTCTATCAAACTCATAGACATGGTTTCATGTGAGAATGCTTATTATGTTAAAGGATTGAATTATAACTTGTTAAGTGTGTCATAATTGAACAATTTGGGATACAAAGTTGAGTTTGAAAATAAATCTACCAAGATATGTGACACAAATGGAAACTTGATTGGAAAAGGTGATCAAACTAGAAGTAATCTACTCTATCTGGATATAGAAGATGCTACTTGTCTTATTGCAAAATTTGATGATGTATGGCTTTGACACAAGAGATTGTCATGTTAATTTTGATAATCTGATTAGTATCGATAACATGAAAAGAGTTAGAAGTTTTCCTAAGTTGAAGAAACTAGATAATATAATATGCAAACAATGTTAGCTAGGCAAGATGATGAAGTCAAGATTTCAAAGTAGAGCTTACACCTCTAAAGAAATATTAGAAATTGTTCATATTGACTTTTGTGGACCTATTGAGCTACAAAGTGATAAAGGAGATAAGTACATGATGCTATTTTTTGATGATTACTCTAGGATGATGATTGTTAGAAAAATATTAGAATAACTAAGAGGGGGGGTGAATTAGTTATTCAAGGTCCAAATGTCCAATTCAATTTTTTTTCATCAAACAAAGTGTGCCCATAAAACTATTCATTCATCCAAGCTTAAACTTTCCTATTCAGAAAGTTACTATAAATCAGCATGCAAACATAACATATGAAAAAGACACATAACATAGTGATTTATGCAAAAATCCAATTTGGGAAAAAGCACCAATAACATGCTACTCAATTCTCACTCTTCTGAAGTGATTCCCTGTGAAAAGCTTGTCTTATTAAAGGCTACAAAACACTATTAAATATGACTTGCTTAAAGGATTTAATCACCCTATTAGAAGTGGGCCTAGTTAGAGGACTTTAGAACATTCACTTTGAATGTCACCTTGTTAAAGGATTTAAAAATGGTTGTTAAACCAACCTAAGTCCATAGGATTTTTACCCGAACTGATATAATTGCTAGAGAGTAACAATAAGGGCTTTTGACCTGATTACAAAATACAACCTATCTTGTAGATTTTAGATCACTCTTTAGCTCATAACACTTTCTTGGCTATCAATCTCTTTAGCTCTGTTAGCTTGTACTACTTTCAAGCTTTATCTCCTTAAGTCTTCATGCTCAATGTACTAGTGCAATCATCTCTCTCTGACCACTTATCAAAGTAGAGTCTTTATGCTCTATTCTTCCTTCTCCTAGATTCCTTCTCTTTAACACCTTCAACTACTTCACAATTTGGCACACTAGCAACTCTTGCTTCTTGGCATGTGACTCCTTAAATAGCAATCTAGAGTTAATTTTTTTTCTCAATTCTTCCCTCCTTTAATTTTAGTTCAAATGGATTAGGTAGGATTCATTGAATCTAACCCATATTTTGTTTCTTCTAGAAACATCATGAAGAATACTATTGAATTCACTCAAAAATAGTTTACGTAGAATTTTGTGCCACCAGCCCATCATCCTTATCCTCCAACTAGTTCACAAAATTCAAAGTAACAAATTTGTCAGCTCAAATCTGGAAAATCTTTGACTTTTCCAATAATGCAGCATCTTGACACTATTGAAATTTTGGTGCTCAGCATATACTATGTTACTTAGCATCATCTACATTTTACTGATGCTCGACACCTACTATGAATTCACTCAGCATCCACTAAGATTTTCTAATGCTCAACACCTATTACTTTGCTTGGCACTTGAACACACTTAGCTCCTTTTGTATCACCTGACACATACTAGATTTTCCATTTGCTCCACTCTAACTAAAAATTTTCTCAGCTTGGACTAGCTTGCTTCACACTCACTAATGAACTTAGTTTAAGCTTTGCAGTCAACCTTGTTCCAACTTATTCCTCCAATGTTTCTAAGTGTGGGAAACCTATGTATCTTCAAGTATGTTATCAATACATAATTTAACCATTGTATTAGCTGATCCTTAAACTTGATTACAAAATCATAACTCAACATTTCTCTTAGGTGCTCTTGTTACATCTTTTTGATTAAATCCTCTTCATCAATGAACTAAGTGATAGTACTTGGATCTTATAAGAAATTGTTATTACAAATAGAAAGTTTGACATCAATGACAAAATAATGATTGAAAACATTCTTTATCAAAAATCAATCTTCTTCTTACAATGATATTTTCAATTAGATTTTCAATGATCTCCCTCTTTGGCATTGATGGAAAACCAAACTGATCAACCATCAGACCAAACTATTTAACCAAGTTATCATAATGCTAACTAGGTTAGAATAGCAAGTCAAATTCCAAAAATAAATTGTGTTACCATCAATTTTGACATCTCCCTCTCTTGATCTACTATCCTAATTGCTTTTACTTCTACTTCTCCCTCTTAGCTATTGTTCCCTCTGAGCTATAGTTACTTGATCTTGTACTACTCCTAATTCCTTCTTATGTTGCTTCTCCCTCTGCATACATTAATCATGTTCTACCATTCTAGTATCAACTATTCTCCCACAACTGTTGATCAATTTTTTCTACTTCTCCCTCTTTGACAACAATGTCAAAGACATACTATTTTAGCATCTTAATATGCAAGTGTAGCATTTTTAAGTATTCCAATTTCTCCCTCTGTCACCTTTCTTATGACTAATTTGGAACTTTAGCATTTTTTTTATTTTAGGCATGATCCTAAAGTCAATATCCTCTACATGAATGTGTAATATTTCAACAATCAACTCATTTGATGTAGGGAAATCTTGCTTTTACTTAAAGTAGCCTTGGCTAGGGGTATCACCCCTAACTTACCTTTAAGATATTCAACAGCATCTTTAGGTAGAGATTTTGTAAAGATGTCAATAATCTATTCCTTTGAACTAGCATATTCCATAATCACTTGCTTATGTTCCATCAATTCTCTTACATAATGATACTTAATTGCAATATGCTTTGTTTTGGCAAGCATTATAGGATTATTTGATATGTTGATGGCATTTGTATTATCACAATAAAGTATCATAGGTTTAGTTATCTCTTCCTTCATACCTTGCAATAGATGTTCGATCCATACAATATTGGTGCAATTTATAACAGCTATAATATATTCAACTTTTGTTGTGGACTATGAGGTACAACTTTGCTTTTTGTTGGTCTAGGTAATCAATCTTTTTCCTAAGAAAAGTGATCCTCCACTAGTGCTCTTTCTATCACCAATATTATCTCCCCAATCTACATTAATGTATGCTCTCAACTCAAACTTTTCACTTCTCTTGTAGTACAGGCAAAAATCATCAGTTCCTTTTAGGTACCTTGGTATTCTTTTCACTACCATTAGATGATTTTCTCTTGGATTTTTAGAAAATATTGCCACTATTCCAATAGCTAATGTAATGTCTAGTCTACTATGTACAACCTACTATAACTTTCCAATCATTGATTTGTATAGTGTCTAATTCACTTTAGCATATTCATCATTCTTGGATAGCTTATGTCCTATTACCATTGGTGTACTAACTGGTTTTGAGTCTTCTAATCCAAATCTCTTGAGTATCTCCTTGATATATTTTGATTGGTTCACAAATATGCCATGCTTTAGTTGATGTACTTGCAATCCAACAAAGAATTTTATTTCTCCAAACATTGACATTTCAAACTCATGTTTCATTTGATCAAAAAAATCTTTGTATAGAGCATCTTTTCCTCCAAATATTATATTATCAATAGAGATTTTAGATATCAAAATGTCTTTTCCTTTTTCTGCCTTGATGTACAGGTTGTTTTTGTCATCTATTCTCTCAAATCCAATATTCACAAGATATTTGTGCAATCTCTCATACGATGCTCTAGGTGCTTGCTTCAATCTATAGAGTGCTTTATGCAGTTTGCAAACCATATCCTTGTTGCTGTCATCAACAAATCCCTCTGGTTTTTCTATATAGACTTCCTCTTCTAGTATTCCATTTAGAAAAGTAGACTTTACATCCATTTGGTAGGCCTTAAAACCTTTGTAAGAATCATATGCAAGTAGTGTCCTTACTCCTTCCATTCTTGCAACAGGGGCAAACATTTCCCCATAGTCCAGTCCTTCTTCTTGTGCATAACCTTTGCAAACTAGTCTGGGTTAATTTCTTGTGATCTCACCATTATCATCAACTTTGTTCCTAAACATTCTTTTGGTACTAATCACATTATTATCAGATGGTCTAGGAACTAGGCTTCCAAGTTTTTTTCTTCTCAATTTGATCTATTTCCTCTTCCATAGCTTTATACCAGTCATCATATTGTAGTGCATCTTTCACTATTTTAGGCTCAATCTTGCTCAGTAGACATGATTCATTCCTTAGTCTATTCCTTGTCATTGGTCTTGTATCTTGTTCACAAATGATTTGATCTGTAGGGTGATGTCTTCTTACATACCTATCTAGTCTTGGTTCTATCCTTCTTTCCATGTCTGATCCTTTAGCTTCAAAGTCATTTTGCACTTCTCCTTCTGGTGCTTCATCATCTCTTCCATGTATACTAATTTCAAAGTCAGAATCTACATTTTCTTCATTCTACAACTCAGCTTCTAAATGTAGCTCGACATTCACTATCTATGACTTGGTTGATACTGAAATTTGTTGCTAATTTCAAACTTGATTGGTAGCATTATCTTCAATAGCCATTGCTTCATAGAACTATAAAAAAGATCTATAATCTTTTGATTTCCTAGATTCATCAACTTGGACTTCTGCATGCTCATCAAAATTTACATTTGCACTCTCCACAATCTTGTTAGTCTTAGTATACAAACACTTGTATGCCTTACTTCTAGTGGAGTATCCAAGGAATATGCCTTCATCACTCTTTGCATCAAACTTTCCATTCTTAGTATCTTTAAGAATATAGCATTTGCAACCAAACACTTTGAAATGTTTTATAGTAGGTGAGTGACCATACCATAAATTAAAAGGTGTTGCATTTGTACCTTTCTTGATTTGGACTCTATTTAGGGTGTAAACAATAGTACTTATAGCTTCTCTCCAATACTTCAGAGCAACATTTTTCTCCATCATCAAGGTTCTAGCATAGTCTATCACTAATCTATTCCTTCTCTTAGCAATACCATGTTGTGGTAGAGTTCTTGGTGCTAATGTTTTCCTGTTGATGCATAATATCTCAAATTCTTTTGATGTAAACTCTTCTCCTCTATCTGATCTTAGGCACTTCAAACTCTTCCTTGGTTCCTTCTCTACCATGGCCAAATACCACCTAAAAAATTGAAATGCATCAAATTTTTGCTATAAGAACATGGCATTCATCATCTTGGAATAGTCATCCACAAATAACATTATGTATCTATCTCCTTGGTAGCTTTGTACTTCGATTGGACCACATAATTCTGTATGGACTAGTTCTAGTACTTCCTTGGAAGTGTATGTCTTCCTTTTGAAACTAGTTTTAGTCATCTTTCTTATTTGACATTATTTCCACATTGTGTTTTTAGGTTTCTTTAGCTTAGGTAGACCACTGACATTCTTCTTTTTGTTGTCATGACACAACCTTTTATGCCATAGCCACACATGATCAAGTCCAACAACAAGATAGGTTGCATCTTCCATATCTAGGTAAAACATATTACTCCTAGTTTTTTCACCGTTTTGTATTAGATTTCCATCAGTGTCATAGATTTTGGTAGTTTTATTTCCAAATTCTACTTTGCAACCTACATTACCTAACTGTGATACACTCAACAAATCATAGTTCAATCCGTCAACATATTATGCATTATCACATGAAATTTTCTCTATAAGTTTAATTGAACCTTTTCCTTTGATTTGACATGGAGCATCATTTCCAAATCTAAGAATATTTCCATCATATTGAGTTAAAGGTGATAAACATACTTTTGTCTCTTGACATGTGATGTGAACATCCACTGTCTATGATCCACTTGTCATTTTTGTTCACATAGGTTACCAGTGTTGTTGCTTCATCTTCATCTGATTCATCCTTCATGGCTACATAGACTACTTCATCATCATTCTCATCAGAATCTTCTTCAACAATGTAGCATCTTCTGCCTTTGTCCTTATAATCTCTACTATCATCTTCTCTTTTTCTTTTATATTTGTTTCATTCTTTGTAGTTCTTCTTCCATTTACACCTTGCAAAAATATGTCCTACCTCATTTTAATTAAAGAAAATGATAGGCAACTTACCATTGAATTTACATTTGCCTCTATGGAATCTTCTAGGCAGTAGTGCTTCCAACTGTTCCACATCTTCGTCATCTATGCTGGAGTCATTGGATGGATGCTTTCCTTTTCTACTCTTCTTCTTTGATTTCAGCTCCTTAGTGTCTTTCAATGTTAGCTTGGCCTTGAAAGTAGATTCAAGATTCTCAAGTTTGTAGTTATCAAAGTTAGACAATTCAAATGTAGTGAATCTTCCCACTATTCCTTCAAAGGTTAGTGTGTTTATTGGTACACACCTTAGCTCTTAGATGACTAAAACTCTAATGACATAGATAGGGAGTAGGGTTATCAAGTATTTCCTATTGATAGTCTCTTCTTCCAATTGACCACCCAAACATCTTATTGCACTTACCACTTCTTTAATTCTAGCAATAGGAGTGGACTATGTAGATCCAACTGCTCCTTCCTTTTGTTCAAATCATTTGTAGTAAGAGGTCTAGTTGGATCTACATGGTCCACTCCTATTGAGATTTTTGCATGATCACCTATTAATCCAAGGTGTAGTTTCATTAGACCTTTCCATGCAGTGAAGTTATCTCTGTACTAGCAGATGGCTCTAATACCAATTGTTAGAAATGCTTAAGAATAACTAAGAGGGGGTATGAATCAGTTATTCAAGGTCCAAATGTCCAATTCAATTTTTTTTCATCAAACAAAGTATGCCCATCAAACTATTCATTCATCCAAACTTAAACTTTTCTATTCAGCAAGTTACTATGAATCAGCATGAAAACATAACACACGAAAAGATCAACACATAACACAATGATTTAAGTGGAAACCCAATTTGGAAAACCACCAATAACATGCTACTCAATTCTCACTCTTCTAAAGTGATTCCTTGTTAAAGGCTTGCCCTATTAAAGGCTACAACACAGTATTAAATGTGACCTAGTTCAAGGATTTAACCACCCTATTAGAAGTGGGCCTAGTTAGAGGACTTTAGAATATTCACTTGGAATGTTGCCCTGTTAAAGGATTTACAAATGGTTGCTAAACTAACCTAATTCCATAGGATTTTTACCCTAGATGATACAATTTCTAGAGAGTAAAAATAAGGGCTTTTGACTGGATTACAACATATAACTTATCTTCCCAATTTCAGATCACTCTTCAACCAATAACACTTTTCCTAGCTTTCAATATTTTCAGCTCTATTAGCTTTTCCTCCCTTCAAGCTTTGTCTCCTTGATCCTTCATGCTCAATGTAATAGTGTAATCATCTCTCTCTGACCACTTATCAAAGAAAAGTCTCTATGCTCTATTCTTCCCTCTCCTATATGCCTTCTCTTTGACAACCTTCAACCACTTTGCAATTTGGCACACCAAAGACTATTGCTTCTTGGCATGTGACTCCTTAAATAGAAGTCTGGATTTTCTTTTCCTGCTCAATTCTTCCCTCCTTTAATTTTAGGTCAAATGGATTAGGTAGGATTGATTGAATCTAACCCATATTTTGGTTTCTTCTAGAAACATCATGAAGAATCCTCTTGAATTTGCTCAAAACCAATTTACATAAAATTTTGTGCCACTAGCTCATCATCTTTATCCTTTAACTAGTTCACAAAATTCAAGGTAACAACTTTCTCATCTTAGATCTATTGAATCTTTGGCTTTTACAATAATGCAACATCTCGGTACTATTGAAATTTTGGTGCCCGGCACATACTAGTTACTCAACATCAACTATGTTTTACTGATGTTCGACACCTACTGTGAATTCACTCAGCATCCACTAAGATTTTTTGATGCTTGGCACCTATTACTTTGTTTAACACCTGAGTACACTTGGCTCCTTTTGTATCACTCGAAACATACTAGATTTTCCATGTGCTTGACTCTAACTAAAAATTTTCTCATCTTGAACTAGATTGCTCAACACACACTAATGAACTTAGTTTATGCTTTGTAGTCAACCTTGTTCCAACTTATTCCTCTAGTGTTTATAACTATGGCCAACCTTTGTATCTTCAAGTATGTTATCAATACATCATCTAAACATTTTCTTAGCTAATCCTTGCACTTCGTTACAAAATTGTAACTCAACCTTTCTCTTAGGTGCTCTTGTTATATCTTCTTGATTAAATCCTCTTCATCAATCAACCAAGTGATAGTTCTTAGATCTTATAAGAAATTTTCATTCCTAAAAATAGTATGTTTGACATAAATGACAAAATAATTATTGAAAAAATTATTTATCAACAATCAATCTTCTTCTTAAAATGATCTTTTCAATCAAATTTCCAACAATCTCCCTCTTTGACATTGTTGGCAAACCAAATTGATCAACCATTGGATCAAACTATTGAACCAAGTTATCAAAATGCCAACTAGGTTAGAATAGTAAGTCAAGTGCCAAAAATAAATTGTGTTACCATAAATTTCCACATATCCCTCTCTTGATCTACTATCCTGATTACTTTTACTTCTACTTCTCCCTCTTAGTTGGTGTTCCCTCTAAGCTATAGTTACTTGATCTTGTACTGCTCTTGACTCCTTCTTATACTAGTTCTCCCTCTACATGCATTAATCATGTTCTACCATTTTGGTATCAACTACTTCTACCACAACTATTGATCAATTTCTGTTATTTCTTGGTCTTTGACAACAATGCCAAAGACATACTATTTCAACATCTTAATATGTAAGTGTAGCATTTGTAGGTACTCAAATTTCTCCCACTGTCACCTTTCTTGTGACTGATTTTGAACTTCAACACTTAGTTTACTTTAGGCATGATCCTAAATTCAATATCCTCTACATCAATGTGTAATATTTTCTATTGACAATCTCTTCTTCCAATTGACCACCCAAACTTCTTATTGCACTTACCACTTCTTTCATTCTAGTAGCATATTGAGCAATATTTTTTCCTTCCTCCATTTTCATGTCATCAAACTTTCCTCTGAGGCTTTCTCTTTTTCCTCTTTGAATATTCTAATCTCCTCCATATATATTTGATAGGACTTTCCACATTTTGAATGCAGTATCACATCCTTTGATGTCATCAAATTCAACATAGTTGAGTGCAGAGGAAATATCCAGTGTTGCATGATTGTGCTCCTTCCTTTTATTCAAATAATCTATAGTAAGAGGTCTAGCTAGATCTACATGTTCCACTCCTATTGAGGTTTTTGCATAATAACCTATTGATCCAAGGTGTAGTTTCATTAGACTTTTCCATGCAATGAAGTTATCTCTATTAAGCTTTGGAACTTCTCTCTTGGATATCTTGATCTTACTCCTTCTAGTACCAATAAAATAAATCAGTAGATGGATCTGATACCAATTATTAGATATTCTTTAGAATAATTGAGAGGGGGGGATGAATTATTTATTCAAGGTCCAAATGTCCAATTCAATATTTTTTCATCAAACAAAGTGTGCCCATCAAACTATTCATTCATCTAAGCTTAAACTTTCCTATTTAGCAAGTTACGATGAATCAACATGCAAATATACCACATGAAAATATCAACACATCTACAGTGATTTACATAGAAACTCAATTTGGGAAAAACTACCAGTAACATGCTACTCAATTCTCACTCTTCTAAAGTTATGCCCTGTGAAAGGCCTACCATATTAAAGGGTACAACACACTGTTAAATGTGACATGGTTAAAGGATTTAACCACCTTGTTAGAAGTGGGCCTAGTTAGAGGATTTTAGAAAATTCACTTGGAATGTCACCCTATTAAAGGATTTAAAAATGGTTGTTAAACAAACCTAAGTCCATAAGTTTTTTACCCTAATTGATACAATTTCTAGAGAGTAACAATAAGGGATTTTGACATGATTACAGCATACAACTTATCTTGTAGATTTCAGATCACACTTTAGCTCATAACACTTTGTCTTGCTTTCAATCTCTTCAGATCAATTAGCTTGTCCTCCTTTCAAGCTTTATCTCCTTAAGTCTTCATTCTCAATGTACTAGTGCAATCATCTCTCTCTGACCATTGATTAAAGCAGAGTCTCTATGCTATGTTGTTCCTTCTCCTAGATGCCTTCTCTTTGACACCCTTCAACCACTTCACAATTTGGCACACCAACAACTTTTTTTCTTGGCCTATGACTCCTTAAATAGAAGTCTAGAGTTGTGTTTTCCACTCAATTCTACCCTCCTTTAATTTTAGTTTGAATGGATTGGGTAGGATTCAATGAATCTAACCCATATTTTTTTCTTCTAGAAATAGCATGAAGAATCCTCTTGATTTCACTCAAAAATGGTTTACATAGAATTTTGTGCCACTAGCTCATCATCCTTATCCTCCAACTAGTTCACAAAATTCAAGGTAACAAATTTCTTGGCTTATATTTGGAAAATATTTGACTTTTTCAATAATGCAGTATCTCGGTACTATTGAAATTCTAGTGCTCGACACATATTATGTTACTCAGCATCAACTACATTTTAATAATGCTCGACACCTACTATGAATTCACTCAGCATCCACTAATATTTTTTGATGCTTGGCACCTATTACTTTGCTGAACACCTAAACACACTTGGCTCCATCTGTATCACTCAGCACATACTAGATTTTCTATTTGCTCTGCTATAACTAAAAATTTGCTTAGCTTGAACTAGCTTGATCGACACTCACTAATGAACTTAGTTTAAGCTTTGTAGTCAACCTTGTTTTAAATTATTCCTCTGGTGTTTCTAAGTGTGGCCAACCTCTATATCTTCAAGTATGTTATCAATACATCATTTAACCAATGTCTTAGCTAATCCTTGCACTTAATTACAAAATCATAACTCAACCTTTCTCTTAGGTGCTCTTTTTACATCTTGTTGATTAAATCCTCTTCATCAATCAACTAAGTGATAGTACTTGGATCTTATAAGCAATTTTCATTCCTACAAATAGCAAGTTTGACATCAATAACAAAATAATGATTGAAAAAATTCTTTATCAAAATCCAATATTGTTCTTGCAATTATCTTTTCAATCAAATTTCCAACAATGATAGTCATGTTTCTAAAATAAGAATCTAATTCTTTTCAAATGTTTAAGTGGTACTTGGCAAGAGTTGGAGAAAGAAACAAGTAAAAGTCTGAAATGCTTGAGATTAAACAGAGGAGGAGAATTCATTTCAAACAAGTTTGAGAGTTTTTGTAATGATAGAGGAATCAAAAGACAAACATCTACACCTAGGACCCCTCCACAAAATGGAATTGCTAAAAGAAGAAATAGGTCTATAATGGATTGTGCTAGAACACTTATGATGGAGAAGAATGTTTCTCTAAAATACTAGAGAGAAGTTGTAAGTACTGTTATAAATTCCTTAAACCATGTGCAAGTCAAGAAAGGTACTCATTCAACACCTTTTGAACTATGGTATGGATATCCACCGAATGTGAAATACTTTAGGGTATTTGGAAGAAAATGCTATATTCTTAAAGATGTTAGTAGTTGAAACTTTATGCAAAAAGTGAAGAAAATATATTCTTTGGTTACTCCACAAGAAGTAAAGCTTACAAGTGTTTAATTACTAACACTAGAAAAATTTTGGAATGTGCAAATTTGAATTTTGATGAAGTACATGAGGCAAAACCTATAAAGGAACCAAAAGAATACAAATTATTTTTATATTTCTATGAAGGAATTCTTACTAAAGAAGATGCTACAAATCATGCTACAAACCAATAGTTAGTCTCAATAATTGTTGAGAACTTATAAATGCCAAGTTTCATTCATATGCCGAGTTGTAGAATGAGGAAAATGTACATTCTAATTCTGAGATAAACACACATGAAAGAGATACTAAAAAACTTGATAGAGATGTACACATTGACATTGAAGTTGAGAGATAAAATGTAGTTACAAGAACTAAGCCTAGACTATCCAAATATTTCAAAAGACATCATCTGGTAGATCAAATCATTGGAGAAAAAGATGGAAGGCTAATGATAAGAAATAGATTAAGAAGTGAATCATGTTTGTTAAGAATGAAGGAACCTAAGATAGTGAATGATGCATTAGAAGATGATGACTGGTACAAGGCTATGGAAGAAGAAATTTAGCAGATAGAGAAGAACATGACTTGGAGTCTAGTTTCTAGACTAGTAGAGAAGAATGTGATTAGCACCAAATGGGTATTCAAAAGCAAGTTAGATGAGAATGGTGAAGTGACAAGGAACAAGGAAAGACTAGTTTGCAAAGGGTATGCACAAGAAGAAGGAATTGACTATGGTGAAACATTTTCCATTGTTGCAAGAATGGAAGGAGTGAGAACTCTACCCTCTTACGTCGCATACAAAGGTTTTAAAGTTTATCAAATGGATGTTAAGTCTACATTTTTGAATGGCATATTAGAGGAAGAAGTCTACATAGAATATCCAAAAGGTTTTGTTGATAAAAATAATAAGAACATGGTATGTAGAGTACACAAAGACCTAGATGGATTGAAACAAGCACCAAGAGCATGGTATGAGAGACTTCATACTTATCTTGTGAAGATTAGATTTGAAAGGACAGATGATAATAACAATTTTTACATGAAGATAGATAAAGAAAAAGGTATACTATTATCTAAAATATTTGTTCATGATATCATATTTGGAGGACAAGATGCTTTGTGTAAGGATTTTGCAAATTAGATGAAGCAAGAATTTGAAATGTCAATGTTTGGTGAGATCAAATTCTTTGTAGGATTACAAGTATATTAGATGAAATATGGTATATATATCACTCAGTCAAAATATGTCAAAGAGATATTGAAGACATTTGGACTAGAGGATTCCAAACCAGTAAGTACACCTATGGTGATAGCACTCAATATAACAAAGAATAATGATTCAACTAAGGTAAATCAAACATTATATAGATCCATGATTGGCAAATTGTAATATCAATTTGATTAGGTTTCCACAATCCATTAGACTTTTAATTTTGCTTTTGGATTTGATTGTGTTCATTTTTTTAGCTTATGGAGTTCCACCAGCACATCAACAAATTTTCCTCTAACATCTCCTTTATGATGGAACTTGAGTCTAACAACCATTTACCTTTCCTCTATGTTCTTCTCATCAAGAAGGAAGATGGAACCCTCAGCCGATGTGTATATCGCAAGGCCACCCACACTGACTTATACCTCCACTCTTCATCTCACCATCACCCTAGCCAAATGGTTGGCATCCTCAAGACCCTTGCTCTTAGAGCCCTTAGAATTTGTGATGATGACAACTTAAACCAGGAGTTGGCCCATCTCTGCCAAGTCTTCAAGCTTAACGGTTACTCTCATAAACAAATTTCTAAGGCGCTCAACCAAGCCAAATCTTTCTTTCTCACCAGTGCCAACCCCAAACCTCTCTTGTCTCTACCTACCTTGAACGTTTCCCTTCCTTTTGTTGATGGTTTATCCCAAAAGATTGCCAAAATCTTGTCCAAAAAGGGACTCAGGGTGACCTTCAAGCCCCTATCCAAGGTTCGTAACTATGTGCCCCCTCTTAAGGACCCCAGGGATGCTCTTCTTGACTTAGGAGTCTACAAGATTGTTTGCTCTTGTGGTGTAGCCTACATAGGAGAAACGGGTCGCTCATTCCAAACTAGAATTAGGGAGCATGATGCAGACATCAAACATGATAGGGTCCATAAATCTGCTCTAGCAGAGCACTCATCTGCAACCAAACACCATATTTGTCTCGAGAGCACCCAAATCCTTGTCAAGGAAGATAACTACTTCAAGAGAAAGTTAATGGAAGCCACTGAAATTAACCACCACCCCCTTAATCTTAATTGAGAGGATGGTTGGTCTTTGAGCCAGTCTTGGCAACCATTATTAAGTTCGCTGGATAGTCATCACCGTCCTTGAGCGTCCCCGCTCCCTGTCCTTTCTCCTCTCTTCTTCGCTGGTCTGGCTCGCTCCCCTACCTCTTGTGTTGCCTATCCTTTGTGTCATGGCTCTCCCCCTTCTTGTTCTCCGCCTCAACCTCCCTTGTCTTGTCCTCTCTTTTCTTGGTTCCTCCTCCCTTCTTTCTTCGTTCGTTTTTTCTTTCTTTTTTTCTTCTTTTTTAATTTTTAATTTTTGTTTTTGTTGTTCTTTATGTTTGGTGTCTTTTCTCTTTATCGTTATGTCGTGCTCCTTGTTTCTTTTCTTCTTTGCATATATATATATATATATATATATATATATATATATTCATTTTCTTCGTTATAATGGTATATTTATTATTTCTTTGCTTTAGTTGCTTTCTTTCTTTTTTCTTTTGTTTTTCTCCCTTAGTAGTTTTTTATTATTTTTCTTTTTGTGGTTCTTTTTGTTTGGTGCAATTTTTTGCTTCGTACCCCCTTTGCATCTTCATTTTTTATTTTTAGTATTTATTTATTTATATATATTAATACAATTCTATAATAGTATTAATATATATTATTATTTCCTCCTTAGTATTAATATATTTTTTGTAGCTTTCATAGTTTTTATTATTTTATTTTTTATTATTTTTTATTGCACCTTTAATAGGTTTAATAGTCAGTATTAATATATAAATTAGTACTAGTCCATACATCATATTTTATATTAATATATATATTTTTAGAGCTATAGTATTATATATATTTCATTATTATTCTGCTATAATTTTTTACCTTAGATGCAACTATAGGTGTATTTATTGTTTATTTATATTATTATCATTTTGCTTTTTTCTTTTCATTGTACATGATTAATTGGCGATATATATATATATATATATATATATATATATATATATATATATATATTGAATACTTCCTTTTTTAGCGCTTTTAGTTTTCCTTTTTTGCGTGCTTTTGTCTCTCGATTGTTTTGTTCTTTACCTGTTAATTTCTCTATTTCTTTACATGGGAGGCTCATGCACTTGCTCTAGTTTAGGTTTTTAATTGGTTTCTTGTTTTCTATTTCCTAGGGGTATTGTCTATTTTAACTCCTTACTTTTAAGTTTTTTCTCTCCCATGGGTCCCCCCCCCCCCTTTTTAGCTTTTTCCTTTTTTAATTTTATTGTCTTCTCCTCTATCCACCTCCCTTCCTTCCAACTTTTTCCCTTATTAACCCCTAGACTGGCTTGATATGCTCACTTTTTCATTCTTGCATTCTCTCGTCTTGATGATGGATCACAGAGTGTGATCCGAAACGTTGATGCTAAAAAAATGAACACAATAAAATCCAAAAGCAAAATTAAAAAATTGTAATATGTAGTACACAACATACCTAATATACATTAGCTATGGTGATAGTTGCAAGATTATCCGCTAATCCCAGAGGTAATCACTTGATGGCTATGAAAAGAATAATGAGATACTTGAAAGGAACAGAAGAGTTTGGTTTATACTATAAGAAGAATAAAAAATTTGAACTGAGAGCCTACACTAATACTGATTGGGTTGGAAATATTGATGAAAAAAGGAGCACCATTGGAGGAGCATTATTCTTAGGAAAAAGACTTGTAACATGGACTAGTAAGAAGTAGAGTTGTACTTCCCAATCTACTGCTAAAGCATAGTATGTTGATGCTACTATTAACTACACAAACATTGTATGGATAAAACAACTACTTAAGGGAATGAAGGAAGAAATCATAGAACCAATGAGACTTTATTGTGATAATACAAGTGCTATCAATATATCAAAGAATGATGTGATGCATACAAAAACAAAGAACATTGCAATCAAGTATCATTATGTAAGGGAACCGGTTCAAGATAAAGAGGTGAAGATAGAATATATTAACACAAAGGTGAAAATTGTTGATATCTTCACAAAAGCATTACCTAAGGATGCTTATAAGTCTCTACAAGGTAAACTTGGGGTGATACCCCTATCAAAGGCTATGTAAAAGATAAAGGGAGTGCCTTGCATCAAACAAGTTGAGATGCATTTAATACAAATTGATGCAATAGATCTTACTTTTGGAATTGCCTAAAGTAATTAAAAAACTAGAATTATAAATTAGTCACAAGTAAGGTAACAAAGGGAGAACATTGAAGAGCCTACGAAAGCCTATATCTGCATATATTAAAGATGTCAAGTGTTGAGTATATGTCCTTGGAATTATTGTCAAAGAGGGATAAAGTACATAATTGATCAAGTGCAAGAGGAACAATGGAGAAAGTACATCATCAAAAGATTAGAAGGAAGAAAGAAAGAGTAAGTAAAAAGCAATTAAAGGAAGGATCAAAACAAAAGAGCGAGATATTTTGTTGATCAATTCAATATGAAAGAAAAAAGATATAGAAGGAATTTAGGGGGAGTTATATTTTGTAACCTAATCAGAAGATGGAACCTATTGATAGAGGGAGAAATTTTAAATACAAGTTTTCTTTTTGGTATTGTCTTACTGTTTTAACCTAGTCAGTTTGATGGAACAAGTTGTTCATCATTTTTTTGACTTGGTTGATCAGTTTTGTTTGCCATCGATGCCAAAGAGGGAGATTGTTGATATTTGATTAAAAAGATCATTTGATTAGAAAGATCACTAAAGAAAACTATGTATTTCAATCATTATTTTCTCATTGATGTCAAACCTGCTATTTTTTTATAAGACAATTGCTTATATGTTTCAAGTACTATCACTTAGTTGATTGATGAGGAGGATTTGATCAACAATGTGTAACAAAAGTATCTAGAGGAAAGGTTGAGTTATGATTATGTAATGTAGTACACAAATTAGTTAAGACAGTGATAAGATAATGTATTGATGATCTACTTGAAGTTAGAAAATGACTAGCTACACTTAGGGAATTTAAAAGAATAAAGTTAAACAAAGTTCATTTTCCAAGCTTGACCAAGTGGATAGTTGGTGTCGAGAAAAGTTAGTTCAAGCCAAGAAAAAAGTCAATTAGAGCCGAGTGAAAGAAAATTCTAGTGGATGCCAAGCAAGTTAGTAGATGCTGAGTAACTTTCCGATTGATGCCAAGCACCGATACAGTCAAGTTGATGTCGAGTGATTTTATAGTTGATACTGAGTAATGCAGTATGTGTTGAACATCAGAAGATTGATAATTTCCAGCTGCTATATTATGACAAAGATTGAAGATTCACCAAAAGAAGCCAACAAGTTTGTTTTCTTAGAACTTGTGAATTAGGAGGAAGATAAGATTGATGAGCTAGTGGCACAGAACGTTGTGTAAACCATTTTGGAGATGAATTCAAATGGATTTTAGGAGAAGTTTATAAAGAAGACAAGATATGGGGTAGATACATTGTATCTTTCCTAATCCATCAAAAACCCTGATTTTGATGATGGATAATGAGTACAAAAATGTTCTAATTTCCTGTATATAGGAATGTGTAGTAATGAAGCAAAGAGTAAGAGAGTTTGATGTGAAAATTTGATAAGGAGAAGGAAAGGGGTTTTGATTCGTCAAGTGACCCAAGAGAAGAAGTTTGCAATGGCATATTGAGCAAGAAGGCTTAAGAGGATGAATGCTTGAAGAGAAAACAAGCTATCAAAGCTTCTATGATTGGAAGCCAAGTAGAGTTGAGGACTAAATAGAGATCTATAATCTACAAGTAAGCTTGTAAGTTGTATCAGATCAAAGCTTTAGTATTACTTTCTAACAATTATATCAGCCTAGGGTAAATCCTTTGGAGAAAGGTCAACTTAACAATCTTTGGAAAATCATTTAACAATGTGGCATTCCAAGTGAATGGCCTAAAGTCCTCTAACAAGGCTAACTTTTAGTAGTATGACTGGAATCCCTTAACTAGGTCACATTTAATAGTGTGAATTGTAACCTTTAATAGGGTTTACCTTTAACAGGGCATCACTTCAGAAGAATGAAAAAGGAGTAGCATGTTACTAGTGGTTTTTCCCAAATTGGTTTTCCACATTAAATAATTGTGTCAAATGTGTCGATGGATGTGTTGTGTTTCATGCTTTACATTTCTACAAGTTCATTTGGTTGTAACATCTAAGTTTTAGTTGATACATAATGAATGCATGTATGGATAAGAATGTTTTATGGGTTCACTGAATTATGAAAAGTTTTATTTGTGCATTTTGTCCTTGAATAATTGTATCACCCCTCCCACCACTCTCAGTTATTCTGAAATAATTCCTATAGATAATTCTTTGAGTCATCCTCAAAATCAACCATAGTGAATTAAAGTCACGATGTATTAGAAACATGTTTGTCGTATGCTTATTGATAATGGAGTTAGACTTAATATCTATTCTACTATTTTTCTTATACAATTGACTTAGGATGTTGTTTCTATAGATCCTCATAGAAAAATCACCATTAAAGAATATGATGAAGTAGAAAGAAAATCCAAAGGTTTTGTTGTGTTCCCTCTCTGAGTGGGTCCAATAGAATGAGATTTTATTTGTGAGGTCCTTGATATTCCTTTAGCATAAAATATACTATTAGGAAGACCTTATATTCATGAAATATAAATAGTACCTTTGGCATACCATTAATCCATGAACTTTTCATTCCAAGGATCAAAGGTTACTATACTTTCCTATACCAATTACACATGTAACATGCTCAAGTCTATTGATAGTTTTTTCCCTACAAATTGAGTGTCTATAGAAAATCATATCAATGGGAGAGATATCTTAAGCTAACCAACAATGGAATGGGTGAATACCAAGTTGAATTGGTTTTGTTTGTGACATCTCTTCCTAAATCACCTTGTCATTTTTGAAGACAATCTAAAATGAAGAGACCATTTGTTATAATACCTAAGACTATCTTCAATGATGCCTTTATATAGGCCACTATACCTTTAGAAAACAAAGATGAAAGTAGAGCTATTGCTACTTTTCTATACAAAGAAGAGGTTCCAACTGATCTCATATACTAGTCTCATGAAATAACTCTTGAAAAATATAGCCAAGTTCTTAAACTAATAAAATGGGAGAGATCTCTTAAGCTAACCAACAATGGAATGGGTGAATACCAAGTTGAATTGGTTTTTTTTGTGACATCTCTTCCTAAATCACCTTATCATTTTTGAAGACCATATAAAATGAAGAGACCATTTGTTATAATACCTAAGATTGTCTTCAATGATGCCTTTATATAGGCCACTATACCTTTAGAAAAAAAAAATGAAAGTAGAGCTATTGCTACTTTGCTATAAAAAGAAGAGGTTCCAACTGATCTCATTTACTAGTCTCATGAAATAACTCTTGAAAAATATAGCCAAGTTCTTAAACTAATAAAATTCCTTGTCTACAAAGGAAATGGCCCTCTATGACTTAATATAACAGAATTGATAGATCCATTAAAAGCAACATCTCGATGGCCTAATGACACATCGGGCCTAGGTTTCAAGAAAGTTCCATTCCACCTAGTGATCAACAAATTTGTATTAGAATCTGACAGTTCATGTGAACATGAGTATCAAGCTAAGTCTAACATTCAAGTGGAAAGTTACAATGATGAGGATACCTTTCCTTCTACTACTCCACTAGATCTTACTATGTTCTTTGTAGAGCCTAATGACTTTGTACCATGTATCAGTATTGTTGAAGCTGATGGTGATTATACTGAGAATACTATTGATACTCTCCTAACTCAAAAAGAATAGGTTGAGTCTAGTCACACTCTTGTTGTTGAGATAATTTTTCCAAATCAAGATGATGATGAAAGTGGAGAATGGACCCTAATGAATTTTGGGTAATATTACAATCTAATTCCATGTAGCATTGATTCTTGAGAGCATGAATATGATTCCCTCTGAGATGCAACCTATGATAGGGATGTTGATAGATTTCACACATATGAAAACTAACTCAAAATAGGGGAGAAACCTAGGGTTTAGTATAATGTGTCTCACCCTACTAATGTCACTATGACTTTGATTGATGTCAAATGAACTTAGAGGAATTGGAACATACCTTTGGAAAAAATTTCTCTAGGTCTTGACTTATTTATCCAGGCATTTTATGACTATACTATGAATGCAATTGAAACCATGACTTCTCTATCACTCACTTATCCTAAGCTAATATATTGGATCTCAAATACTACATCTAGTAAAGTCATCATATTCCAACAAAATTATGCTCTTGCCTACTATCTACATAATGTTGAACTATTAACATCTTCCACAAGTAAACATGGTGTCAATATGATTGACATTGATATCAAATATCTCAGTCATATAATAAAAAGAAAAAAAGAAAAGGTGTTTTGATAGTGAGAAGTACATTGGGGCAATATCAAAACTATAGATATTTTTAAAAAAAGACATGCATATAAAGGTGAAAACCTCTCTAAGGTGCCTAAGGATGGGATATTTGATGCACTTCTGAGTCACTTTCAAGAGTGATTATCAATATTGATAGAACCAATGCAACAAATAAATCTAGGAACCAAGGAACATCCTCATATTATATATCTTGCAGGCAATCATTATCTACTAAAGAAAAAGTAGTATTTGTCACTTTCTTCTGGGAAAAGAAGATCAACTTTGCATGGAAATATTCAGATATGCGAGGTTTAGATCTTGATCTTATTATGCACCATTTGTCTATTGCATGAGGAGTGAAATCTATTAAATAGAAACTTAGAAAGATGCACCCTCATGTGGCACTTCTTGTTAAAGTTAAATTGGAAAAAAAAATTAAAAGTTGGTTTCATTTGTGTCATTGATTATGCTAAATGGATATCAAATATAGTTTCAGTACCAAAACATGAAAAATCTATCAAAGTTTGCACTAATTTTTGGGATCTCAATAGAAAATGTCCTAAGAATGAATTTTTTGCTACATAACACTGATATGATAGTGGATATGATTATAGTATATGAAATGTATTTTGGTGATTCCACAATAGTGGGTGCCACTTTTTAACAAATTTTGACACTGAAATCAACATTTTTGAAACAAACCACACATTTGAGTGACTATTTCTCTAGAAATATTAATAATTTGAAGATGATATACACTAGTGATTTATAGTACTTTGTTCCTATTTTGTAACCATTTTTTTAATTAAAAATATAAATTATTCAAGTCAAATATTTCTTCTCCCTTGAAAAGTGGTACATATGAAAAATCAATATTTTTAAAGAGTGGCAGTTCACTTAGAAAACATAATTTTTCTCTACAAATGATAATGATGAAATTCTTTTAATGTTAGATTTGTAATATCAATATCTAGAGGATCCATTTGGTGGAGTATTGTATAGTTTATGAAGTTTTGAAGTGAAATCAATCATAATTCAACATAAGTTTATTTTGACAAGCATAACTTGAACTTGATATATCATAAATCAATTTTTCTATTTTCAATAGAAAGATAACTTAGTAACCTATTTCTTAGGGATTTTTCAAAAAAAAATTGGACTTAATTTACAATTTTTTTCAAAGTGTCGAACTAAGTTGATGTTCAATCATTAATCAAACTATAATGAGTTAATCTCATATTAGAAAGTATTAATGAATATAATACCTATTAAAATTATAGTCTTTGGAAAGCTTACATAGAGAAACACAATTTGACATTTTAGATTTATAGTAGGAGGTCATTTGATCTCATATTTTAGGGTTGAAAAGCCATTTTTCCTTCTTTTGTTTTGAAAAATAACACAATTTTTAAAAAATCATGTTCACATGAACAAAGTTTTCACACAAACAAAGTGGTCACGCAAACATAAAATACATGTTTGCATTGACACGTGTTTGTGTGAAAATAGCTATAAAAAAATCAAATTAGAAATACATAAGTAAGAGTAAAAATCATGAAGTTTGAAGATTTGCTCGAACACAATTTCTTGATATGTTTGTGAGAACATTTATAATTAGGTTCATACAAACACTTAATGAAATACTATTTGCACAAACATTATTTAAATGTTTAGACAAACACATATAGTTCATGCAAAGAATTAAAAGTCAAAATTTTGCCACCATTGGCAATTGTGTTCATTCCACAAAAGTGATCTGCACTGTTGTGGGCTCACCCACTCATTAATGGATGGTTTCTTTGGCTATAATCAAATAAAAATTGCTCCACAAGTCCAAGAGAAGAATGTCTTCACTTGTGTGTGGGGGACCTTTTTCTAGAATTTAATGCTAGTGAAACATATCACTATGTAGTTACAACAATATTCCATGACATGATGCATAAAACAATCAAAGACTATGTTGATAATACTCTAGGAAAGTGTATGAAGTAAAGTACTCATCTACAAGATTTGGGACCTATCTTAGATTGCATGGAAAAATTTAGTCTCAAACAAAATATAAGAAGTGTGCCTTTGGTATCACACCACGTAAACTACTCAAGTACATTGTGTTTGCAAAAGGTATTGAGGTGGATCCCAAAAAAAGTGCAAGCTATAATGGATATTCCTCCACCCTAAAACATCACTTAAATGAGAGTGCTATAAGGATGAATTTAGTTTATTTGTTAGTTAATATCATAATTAGTAGATAAAACACAACCCTTCATTAAAACTTTGCATAAGGGTTTGAAATACAACTAGAACATAGATAGTGATCAAAGCCTAACATAGATTAAGCAGTATCTGTTGGAAATAACTAAGACTAGCTAGGTTATTGAGAGGGGAAGGGTGAATTAGTAATCTCAAAAACTTTAAATCAATTTAGCACTTAGCCATACAAATCATTGACCATTCATTCTTCTAATCTATTACATGCATGAGAAAAGATAAACATTCATAACACATGAACACAATATTTTGGTGATCTAGAAACCTTTCAAATAGAAAGTAAAACTAGGGTGGGGATGATACCCATAAAACTTCACTACTATAGTATAAAGTTGGCCTATTAGGGCTTACATTGATCACTTCTAATGATCTTCCCTATTAAGAGAAATTTGTATTGCTAGGTCCACCTTGTTAAAGGTTTTACAAACATATAATGAAGTATGCACTCTGTTAAGAGATTTATACAAAGACTGTTAAGTCTACCCTATTAAAGGATTTAGAAAACTAGTTCACCTATTTGGATGGAATGGTATATTTGACTTACAACTTTATTGCTAAATAGATCTTGAAGTATAGATCACCTCTTGTGACTGATATGTCTTTGTTGCTCCTTAAAGACCTTGTTGAATACTCTGCTCTACTGCTGATTTGCATTCAATCTTCTCAAAAAATTACATAACCATTCCATAACATACTCATTATCATTATATTGCAAATGATACAATACATTACATATATACCATTTCAATAATTACACTTGCAAGTTCAGCTAAAAACAAGTAAACAAAATATTACTGAGTCAGCCAAATAGTAGAAAACTTGGGCTCTTCAAGCTGACTTGGTGACCTTCTGATACTCAGCATCCACTACATTACTCAGCATTGTCATATAGTTGGTAGAAGTAGAATCTCAGTCTATACTAATCACACAACATAGCTTGGAACTCGGTAACTATTGGAGACTTGGTAGATATAGTGTTAGTCGATAGATACTGAATCCTTTGTTTACCTTGTTGTCACTCGATAAACACTACATATCCATAATTTAGTAGAAACTAACTTCATTTTATGCAAACTAATAACTCAGTAGATACTATGAAGCTTGGTGATCACTATCTTTTCAGTGAACACTGTAAGCTTGCTATACACTATTGAACTACACATTCACTTTGTAGCTTCAGGAATACTCGGTGTGAACTACTTAACTGCTGAATCGAATAAGTGTTGTCACTAATGAAAAATACAATATAATGCCAACAATCTCCCCCTTTGGCATTAGTGACAAAAACACCTATGAGCCAAAACTTATGTACACTTACATTCTAATTTTTGATTTTTCAAAATTGATCTTTGTAAAGCTATTGTATATACATATCTTACATATCTCCCCCATACATATGGCATAATGTATACATAGCTTTTATCTATACACATATCAATTTATTTTCTCCCTTGATTTCTCTAGAAGTCTCTTACTATCTCTTTACTTCCCCTATTCTTATTATCTCATACTCCCCCTTTTTGACAATAATGCTAAAAAGATATGCAAGATATTCAAATAGAAATATGAAAATGTGAGAGAAATTCAAAGTGTACCTTGAGAATAAGAGCCAATTTCTTATCCCAATTATCTTGCAAAATTTTGTAGGTGGAGAGGGCCACTTGAACTTTTGGAGAAAGTTTTATCATATGATCTACTATTGAAAAATTGTTATCTTGGACCAATGTTTTCGAATATGCAATATGTTTTTGCATTGGGTCCATAACTAGAAGGATTATATTTTGGATATCAATCAGTATAGACCTGATCTTCCCTTCCTCTCTAAGTAACTCTGCCTACATTTCTGAAAAAAATTTCACCTTCATGTGATGTGATGAGCTTGAACTCTGGTCAAGTTGTAACCTTTGAGCACTAGCGTTCATGTCCACATCAATCTTATTCAATTTCTCCTTTATATCTTTTGTGTACTTAGTAACATCACAAACCTTGTCAAAAAGTGATGTTACATTTGTGAAGGATTGTTCAAGGTTGCTCAAAATTATAGATAATTCTACCTAATTAATTGCAATGTACTCAAGCACCTTATTGTCAAATTTCTTATCTACCTTTTCAATGAGCTTCTCTTGGCCAGAAGTGTCCTCATTGAACTTATTCACAACCTCTTCTAAGTATAACAAAATGTGTTGAGATGAGTCAACATCAACACCTATGGGCTTAGTAATTATGTTTTTGGCATTCTAAATTATTGTAAATTCTCTGTCTCTCTCATCTCTAAGTTGTTTCTACCTTGCTTTTTTCTCTAAAAGCTGACTAACCAATATCATTTCATTTGTTGTGGCATTATCTAGATCTGTCTTAGGGAAAAAAAATTCTTTGTCCAAGTCTATGTCTTCATCAATTGCTTTCCCACTATGTAGAAGTTTTAGAGGAGTCTTTGGTTTTACTTTTGTGCTTACTTCCTTGGACTCAGAAGTGGAAACAATAGTAGAAGTAGCTGGACTAGTAGAAAAGACTTGAATTGGTCCAACTAAAGGAAAACTGAAAGAATTATATCTGAAATTGATGTGCTTCCTAAAAATGAAGTACCAATAGCTAATGCACAAACTAGAATATTTACAACTGAAGAACTGACTAGAACAAAAATTGGTGTAGTTAAAGCTTTAGTTGACAAAATTGTGGAACAAATTGGCAAACTTGCTAAAAAAGGAACATAAGAAGTTGATACAATTTGAGAACTAGCAGTTGTGCATACTGCTGAAGTAGATTGCTTGGGTGTTGATGAAGAGGGCTATAGCTCAGTAGATGAAGTGGTAGACACTTCCATTGTAGATACCTAGAGCTATGAGGTAGCAAGTGCAAATGATATTTTTGAGGTGGTTGTAATCATTCCTGTTGAAGCTAACTCCAACCTTGATGATGTTGTTAGCTTAGGGGGAGAGTGAGGAAGGGAAGCAATGACTTCTACTACAATTTTCATTGGATCATCTTCTTCATTTTCTACCCTGTCTTCCTCATCAGCTTCTTCCTCTTTCTCTTCATCATTAGCCCTTAGTTCCTGATAGTCTTCAACATCAAATGTAAACCATGGAGTTTTATCATCTTCATCATCACTATCACCATCATCATCCTTGATCTGTACTAGATCATCACTAGGCTTATGTCGATGATAGATGTTTCTCCACATGTTTGTTGCATCTCTTACAACATGCTCAATATGTTTGATTAAAATCAAACATGTGTGGAATCTGATCATCATTTTACCTTCATTATTTTTCATGGCTGCCTTTACTTCTACATCAATAAGATTTGGCAACAATTTCCTCTAAGATTATTCATAAATATCTTTGGCTATCTATGTAGCTGACTCCCACCTTGGCTGTAATCTTACTAACAATTCTTCTAAGATTTGGGGAACAATCTGGTCTGGGAATACTTTCACTTTCCCATTTTGGAGAGTACCAACTCCTCAATTTGCATCTTCTTGGCATCAATCCTTGTTTCAAACTTTAGGGCCTTGAATTTTGTGATGCCAACTCCTTCTTCCATTTGTTTCAACCTTTCCAAGAAGGTAAGTCGGGCTTGCTAAGCACAACTTCACCTTTGCCTTTTCCTTTACCTCTCCTAGTCAAAACAATTGTGGAGGCCTTTGGAGGTTTTCTAATGATTACCCTCCCTTTCTTCTTAGCTAGCTCTACCTCCTTTTTTGATTCTTTCTCTTCTTATTCTTCTTCTTCTTCTTCTTCTTCATCATCATCCTCTCCTTTTCCCTTGGTAATTATTAGAGGGCTAGTGGCAGTTTTCATCTTTGCTATTTTCCTCTTGCTTTTGCTAATTTCTTGAGGTAGCTTGATTTCTAGTTCAATTCCATCTTTTTCCTAATCATAAATGCCAAAAATTGGTTTCTTAAGGTCTATAAGCTCATCTACTAATGCTTCAATGATGTCCCTAGTTTCATCAATATTGACCTCATAAGGGAGAGGTTTTACCCATGCAACTTAGTACCTGACTACTTGAATATATACTCTATAATAGTCAACCATGTGACGCACATCATCTTTATAATTCTCAACAAGTTTAGGAGGAATCCTAAACATATTGTTCATCCTTTCCTTTAAATCTTCAAAATGATTGTCCATTATGCTATCAAAGTTTACACCCATTTCTGCAATAAACTAAATTATCTGATGTAAAATGGGAACATACTTTCTCCACACAACAGAACATTTAGATGGAAATGATTTTTTCACATAGAAGAAAAGACACGTCAACAAAGAACTAAATTTACAAGGGTTGTTCTTTGATGTTTGGATGGTGTCCATATTTTTGTTTAATTGTTTGAGTAGTAACTTTGATAGGTCAAGTTCCATGTTTTTCTTTGAAACTTTAAATGCTAAGTCCACTACCTTACATGGCACATTGTTCAAATGACTAGAGCTATAAATCTTTTGGGAAATTACATGAATACCAAACCTTAACTACACATAAAAAATGATGCTAATCTTCAAAACTCTACCATTCGACTCAGCTAGGGTTTTCTTCTTGAGTTCATCTCGACCTAAGGTTTTGGTAGATTTTTCTTTATTTAGCATTGGAAGACTAGTAATCTTGTGAATCATCTTTTTGGTTATCAACATGAGCTACTTTAACCATAATTGACCATTGTGCATGTGACTAAGAATATAACTAATGCATTTTATCAAAAAAATCCTTGGTAGGGGTGAGATATGGGTCAACCCTTTTGTTTCTAAGTGCTTGTGTTTGGGTTTCAATGAGCCATCAAAAAGAATTTACTCTAAAGCACTATCCATTTCTAGGGTTCCTATTTCCTAAATAGAACACTTAAAATGAGTGCAGATGTTGTTAATTAGGAGTAACTTTGGTGGAATTTGAGATTGCGCACAATTAGGGTCAAGTGCCCCTGCAACTGCTAGAACTAGCTTGAAATTTAGTGCTTTCCACTCTACACCCTTAACCAACATCTCTAAACCCCTCTTTTCCTTACTATTGATGGTGCTTCCAGATGCCATCACTGCTCAATAAGCGAAAGAAATTTTTGAACAAATTCTTTGCTAGAAATTCACTCAAAATTGCTTGGAATCACTTGAGTGCACTTGGAAATTTCTTAGCTCTGTGAATACTAAAGATGCGGTAAAAAATGGAGTCAAATTCTACCCTTTTGATGATAATTCACCATTAATTCTAGGTACCATACTAACATAGTGCGTGACAAACTATCATCCTCTCACTAGCTTGGTAAGAACTTGTGACTCGACGATCAAACAAAACTTTACTTCTCCCGACCTAGCTCGGTTGAGTCTATGGGTAACCTTGCTCGCTATGAATTGAACTCATGTGATCCTTTTGTATTTGCTATAGTGATTTGGATCTTTTTCTTTCTTCCATTTGCAACTGCTCAAGATTTAGCTTGAAGATTCAGTTCTTGTCCCTCCTTTGAAGATTCTAATTTGAAATGGTGGAGTCATCCACTTCTTGAGTGACATTGCCATCATTTGAATTGTTCTTCTCAGTAGTTTTAGGAATCCACTATTGTGTCATCTTTTTCCTGATATTATTAGCTTTATCTTTCTTTTTATCTTCAACTCTTCCTATGTTCATGTACTTTTTAGCTATATGACCAATTTTAGTGCATGTATAACATCTTACTATTGAATCTCTCTTTCTCAAGTGATGCATTGTGAAATCTATGCTAATGTGTCCATATTCTCCACAATAGTGACATCTATACCAAGTATTGCAATCCCAACCAAATATTTCTTTGAAAATTTGTTTAGCTAGATTGAATGGTTTGGATAAGCATTCAGATGCCCTATGACCTTATTTCTTGCATTTGTGACATTTACCTTCAAATTTTGGTTTCTCCTTGCACTCAATAGCTTTATGGCCATGTTTACTACAATTGTAGTATTTTCCATTGAATTTTTATTTTCCATTGCTCCAACATTTTTTTGATGTATGACCTAACCTACCACAGTGATTGCAAGTAGGTGTTGGATTCCTTTGGGCATTGTTTGGAAGATTCACCTTCTTCTTTGTAACCAAGTCCTACTTTAGCCTTTTTCCTATGAAGATTTTGCTCACTTTGTTGAGTCAATTGATCTATGTCTACTTGGGATTTCATCATCCTTTCATTGAGTTTCTTTTTAGAGATTAGATCAACTTTTAATCTTTCATTGATCTATCTTTTAGTGATTAAATCATTCCTTAAGCTTTCATTTTTAGATTTGAGATTCATGATTTTCTCATTTTCATTGGAGAGTTGATTGATAAGACTTTCTTGCTGAAGGGATTGGTTTTGATTTGCATTGCTCCTTGCCTCCAAGTCTTTACTTGCCTTATTCCTTTGTTCCAAGATTTCACACATTCTTATTAACTGAACTTATTATTCTCTTTTCAATTTTCATACCTCTTCTTGCAGAGAGCCATTCTTTGCTAGGAGTTCTTTGATTGCCTCATTAGCTTCATTTGAACTACTTGATGGGAAAAAGTCTTCAATATTTTCTTCAACAACTGATGGTCATTCATTTGTCTTGAAAGTTCCTTCCTTCTTTTTAGGGATTGGGAAAGATGCTCTTTTGCTTCCTTGAGTTGAGCTATGGCCATTTCTAGATCTAGCTTCTCATTCTCAATAGCTTTGTCAAGTTTGAATATCTCCATTGTCCTTGATCTTTGCTCAAGCTATCAAACTTTATCCTAAAAACCATAATGCTTTGATACCAATTGTTGGAAATAATCAAGACTAGTTAGGTTACTGAGAGGAGAAGGGTAAATTATTAACCTCAAAAAATTTAACTCAATTTAACAATTAACCATATAAATCATTCACCATTGATTCTTCTAATCTAATCCACGCATGAGAAAAGATAAACATTCATAACACATGAACATAGTAATTTGGTGACTCAGAAACCTTTCAAATCGAAAGTAAAATTGGGGTGGGGATGATACCCACAAAACTTTACTACTACAGTATAAAGTTGGCCTATTAGGGCTTACATTGATCACTTTTGATGATCTACCCTATTAAGAGCAATTTGGACTGCTAGGTCCACCTTGTTAGAGGTTTTACAAACATACAATAAAATATGCACTCTATTAAGAGATTTATACAAAGACTGTTAAGTCTACCCTGTTAAAGGATTTAGATAACTAGTTCACCTATTAGGATGAAATAGTAGATCTAACTTACAACTTGATTTCTGAATAGGTCTTGAAGTAAAAATCACCTCTTGTGACTGATATGTCTTTGTTGCTCCTTAATGACCTTGCTAAATACTTTTCTTTGCTACTAATTTGCATTCACTCTTCTCAAAACATCACATATCCATTTCTTAACATACTCATTATCATCATATTGCAAATGATACAATACATTACATATATACCATTTCAATAATTACTGAGTCGGCCAAATAGTAGAAAACTTGGGCTCTTCAAGATGACTTGGTGACCTTCTGATACTTGACATCCACTGCATTACTCAGCATCATCATGCACTCAGTACAAGTAGAAGCTCAGTCTATACTAATCACACAATGTAGCTTGGAACTCGGTAACCATTGGAGACTCAATAGATATAGTGTTACTCGGTAGATACTAAATCCTTCATTTACCTTGCTATCACTTGGTAAACACTACATATCCATCATTTGGTAGAGATAGACTTTATATTACACAAGTTGATAACTTGGTAGATACTATGAAACTCGATGATCACTTCCTATTTAGTGAGCACTGTAAGCTCGGTATATACTACTAAACTTAACATTCACTCGGTAGCTTCATGAATACTCAGTGTGAACTACTTAACTGCTGAACTTAAAAGATAACCATTGAATGCTCGGTATAAATTGTAGACTGAGTGATGAGCTTAGTTACAATTTAGAATTGAATAAGTGTTGTCACTAATGAAAAATATAATATAATGCCAAAAATATCTTCCCAATCCACCAATAGTGATGTCTCTTATTCATGGAAAGCCACTCATATTGTATATCTCTACAATAGACTTGTCTCTAGGTTACTTAATATCTCAAGAAGATAACAACAATAAGGAACAAGCTATTTACTACCTCATTCATAAGATGAGTTACAACATTATCAAGAAATCTTTCTTGGTAGTTTCTTTCACTTCCTAGAATTTGAGACACTACATGATAGCTCATAATACAAGACTCATTACAAAGATTGATCCATTAAATTACTTTCTCAACAATCACTCTGATAGGAAGGCTAGTTAAATGGGTTATGATCATGAGTTAATTCAACATTGGATATGGAGAACAAAAATCTACTAAAGGACAAGTGATCATCGATTGGCTAGTAGAGGCATTATTACAAAGTCAACAACCACTAAATGTGGAATTTCCTAATGAATCTACTCTACTTCTAAAAGACCAAACATGGGTTATGTCCTTTGACAGATCATTCATAAAATAAGGATATGGTGCAAGACTTCTATTCATAACTCCATAGAAATATTCTTTTCCTAACACATACAAGATTATGTTTCCTTGTACAAATAATATTGTTGAATATGAAACCTTGATCAATGGGATGAAAATATCCTTTAAGTGGAGGGTCGAAAAACTAAATATCTTTGGTGACTCACAGTTGGTGATCAACCAAGTTAATGATATCTATCAAGAAAAAGATGAAGAATTGATGCCTTATAAGAGAATTATTGATGATCTAAAAATGTACTTTCCACATGTTACTTTCTAACATATTCCTCAAGTAGATAATAAGGTGGCTAATGTAATGGCCAATCTAGCTTCTATGTTACAGATGCCAAAAAATGAATTTTGACATGAGTTCCTATTGGAGACATTATCTTAACCCACCTATGATTCCCCTAAGTTCTAAATTATCTATTATGACATATGACATGATTGATCTCACTAGCACCACATATATTCTAACTTATGTGACTTGATTGTTTTGGATACTCTGAGCCAGAATGAGAAACACCATCTTATCCAAAATGCTTCATGGTATGTCATAATCACTAATGACATGTTTAGGAGAGGTCTCAAAGGTAAACTCCTTAGGTTTCGATAACCCAAAGAGTCAAATATGTGTTAATTGAGGTACTTGAAGGCATTTGTAGATCACACTCAAATGGTCAAACACTGGCTTGCAAACTATTAGATCTAGTTACTATTTTCCCATAAATTTAGAAAGAGGCAATAAAATATGCCAAATCTTACAAGAATTTCCAACTTCATGGAAATCAGATTCCCACTCACACCATGGAGCTAATTTCTCTCACCGCACTTTGGATATTTAAAACATGGGCCTTTGATTTGGTGGTTAGACTCATCCGTCTTCTTTGAATGGATACAAGTTCATCATAATAGCTATATACTACTTCACAAAGTGGGTAGAGGTAGTCCCTCTTGTTGAGGCTAATGGAAAAACTATAGCTATTTTCATTCTCAACTACATCATATGTAGGTATGGTGTACCATCGTCCATTATTACTGAAAATGGAGGACAATTATATATAAAAAATTTGAAGGAGCTATTTTTATGGTTCAAAATCACTCAATATTGGTCTTCCATCTACAATCCCTAGGGTAATAGACTAGTAGAAGCACCCAATAAGGCTATTCTTATAATCCTATATTGCATAGTTAACAAATCTAAAAGTGATTGGAACCTTAAAATCAATCTAGCTCTATGGGCTTATAGAACAAGTATCAAAACTCCTAAAAGAACAACACCATTTGCTTTAGTATACAGAGTAGATGTTTTATTTCCAATTATGGTTAAGATTCCTACTCTATGAATCTCTCTAAAGGGTCTGATTACTAATGATGACTATAGAATATCTCAACTACAAGAGTTAGAACTACTGGGTGAACCTGGATAATTCATGTTTGATCATCTACAATTTTATCAAAAGGGGATGTCAAAAAGCTTCAATAACAAAGTTAAAATAAGGGAGTTTCAAGTGGGTGACCTCATTATGAGTGAAAACCCTAAGAATCAACAACATCAGATACAAAAGGGAAAGTTTGAGCCCATATAGCTTGGTGCATACATCATCACTATAGTGTTTGGATCAGGTCCTTATAAACTCTCAAATACCAAAGGAGAATCACTCAAGGAGTCAATCAAAACCCTTCATCTAAAAAGGTTTTATAGTTGATATTCTTTCAAGCTCTTTGTACAGATCAAAATATCTTGAAAAAAGTCTAAAATTTACAAACTTAGTGAAAACCTAGCAAAAGGCAGCTTGGTAATACAAAAAAATTGAAATAATAAAAAATAATAATAAAATTAAAAAATAAAAAAGAAAAAAAATTGAAAAATAATAAAAGTGGCATTAATAAAACCCTGACAAACATACATCATGGTAATAGAAATAGAATCTCTGCCAAGAAGGTGAAAACCTATTAAATAGGCACCTCTTGTTTCAAATGTTACTTCTTGTAGTGCATCTTCTTACTCCTGTATAGTTGTTTTCCTACTTTATTTTGTTGATTTCTCTCATATATACAGTCTCAATTATCTTTGAGACAATGCATGAACCTACATGCATTGAAATTGGTCATAGTCTAGTGGGAAACAACCTATCAATTTAGAAGATCTTTTTCATGTCAGTCAATAGTTGTATTTAATATGTCTATCTACTATCACTTAGTCTACTAATGATATTTCTCTCCAAGATGATCCCTTTTGCCTCAGTCAGTAGTTTTGCTAACCATGTATCTCCATTATCACCTAGTCTCCTAATGAGATTCCTCTCCAAGAAGATCTATTTTCTATCAATCACTAGTTGTCCTAATTGCATCTATCTACTATTTCTCAGTCTCCTAATGAGATTTCTCTCCAAGAAGATATCTTTTGCATTAGTCACCAATTTTCCTAAGTGTGTCTATCTATTGTTGCTTAGTATGTTGAATAGATTCCTCTAAAAGAAGATCTCTTTTGTGGCATTCACAAGTTATCCTAATTGTGTATGTCTATTATTTCTTAGTATACTAATGATAATTCTCTCCAAGAAGATCTCTCTAACATAAGTCACCATTTTTCCTAACTATTTATGTCTAATGTCATCCATCCAATAAAGAGATTTGTTATGAACATTACGATCATCAACATTTGACATCAATCCTCTAACACTGAAACTATTTGAGCTATGATGAGCTTTTCTTTGAGCTTTTTTTCTGTCTCTTTGTCATTCCCATTTGAAAAATTTAAGTATATCTACTTTGACTAGAGAAGCAAGGACTAGAGGCAAGATCTTTTCTTTATTCTTTTTTATGTTTAGTTCCAATGATATGAAGGATTGATATAAAAGGGTTGTCCACTATAAGAGCCTCTATCTCATGTTGGATGCTCATGTGTACCTTAACTCATTTTATATGGCCACTTTATTGAGGTTGGTTCTTTTCCTTAATTGTTTGAGTGAGTTGTCTATGCTACAATAAAATATCTAGATACTCCTATAAAGTGAAGAAATGGGTCACTACAAGTATACTTAGCAAAAGATAAAAATTAGGCTATGAAAATGAGGGTTTTTGTAGATAGAATGCTTACTGATTACTTAGTATGAGAAGAATATCTCACATGTCTATAGTGCTTGTACACAAGAAACAATATCATCGGCATATCATTTATTCTCTGATGCTTATGTTTGTTTACTACATTAAAAGGGATACATGTTCTAGTCATTCTGGCTTCTTGTGCCTTAATGCTCACATCTACTTCAAAGAAAACTATGACTCATGTCATATTCATATTCTCATAATTGTAATGTTAGTTAGGTTTGCATGACATTTAGTGGCCTTAATAAAATATCCATGATGAAAACTATATTTACTAGTTTAGAACCATTCCTAGGGATTGCATCTATCATAGGATTGCATTTCATACTATACTTGCATTAGGACATGATTTTGGTTATTTCTTTAATTTCATTCCTCAACTTGAGAGGTCAATGATTTCTTGCGTTTATCATGTTTCTTTTTTACTACACAATTGTTTGATCCCTTGGTCAATCTTTTCAAATTTGTTGGAACACCTATAATGAGAGATAACTCTAAACCCTACATGAGATGTTAGTATATATCTATTTTTCATTATCATATTATTCATTTATATTTCCACATAATAAAATCATTTCATAAACATACATTACATATCTACATCTTATTCATCATATTTTCATCAAAAATCACATGTCATTTATGCTACGTATTCATACATCATACACATTTGCATAAAACAAAATCATCTAGGAAAATATCTCATATATGAACATCATAAAAATAAGACACAATGTAATGATACAAAAAAACAAGCTCTCATATATATATATATATATATATATATATATATATATATATATATATATATATATATATATATATGTATGTATGTATACACACACACACACACACACACACACACATATATATATGTGTGTGTGTGTGTGTGTATACATATATATCTATGTATATCTATATATGTATATATATATATATATCTATATATATATGTATATACATATACATATATTATATATATATGTATATACACATATATATATACATATATATATACATATATACATATATATATACATATACATATATACATATATATATGTATATATATATATATGTATATGTATACATATATATATGTATATATGTATATATATATATGTATATATGTATATATATATATATATGAGTCCAAATATACATCAATAAAAATATGAGTTCTACTCAACCACTAACAATCTCAATATGATAAAAAATGATGTTGATAAATCTCATATACATGATCTACAATCAAAAAATGGAAAGAAGAGAGTGAGGTGACTACACCCTTCTCCTTCATCTCCTTGCAGAGGAGGAGGAGGAGGAGGAGGAGCATCTTCTCTAGCAAAAAAATGAGCAACATCTAATGCTTTGGCATACTCACAAAAATGGAGCACCTTCTCTATATCCTTTGGTACTACTCTGATATATATATCATAATAGTAAGTTTCTCGTACTGTTTGAGTACATTCCTTGTTCCACTATCTCTTTAGTTGCTCACTCACTATTAGATCTCTTGATCTAACTCTACCAACCATGTGTCTCATATTGCAACCTAAATCTATAACTCTTTTATTTGTTGCTTCATTGTCCTCTCCCAATTTTGTGATCTCCATAGAGCATCTAGTGTCTATGCTAGTGTATGTCCACCCTATGGCCTAGGAGTAGGCTGATCTTGTATCTCCTCATCAACTCCTCCATGCCCTAGCTACCATGGAGGCTAATCCCCAACTTGCTACCTCTAGATATCACTACTAATGGAACCCAAGGTTCCCATCTCACCTTGTGGTCTCCTCTAGCAAGACCCACTCCCATAAGCACTTGGATCTATCTGCATCTACTACTCTAAAATCATAATCTATGTAGTCCTTAGTCAAGGTTCCTACTACTATGGCTACTAAGGTGTCTATTATAGAACATGCACTCATTGAAAAGGTACACCCATGCCAATTGGATCTGTAAATCAAGGAAAAGGATGACTAGAAAAATTCTCCATAAACTCAAGACTCATCCCTCCATTGGTGACTACTAGTATATAATTACAATGTATCAGTGATAAACTTAGTACATTTATCATGGATCTCCTAGGATCCAACCTCCCTAACCACCCCTTCTTTACCTCCTCAATGAAATAGTCATATGCATAGTACTCCTATGAGATTTCCTAGGGACAACCATACTATTTCTAGATGTGAGTCAATGGGAGTCTCTCAATCATATAGATTTATTAGCTGATTAATGGTTGATATATGAACATATACCTACTTGAGTTTGTGCATCATCTCAGGCATTAGTCTCCCTACATGGTCTCCATACCACTTATACAATATCATCAAGTTGATCCCTCCACTGGTTAGTCTTACCCAACATAGGATCGGTCATCTATCCTTGATATCTTCATATGTATGGCTCAAGAAGCTATACCATTTCCTTGAAAATGGATCTAGTAATGGGTAAGTTCTCCCATGTTCACACCTACAAAATGTATACACCTGACACCATGCTCTTTGCCTCTCTATAGTAAATCTTGTGCATCTCATGAAACATGTGAGATAGCAAGCATTGGACCCAACCAAAATGAGTAGGATGCTCTAAAATCCACTCTAGCATATGACCCCATCCACACTCTAATCTATGTTTTCCTCTATCATGCATCATGTAGCAAAAAAAGAATTCACCCAATACCACTACTAGTATGTGGGTCAACCCATACTATTTTAGTAACTCCTTGAAAGGGATGACCTTTCCCATGGTGATATCATCTTTAAAAAATTCCCTTAGGGCAAGGGTACTAGCTTTGGGTTGTGTATCATACGCAATCTATGGACCATTAAATGAGATCCACAAAAGTCCTATAAATGTCCTTGGGAGTGATAGTCAACTCCCTGAGTGGTAAGCAGAATGTGTTCATCTACAAATGGAAACACTCAACCAAGGAAGTCAAAAAATTGTGATTCGCTTGAAGGTTGGGGATATCAAAAAGATGTACAAGACCCAAAGAATTAATATATGCAAGCTCTAGGGCATCCAATTGTCTAACTAGGGCCCCAATGGATGGATAATGAGATAAAAAAATGAACATCAAGAAAGTCAACTTGCAAACAGACAAACAATAGAGCAGAATCAGTATGGGCTAAAAAAAAACATGATATTTTCATACTATTGTTATATAGACATCCTAAAAACATGCTACACTGACTCATGATGATGCTAAAATGAAAAAAAAAATATATCAATTTACACACAACTAACTCAAAATTATTCACACTGTCACATGATATTTCATAATCTTGGGCCAAGGAGACATTTTCTCATGTGAGGAAATATGTTGGGCTATGCAAGAAACTTTTATCTTGTGAGGTTTTCCCAATCATATGCACACGTTGACCATATCGAAGGGTTTCTAGTGTGAGACATGGGTATTTGTCACATTAGAATCCCTCACTATTTTTGCGAGCTTGTGCTACTAGAGAACTCCTCTATGTGAGTTCTTTGGAAGGCTTGCACAAGTAAACAACCAAAAAATAATAATTTTTTTTATCAAAATGCATGGAATTTGAAATTAAAAAGAGGATTGTTGATCACTTATAGTTTGTTCAGAGTCTACCAGTTAGTTATGGCATCTGGATTGCTTGAATTTGTATGTGTAAGGACCACCATTTTTGCCTCAAAGCTCCCTTTCCACAAAAGATAAATGATAAAGTGATTTGAAAATGACCCTTTGGGCCCTTATATATGTTTTGACCTAATTTTTCAAAGTGCTCCAATGGACATGGAATTCAACCCCTGGCTATTTCAACTATTATGAATTCATTTTCAAGATCAAAATCAAAACTTAACACACTTGAACAACTCAAAATTGTAATTTACAATTTTAGGACTGACATGATCGAACATTTGTGTAGTCTATCTTTTTGATACCATAAAAATCTTTGAATGCCATCAAGACAACATATTCTCAATATTTTTGTAGAAAGTGAACTTTGGTCAACCATGGTCAAACTTGGTCAATCAGACCTTTACAGCACACTAAATTGACCCAAATTTTTTCTACATGCTCTTTTGATCTATTTTACATTTTCATGAATATTTGATCATATAACTATCTTGAAATCTATTTCTTTACATTACTACTATGATATGTCATCTTTCAATTTTCTCCCAAGGGGGCAAAATGATTACATCATTGAATCTTTCAAATCTAGTTTCAACTTAATCTGAATATAACATCCTCATTGATAGGGATATATTATCACTCGAGGTATCTTTGTTCCCTATATCTAGCATCATATGCTATCTATCTTATTTATTGACTAGCTGATCAAACTCATAACAATCCTTGTCATAGCTCAATGGGTAGGTATCTAGATGTTCTATCTAGACTCCTGAGTACTAATTTTTTAGGTATAATCCTATGACTCATGATAGGTCTTGTTATCTCTTTTTATGGACTAGTATTTAGGTGTACTATTTGGACTCTGGAGGACTAAGCTTCATTCTAGAGATAATCATATGATTTCTTTCAGTTACTATTTAATAGACAAGTATTAGGGCATTCCAACCTTAACTCCTTAGGATTTAATCCTATTCTAGAAATGATCCTATGAATCATGAGAATCGTTATTCTATTGGACTAGTACCTAGGTGTTCTATCTAAACTCTAGAAGGTTAATCCTTTTTTCTAAAGATAACCCTACAATTCTCATCAATTAGTTTTCATATGATCAATCTTAGAACCAATCTTAGTTCTTGCTTTATGGTTTAGACTTTTTATTTCTTTGAATCAATGTGTTGCTCAAACATATATTCAAAGAGAGGAAAATTTTATACCCCTAAATGGGCACATTAGAATTTTGAACCAATTTTCATGCATGAATCCTACAACATCAATTTCTTGATCAATTAAGTGCTATTGTGCAATGCATTTCTAATTCTAATTATCTTTACTTGACCTAAGTGTCAAATGCATAAAACCCATAATCTATATTAAGTACATACTTTATTTATTTCCTAAATATAGATATAAATTGGTTAAGTTAACCTTTTAATCAAATTAATTTAATTAAAAGTCCTAGTACTTTAGTTAAATTATAATCCACTCTCTTTAGCTAATACACATGAAAATATAGTTAAATATATTGGTTTCATTAAATAGCTTCATTGTAATTGTTGAAAAAAATTATTTAATTAATTAAAATATTAGATTACAAAGTCATATTTGAATGGATCAATATTGTTTACTAATTCATCTCACACTAAAATAGAATTAAATATTTTGATTTAATTAAATATTCTTATCATAATTGTTGAAAATATATTTTTAATTAACTATAATATTAGATTATGAGGTCATATTTGAGTCAATCAATATTCTTCCTTAATTCATCTCACTCAAGCCCATAAAAAATGGAAGACTCAATCTTTCTTCCAATCTGAACTATACACCTGATTTAATCTTAACCATTGATTGGGTTCAAGATTCTATAAAAGAGACCTTTAACCACTCATTTCGAGAGGATGCAAATGAAGAGTATTGAACTGCAGTTGAATTGACCACTCAAGCATTTTGCATTCTCAAATGCATTGTTTTTACAAGCTTATCATATAGATTACAACATTTCCATTTACATTAATTTACTTACCTCATTATTAGATTAATTTGAATTTCATTTACTTTAATTCATATATTTTCATACAAAATCTCAAAAACATAGATTTATATTATATTTGCATTCATTTATATCCTTCATACTAGTTTGGCCTAGTTACTAAACTCTCTATTCTTAGAGCACATCAAAAAACCCTATCCAGTTGGAAGGCAATATATCACCTTGTGTATACATAGCAAATGAATAATCTTAAATTTATTTAGGATGTTACTACAAAATAATGATCATGTTGATGTGTGTCATTGAATTAGAGGCCAATATTTAACACTCACAATTTGTATTTGATTAGGTCTTGGACATTAGAGATAGGGGAGATAGAGAGTTCCTTGGGAAGGTGTATCTTATAGACTTGGCTAGCAATTTGCATGGTCCTACTCTCATGATTTGTAACTTTCTTGACATACCTTTTTGAAGCATGGACTCATTGAGATGTTCCATCAGCCAAACACCTACTTTAAACAACAAATTATTTCTTCTTTCATACACCTTTAACTTAATTTGTGATTTGCTTCCATATAATTCCTCCTTGCTTTTTCATGAACTCCTTTCATAGATAGGGAAAAGTGATTGACATGTCCACTTATTTCTCCATGATTCTTTAGATCTTTGAGTTCACATACTCCTCTTGGATGAATGGCATAGACCACTTCAAATGGGATTTTCCTAGTAGACCTGTTTACACTAACGTTGTAGGAAAATTCATCTTGAGGGAGTACTTGATCCTACACCTAGCCATAAAATTTTTTCAAGAACCTTAAAAGGTTTCCAACTACTCTATTGATCACCTCTATTTGACCATTTATTAGAGGATGGTTGTTAGAAGTAGTAGATCACCAATATAACTAAGAGATGGGGTGAATCAATTATATATCAATCTTAAACAATTCTTAATTAATCAACCAAAGTAAACAACAATCACAAAGAAATGCGCATACACAAATACACTAGATATGTTGACTAGGGAAACCCTTGATCAGAGTGAAAACCCTGGTGGGAATGATGCCCATAAAATAATGTACTAATCTGAATATTTGTTGTTAGAGGATGGACCATGTTAGGATTCTATTACAATACTTAGTACAGAGAGTCACTATTAGGAGACATTGAATCCTTTTTAGGAGATTCCAATGCTATTAGGAGTTGTGGAAGGTAGTTGAACCCACTATCCAAATAGCTTTAGGATTAGATCAATGAACCCACTATCCAATTGATCTTGGTACTTTTCCTTTCAAAATAATAGATATGTGACAATCATTCACTTCTTTATCTATCTAGTATGTTAGACTTCTTCACCTTTAGATCTTGCAATCAGATCTAGAACTTTGTATCCATCAATAGTAACCCATAAGGTCACTTACATGAATTAGTAGATTACTCTACTCCTTTACCTCACAATTTGCATGTCTTCTCTGCTTCTCGATCTCAATGATGGTCTCTAAAACTCAAAAAAAATCTTTCCTTTATACCACACTCAATATTAATTTCTTGAGTGGGCTCCATACTTTTCCATACATTAATTAAATAAAATACATATTTAATTAATACTATCAGCTCATAGTTATACCCAAAATTTTACACATTCAACTTCTATACCTATGTACTTGCTAATGTCATTAGTAGTTAGTGAGTTACCTCAAGTTAACTATGCAACCCTTAATTCCAAATAAAATGCTCTATATTGGTCATACAATAGAAACTATTTTTCCAATGCTTTTTTTTTCCTATGGCTCTCTTTAAATCATCAATATCTTCCGTACAATGTCAATTCAGGTTTTGGGCAGTTGCCCACATGTTAAATACATATTGTAGTATATGTTGGTAACTATGCATAAGAAAATGCACAATGTAATGTCCTTAATACATATATCTCAATTAGCTTCTCTTTCAATCATCTACAAGCTCATTGCTATGTTGTCATCAATGATAAACAATGTTCTACAATACTTCCCCATAGCATTAGCATTCATGCTAACAATCTCCCACTTTGGCATTGATGGCAACATAGATGAAAAATATATAATTCTAAGAATACCAAGCCTTAATTGTAACACTTCTCCCCCATAGTACAAACTTTCTTTAATGTTTTTCATGTCATTCTCTCTACCATTGACATCAATGTCAAAGATAGTACATAAAAGTTTTAATTGCCTGAGCATACAATAATCTATTACCATAGCTACAAGCTAATCTGTTTCTTTTACAACTTTTGCATATAATTCTATAAACAACACAAGTGTCTAAAGACACTTTTGTATACTAATTATCAATCACCAAGAGCCCTTGCTGACTTTGTTCATCATAGATGCTCCCCCATTGAGGAAGAATTAGCATTTAGTCTAGTCTAATAATGGTGCTATGTACCTTGGACTGATGCACTTTTGCTTGTTCTACTTTGAGCTAGGTAGGGGCATAACCCCAAGCATACCTCTCAAGTACTCAAAGGTATCCTTTGGTAAGGCATTTTTGAAAAATTTTACAATTTGTTCCTTAGTATTAATGTGCTCCAATCTAATTTCTTTCTCTTTAACTTTTTCTTTTAGCACATGATGATACTTTATTGATATGTGCTTACTTTTAGAATGCAAAACAAGATTCTTAGACATGTTAACAGTACTTGTGTTATCACAGTAAATGATAACAAGTTATGTGAATGTAATTCCAATATCCTTCATCATCTTCTTCATCCGTATGACTTGATTATAGTTGTTTTTTGTTGCAACATATTCTGCCTTTGCAGTATTTTATGAGGTACAATATTTCTTCTTATTGAGCCAAGCAACTAGTCTTCCTCCAAGGAAAAATGCTCCTCCACTAGTGCTTTTTTTGTCATCCCTATCTCTAGCCAAATCAACATTTGTGTAAGTACAAAGAGTAAAGTCATTGCTTCTATCATACCAGATGCATAATCTAATGTTTCTTTTAGATATCTGAATATCCTTTTTACTACTACATAATGATATTCTTTTGGACCGGGTTGAAATCTTACCACAATTCCAACTACATTTGATGTATCCAGTCTACTATGAGTCAGATACTACAATCCTCCAATCATAGATCTGTACTTATTTTGTTCAACAATAGGCATCTCATCTTTTCTTGATAACTTATGACTAGTTACCATAGGGGTTCCAACAGGTTTATAGTTTTCTAGACCAAATTTTTTAGCAAATCTTTCAAATACTTGGTCTGAGAGATGAAAATACCTTCTTTGTTTTGAACAATATATAGTCCCAAGAAAATTTTCATTTCACCTATCATGCTCATTTCAAACTCATTCTTCATTTCTTTTGAGAATTTTTTTACTAGCTTCATAATTTCCACCAAAAATGATGTCATCAAAAAATACAATGATTATTAGCAAACAATCTTCTATTTTCTTCAAGTACAAGTTACTATCTATTGTTCCTTTAGAAAATCCAAACTTTGCTAAGTATTTTTCCAACCTTGCATACTAGGTTCTTGGGGCTTGTTTTAATCCATACAATGCTTTTTTTAGTTTGTGAGCCATGTCCTTCTCCTCTGTTAAAGGAAAACCCTCTAGTTGTTCAATGTAAACTTCTTCTTCAAGGTCTCCATTCAAGAATGTTAACTTAACATCCATTTGATATAATTTAAAATTCTTATTTACCACATATACCAGGAAAATTTTGACTGCTTCCATTCTTGCTATAGGTGCATATGTCTCTTCATAGTCAATTCCTTCTTGCTAAGAGTAACCTTTGCATACAAGTCTTGCTTTGTTTCTTATTACTTCTCCCTATTCATTCATTTTATTTCTAAATACCCATTTTGTTCCAATCACATTTTTGTCCTTAGGTCTAGGAATTAATTCCCATATGTCATTTTTAATTATGTACTATAGTTCTTCCTCCATTTCTCTTATCCAATGATCATCTTTTATTGCTTCATCTACACTTCTTGGTTCTACATGAGATATCATACATAGTTCTTCATTAATTCCACTCCTTGTCATTACTCCTTTTTCTTTGCTTCCTATTATCTAATTAGCAGGATGATTTCTTATCAAGTTCCTATTTGAGGTAGGAGTTTTTGCTTCAACTCTTATTTCTGGCACTACACTCTATTCTTCTCTCATATCTTTAACTTGCACATTATTCTACAAGTCATTGTTAGTCTTGAAAAATAACTCATTACTTCTGCTAGTCATTCTAGAGTAATCATTTCCATCAAAGTTATAATTCACTATCTTTTCCTTAGTGCCAAATTTTTCATCATTTTTGACATTTGTGCAGTCTACTATAGTTTTTTTCTATAGTTGAAACATATGTAAGCTTTACTTTTTAATGAGTAGCCAAGAAACATACCTTCATCACTCCTTGGATCAAACTTATAGGTATTGTCATCTCTTTTGGTGTAACATTTGCCTCAAAATATCCTAAATTATTTGACTGATGGTGAGTGACCAAACCATAGCTCATAAGGTGTTTTGTCCATACCTCTTCTTATCTATACTCTATTCAGTGTGTATACTGCTATATTGACTACTTCTTTCCAAAAGGTTTTTGGTACATCATTTTCAAATAACACAGCTCTTGCTACTTCAACAATTGATTTGTTTCTTCTTTTAGCAATCCCATTCTGCTCAGGTGTATGGGGTGAGGATAGTTTTCTCTTGACACGATGCTCTTTACAATAGATATTGAATTCTCTAGAGGTGAATTCAACTCCTTTGTTTGATCTTAAGTTCTTGATTTTAACTCCAGATTCATTCTCAAATTTGTTATTAATTATCTTGAATTTCTCAAATTCTTCTAATTTTTCTTTAAGAAAATCTACCCACACCATTCTAGTGAAATTATCAACAAAAATCATAAAGTACCTTTCTCCATAAAATCCTCTTGTTTTTGCAGGACCACTCAGATTTGTATGAACCAATTCTAAATTTTATGTAGTGCAAGACTACTTTCTAGGAAATGAGACCCTCTTCTACTTAGCCAAGATACATTCCTTACAAATAGTGTCAGTGGGCTTAGTGATCTTGGTTACATCTCTCAAAACAAGTGTATTATTTTCCTTCACAATGTTATCAAAGTTAATGTGACAAAATCTTTTGTGCCATAACCAACTATTGTCAATCTTTGCCACTAAACATGTTATTTTAGTGGAGTTTAACTGAAATACATTACCTCTAGTTTTTGTGCTAGTAACAAGTAGTTTTCCTTCCTTGTTCTTGATAATGCATGTGTTATTTCCAAACTACAGTTGATAACCTTTTTCTATAAGTTGTCCAACACTTAATAGGTTATGCTTTAGTCAATGAAAAAAGTAATCATCATCAATGTATGTTTTACCATCAAGTGTGATAGATCCAATTCCCATAATGTGATAGATTGTATTGTTCCCTACTCTAACAATTCATCCATCATGACTTCTGAATTTGACAAATTTTCTCATATCACTAGTCATGTTATGTGAACAACCACTATCGATGATCCAATGTTTCTTTTCAACTTGTGAGATTAGTGCACTTTCTTCTTTGATTTCTCTATCAAGATCATCCTCCTTTATAGCCATGAATCTTAATTCATCTTCACTAATGTTTTGATTAGAATCTTCCTTTTCTTCTTCATTAGCATATAAACAATTTCTAGGTCTTCTAGACTTGAATCTTCCTTTATACCTTCTTTCTCTTTTAAGACACTTAGATGCATAATGACCATATTCATTACATGTACAACATTTAAAGATATTCTTATCATATTTTTCTCTTTCTACAAGAAAAGCCACTCCCACTTGGATCTTTTCCTCAATAGACTTGCTACTGCTAGCAATGTCTCCCTACACTTTTGTGCCTTTTGCTAAACTAGGTTTGATATTTAGTGCACTAAATATTTTCTCAACCTTTGCTAATTCTCTAGATTGTTTTGAATCAAATTCTTTAGCTTGCAATCTCCCAAGCAATGTTTCTTTGGTGAAGTTAATGGTGCAAGGTAACATTACTCGAATCATTTGTGTTATTGTTTTGAAGGGTCATGTTAGACTTTTCAATATCTTCCATATTACTTCATCATTAGATTTCTTTATGCTAATATAACTTGTTACAGATTCATCTTCCATCATTTTAGCATCTTGGAATGTGCAATACAAATTTTGCAATCTAACCTTCGTTGCATGTGTATCATCTTCATAATTAGTCTCTAAAGTTTTCCAAATTTCATGAGGTGTTTTAAGTTATTTTACCTAAGTGTACTCACTTTTAGGTAACACTGACAACATTTCTTCTCTTGACCTTATGTTGCACATAAACACTTCTCTATGTTCCTCGATGTAGGTTTCAAGATTTTCTTCTTTTGTAATGTTGTTAGATGTCTTGGTTACAAGCCAATATGTTAGACCCATGCACAAGAGACCAGTCTTCATTTTATCCTTCTAGCTATTGTAATTTGTGCCATCAAATCTAGGATTTTCCTTCTTGAATAGATTTTCCATGGATCTCCCAAAGTTGTTAACCTTCCCTTCAAGGACTTGATTCTCTAATACCAATTGTTAGAAGTAGTAGATCACCAATATAACTGAGATGGGGGGTGAATTAGTTATATATCAATCTTAAAAAATTCTTAATTAATCAACCAAAGTAAAAAACAATCACAAAGAAATGTGCATATAAAAATACACTGAATATGTTGACTATGAAAACCCTTGATTAGAGGGGAAACCCCGATGGGAATGATGCCCACAAAATAATGTAATTTGAATATTTCTTATTAGAGGATGGACCCTATTAGGAGTCTATTACAATAATTAGTACAAAGAGTCCTTATTAGGAGACTTTGAATCCCTATTAGGAGATTCAAACCCTATTAGGAGTTGTGGAAGATACCTAAACCCATTGTCTAAACATCTTTAGGATTAGATCAATGAACCCACTGTTCAACTGATCTTGGTACTATTCCTTTCAAAATAATAGATATGTGACAATCTTTTGCTTCTTTCTCTATCCAGTATGTTGGACTTCTTCACCTTTAGATCATGCAATCAGATCTAGAACTTTGTATCCATAAATAGTAACCCTTAAGGTCACTTACACACATTAGCATATTACTCTACTCCTATACTTCACAATTCGTAGGTCTTCTCTACTTCTCAATCTCAATGATGGTCTCTAAAACTAAAAAAACATCTTTCCTTTATACCACACTCAATATTAATTCCTTGAGTTGGATCCATACTTTTCCACACATTAATTAAATAAAATACATATTTAATTAATGATGTTGGCTCGTAGTTATGCCAAAACTTTCACATCTGTGAATTCTATACCTATGCACTTGCTGACATCATCAATACTTAGTGTGCTACCTCTAGTTAATTGTGCAATGCCTAATTCCAAATACAATGCTCTATATTAGTCATACAACAAAAACTATTTTTTGAATACTTTGTTTTCCTATGGTTCTTTGTAATTCATCAATATCTTCTATACAATATTGATTTAAGTTCTGCACACTTACCCATATGTCAAATACATGCTATAGTATATGTTGGTAACTATGCATAAGTAGATGTGAAATGTAATTTCCTTAATACACAAATCTTAGTCAACTACTCTGTCAGTCTTATACAAACACTTTGCTATGTTATCATCAATGACAAACAATGATCTACAATGCTCCCCCATAGCATCAACATTGATGCTAACAATGATATGGTTAACCAAATGTTAAGTGTGTTCCTAGTTTTTTCAACAAAGCTTTCCAAAAATGCCCCATGATTTTCAAATTCCTATCAAAGACTGTACTCATTGATAAGCCATGAATTCTTAGTATGTCATTTAAAAAGAGATGAGTAATATATTTTTTGTGGTTCCACAAATGTATGCCCCATTTTGACAATTCTTCATACAAGAGTGACTATGCACAACTTAATATGTATAATATCTAGCATAAAAATGATTTACATCATATTTCATAATGTCACATTCACTTGTTACTTACATTTCACAAGATCATATCAACTTTGCAATCACTCATGACACATCATTATCATCATGTACTTCACCTTATTTAACTTTCCAAATGAAGTTCTTTACTTATAACAACATATTGATAAATTCTTCCTTAGTTAGCTCAGATAATAATCATTAGAGTTGGCTCATAAAGAAATAATAATTAAAACAATAAATCAAGTCATTTAACAGAATTTTTTGACATGCTCTGTTCTGCATTAAATCAAGACTGCATTACTAATTCCTTCATAACTTGAACTTGGTTGATCATACAAACATGCACATTAGTATACATCATCATTATGATGTCCTAAATATTTGGTTAGCTATGCAAGAGAATATTCCAAGGGAATATTTTGTTATCATCAAAATTGTTATGCTACTATAACAATATCTGACACTTAGACAATTTTCTTTACAAATGAGCAAGACTGATCTGCGAAACAATTTTGTTTCCATAAATGACAACCATAACTTAGCTTATCTAATTGATTGGACATTGTCCAACAATATCCCCCTTTGGCATTGATGGTAACATTTTAGGAAAATTGGCTAAGTCCCAAAGATGGTGTCATACCAATCAAAATAGATAACCATAACATAATTAAGAAACATTTGTATTCATATTAAAAAGGTTACATCCCTTATAGCTTCCTATTACAACTTATTGCCCCCCCTTATAATTTTAATTAATTACAATTTTCCACATATCTCCCCCTTTGACATCATAAAGGTATCAAAAAGAGATTGTCAAAATCTAGTAGCTGCATCAAAACTTGGAAAAGCAATCACTGAAGTTGGTTTTTAACTGCACAAAATGCTTCTACCAACTTTCTTTTAGTGCACCAGATACACTAATAAGCATACATAGGGCATATGTAGCCAACTCTGTTGTGTTCAAGTCTATAGCGAAAAACTTGTCATAAGAAGGTTTTGCTAATAAACATTCCTCTATTTGATTCTCCAACAATCTTATTTGTGGGAACAAGTGTTCTCTTAGGAGAGTGAATCTCTTTAGAGCTTTCTCCTTTTCTTCTTGTAAGTCCCTAATGCTAACATGAAGGCTCAATGGTATCCATCTTCTAATTTTTCTTCAAAAAGTTGTTAGTGACCATTTAAAGCTCAGTCACCTTTTCTTTGATCTAATCATCAAATTCTTGGATATAATTATATGCCAAGTTACACTTTGCATAAGCCTATTTTCCTTCCTCTATGCACTATCTCAATGCTATAATACATATATTCAAAGTTTCTATATCATTTACACATGGTATTAGGAAGTTTACCATCATGCTCTATTTATGCTTGAATTGTGGCCACATTCATGAGTGTTGTGAACTCATCATCAAAAGCTTTACACAAAATTGTTGTGCGCTATTGAATAGCTGTAGGGGTGTCAATAGGGCTTACTACTTTCTCTATTCTATTCAAAAGTGAGGCCGATGTTTTCTCAATTGACTTGACTAATTTCTTCTTTTCAAGAAATTTACTCAAAGAAGATAGGGGACTTTGTGCTTCATCTTCTTCATCTGATTGTGCTATGACTATTGTTTGAGTAGGTAGTGTTGATGGTGTTACTACTACTGGTGTCAAGGGTACATTTGAAGTAGTTGCTTCACTGCTAGACTCAATTTTTTTCACAGAAGATGCATCTTCTTCCTTTGGCTCCTGATCATTTTCTTCTACTTCATCTAAGGAGCTGCTATAATCTAAAATATTGCCAACAATGCTAGTATCAAAATCCTTGAATGGATCCCCTATTTTGTCAACTGTCACCTTAGTATTATCTATTTGAATAGATTCATTGCCAAGTAAGCTACATGAAGGAATCTTGTAGGTATTGAATCTATCCTAGATCCATGATTATACTTGTATACCAAAATTTTACAAATGAGTCTCACTCCATCACATTGTATGGTGTTGACTTTCATGTTTTTGCGTTGACTTTCATGTTTTTTCAATCAAAATATGTATTGAGATTCATCTCAACTATCTTGTACACACTCTTAATGTTTACTAGATTGTATCCTTCATTTCTCAAACCTATGACTTTGTGAATTAGGTCATTGTCAATACAATTGATAGAATCTCCTAGCCATAGAAAATCATCATGTACTTTGCTCAAAATTATCCTTGTCCATTCATTGTTATCAAAATTTGTGTAGAACATATGCTTAACTAGGTTAAGTCATTCTAGGTATCTATGTGCAAGTTTCAATGACAAGTCATTATTGCACATCTTCTCCAATTCCTTATGAATCTTTGAGTCACCTATCCTTTCAATCTTATAGTGAATATATCCTTTTATATCTTTGATATGAAGAACATTTTTCAAAACTTGAAAAAATACTCCAATAGGGTTGTGAAGTAGAGAAACAAATGGGTGTTTCTTGAAATTGTACCTAGGTATATTGCTTACACTAAAGACTTCTTATCTTTCCATTCATCAAGGATTATACTCAATAATTTAGAAAATGCCTCAATTTCATGTACTAGTGTTTTTTCTGACTTCACATAATTGTAGGCCTCTTAAATTTTGCAAATCTTGCTTCAATCTTGCACACAAACTTCACACAAGAAAATGATGTATGCAAGTCAGTTTGCATCCTTGAAATCTTTCACAATATGTACTTTGCATTAAATGCATGTCTTCTACTAATTTAGTATATTGTATTTGTGCAACAAAGAAATTAATATTCTTATATATTCTTATCCTAACCTTAGTAGTCAATGTGCACTTTACCATAGACTTCCCTTAATTTCTACTACATACTATCAACTTTGCAACCTTTTATACTTACTATAACATTAGTTATCATTAATTGATACTCTATGTTACTAAAAGTGCTCAATTCTGGGAAGAAGAGTCATAAATAATAAGTGACTTCATTATCTTGTTAGGTACATATCCTGTAACTATATGTGAAGATCCTAGTTCCTTTTCCTTAACAAATGATCCCTTTAATTCATTTTTCTACTCCTTTATTTCTTTCTTCAAACTATCATCATTTCTTCTATTGTTTCATCTTTAATTCTGATTCTTGTTTAGGTCTCTTCTATCCATTCTACAAAAGTTTCCTATGCGTTGAAAGTTATTGCATAGCTGATATATAGGTACATTTATTTTCTATTCATTTAGTTGGTTGTTAGGTGCTCTGAAATTCCTTGCAATGTTTCCAAGATTGTTGCATCTATAGCTAACAATTTGTCTTCTTTCTCCACTTTCATTACTGTGAGATCTTCTATTTCTTGCATAATTAGTGTTCCTATATATCTTACTATTTTCATTATTGTAATCAAATTTAAGTTTCTTACAATCTATTGCATAATGACCATATCCATGACAAATATGGAAATAAAGCTTTGAAATGGGTTTGAAAGACTTACTTTTGCAATCAACTTTAGTGTCTTTAGGTTCATCACACTAGGCAAAAGATTATTTTCTTTTCTTGTCCATATTCTTTATCTTTCTTAGAATGAGAGATATCCTCTTTGTCCTTGGGTGTATCATCTATCTTTCTTAGATCTTTATTTATTTTAGGAATATTAGGTTCTTTTCTCTCAATAGATTTCTTGGTAGATTGACCAAGAAAGAATCCAAGTCCAGTCTTATCATAACTAGGTCTTTGTGCACATATTTGTTCTTCAATCTTATCACTATTGGTATATAATTTTTCAAATTGCTACTTGGTTCATTCCAAATCACCTTTTACAATGGTGTTGTATTTTTCTAATTCTTCATCCTCTATCTTGATAGATTCCAATTTAGATGTTACCTTGTTTAACTAGGATCTCAGATCTACATTTTTAGCTTTAACTTTAGAGTCATTCTTTCCTCCATTTTTCTTAAGACTCAACTTAAGTTCAACTATGTTTAACTCATGTTTTAGGATCTTATTTTCTTTGTTTAGATCTTAAATGTCATCATCACTAGTCTAATTATTAGGTCCTTTCTATTTTAGGTCATCTATTTTGTCCTTTAATTCCCCATTATTGGCTTTCACATCCTTGTATCTATCTTTAAGGCTATCTCTTTCATCAGTAAGGAGATCAATCTATTCCAGTGCATCTTCAAGATTTTTCTTCAATTGTTCCATATCCATAGGGATCTTATTCAAGTTGTTGAGCATCTTCTCAATAATTAGGCTCTGATACCAATTTTTAGAAATAGATAATACTGAGAGGGGGGTGAATCAGTATTTTCAATCTTTTTTCCCACAACTGGATATTATTAATTACTTTACCACATGCGTAAGAAAGTAAACCAATAATGCTAAATAGTATAAACAATAATACACAAGGATAGATCATAACACCATATTTTGTTAACTAGGGAAACCTTTGCCAAGGGAAAACCTTAGTGGGGATGAAATCCACTAGATGATTCACTATATAAAGAATCCAATTAGGGATATTGACCCTGTTAGGATTCTATAAAAAATGTATAGTGTCTCGAGTCCTTGTTAGGAGACTAGGCCTTGTTAGAATCCTCAAACCTATTAGGAGTTTCTTCAAACCTATTAGGAATCAATGGATCATATACAAATGTGTGCAATAAAAGCCCACTTCCCTAACATGCAACTATACAATGAGATCTTCAGGAAATAAGTATACATACAATTCTAAGATACTTTTTGTACTTCAAAAATCTTCTGATTAAAAATTCTCCATGCAAGAGTGACCGTGCACAACTTAATCTACACCATATCTAGCATAACAATGCTTTGTATCATATATCACAATATTGCATTCACTTGTCACTTGCATTTCACAAGATCATATCAACTTTGCAATCACTGATCACACATCATTATCATCATGTACTTCATCTCATTTAACTTTTCAAATGAAGTACTTTACTTATACCAACATATTGGTAAATTCTTCCTTAGTCAAGTCACATAATCATCATTAGAGTTGGGTCACAAAGAAATACTAATTAAAATAATAAATCAAGTCATTTGACACAATTTTCTGACATGCTCTGTTGTAGACTGAATCATCACTGTGCTACTAATTCATTCATAACTTGAACTTGGTTGATCATATGGACATGCATAGTGGTATACATCATTATAATGTCTTTCATTTTTGATTAACTGCACAAGAGAATATTCCAAGAGAATATTTTGTTATCATCAAAACTATTATGTTTCTATAACACTATTTGACACTAAGACATTTTTCTTTATAGATTAGCAAGAATGATCTGCAAAAAGAATATGTTTCCATAAATGAAAACCATAATTTACCTTATTTGATTGATTGGACATATTTCCAATAGATCAATTCATCAAGCTTACTTATGAGCAAGTAGAAAGATGATATCAAAAACACATTGAAGAGACTTCTAAGATCATCCAATCTTTGTACCTTACTAAATGGACTCCTTTGGGAAAGAAAACTACTAATGTGGACATGACTAGGGGATACATGAAAGAAGATATTGGATACTCAATCATACTCTTGAGTAGAGTTATGGGTCTACTAGTAGCTAGACATTTGAACACCTTCATAGTGTACTTTATTAAAACAATAAAAAAAGTGAACATGCCACTAGACTGTGCTTCTACTCTTAGTCATAACTTTTGTGAATAGTTGGTGGCCATGAAGAACCAAAGGGAATTCTACATGACATCATACCTAGTGTACTTTTTGGCTACAAGAGCGAAAAATTATCTAGGGCTATACAAAAATGGTAGCATTTAGGAAGCTAATGCATGGCCATATATCATCTATCATTAGCTAGTAAAGAAAAGATACTCAAAGAAGAGTAAGGAATACAAAATTGTTAATGATGCCTTCATATTCGCTATAATCCAATTCATAGAAGAAAATTATGCACAGAGACTATTAGATGATTTAGTGGCATAGATATTATTGGTTGGGGCTTATTATATTCAATTTAGGATATTCACATATTTAAGGATGGTAGGTACAACCATTAACCCTAAGAAGCTTTTGAGGTATCCCTGTCACAAACTTGTTCTCTTGGAGATCTCCCAACAACTCTTGTTTGCATATGATAGAGTTAGAAAGCAACATAAAACATATTGGAGGTGGCCTATGACAATAGGACCATTCCAGGTGGATTGATACCAAGATATCTCTTCTTTTGAGTGTGAGTAGGATCAATACCCCTTGGAAGAGTACAATTCTCTATAGCCATGTTTTGATAATATTGGGAGAGTACAATATTTGGTAGGTAAAACATTTCAACATGAAGAAGCCATCAAAGATTATTGGATGAATATGTCAAATGACTAAAATATCCAAATAAGGGATTATTGTAGGATGACTTTGCATCTAGTGGAAAAAGGCCTTGAAAATAAAGATTCTATTAAAGATACCATGGAAAGACTCAGAGGAGTTACTTCATCCTTTGTTCAACAGGGATAAAACTGGGGAACAACCTATGATGAATGTTGAGGTTGATAGATAAGAAAACTTATATATCAAACATATGACAAGGCACATCATCAAATTGATCTAGGATTGGATTAAGAAACACTTCAAGCTTGATCCAATTCATGAGATGTGATCTTTCATGCACAAGCCTATCTAGCCAAAGGTAGAGGGAAAATTTTTACCATCCTTATGTTTACAACTCAGTCACCGGTAAGGCAAGAAATGATGCACCAACTTGACATGTTGATTGGTTATTATAGAGCTTAGAAGGATAAAGGAAAGGCTAAAATGAAGAGGAGTTCCCTTGAAAGAGCTAAAACTGAAGAAGGAAAAATCTAGGCACCTCCACAACAAGAGGAAGATGACATACAAGGGCCAAAGAATACTAAACACACACAAGCCTTAGGTGATCCTCAAGTGCCACTAGTTGCACCAAGCCAAGTAGAGGAAGAAACTAAGATTCAAGAGGTTTCTCATTTTGGGAAGTAGAACAAGCCTCCCCATTAGCACCCAAAAGAAGAAAGATTAAGACTCCGATGAAGAGGAGACAAAAGGTCATGAAGAAGGTGATCTCTTTTCCATCCATCCCTGAACCCATTTTGGAAGAAGCTAAAGAAGAGGGTGATGAAGATGAGGAGGATGATCTAACCTTGAGTCAAATGACTCAATTAGCTAGGGCTACAAATCAAGAATGAAGAAGAAGCTCTACAATTATGCCACCATCTATCCTAAATGAACCTTTACAAACCACCACATCAAAGGATGAGATGTAGCAATGGATAGATGAATAGTATGTAGAGGGTAATGATTTCTTTAAGATGTTAAATTTTTACATTATGCCCATGGGTACCAAGTTGGTTGGGGATAATATTAGAGACATTCTGACCAATCAACCTCAACAGGAGGATTGGAATTAGATGCCCCCTGAATCACAAGGACTTGTGATAGTTCCAGAAACCGTCTACCTCCTAATACATCAATTGAATAGGTCCTAGTAGAACCTGAATAAGAGCCACAAAAAGTATCCACCAATGAAGTGTCAAAAGAAGGACAAATAGGTGAACAACCTCAAAAAACTTCTCAAGACATAGAGGTGAGAATTGTGGGCTCCACAGATACAGTGATTATGAATGAAGAACCTTCACAAAGGGAGAAGACCCCAGAGAGGAGTGATAAGGGAAAGGGTATAGCTAAAAAACTTCTTCATCATCTAAAGGAAAGTCCCTAGTGCAACATGTTCAAAGGTGGCTCGAAAAGAAGTGATAAAAAACAAGAAGCAACAATTCACCACTGAAAAGGAGGATAGAATGGAATTAATAGAAGTTCTAAGGAAGCCTAATTCACCTCCAAAGGATGCAATAGCATTAGCCTTCATCATGAGTGATTGGAATTAGGAACTTTTTGCTCATGTGGCTATCCCTCCCCCAAAATCTAATGTTGAAGAACTAACTCCTAGTAATAATCAAATCTAGGAGGTTATGCTTGGGAAGCCAACCTTAGAAACTGCAAACCTAATGGTAACAATAGGGATGAAGGAGGTTTTTAGAAGTTTGGAATAGGATTGGGTGGAGTTGATAACACTTTGGAAATAGAATGAGATCCTTAAGGGATATTTGAGTGAAATTTTTGGCCCTTTTGATCCCATTAATCCTGAGGAAACTCTAAATGTAGCAATTCAGAGAAGGGATAGGGGAGCAGTTTAGTTGGACCCATTTTTGAATGCCTATTAGTAATGGTCAGAATGTTTTGAAGAAAAATGTATTTTGATCATCCAAGGGTATTTAAAGTTATTACATATCATGAAGGATAATGTGAACAAGTTGGGAGCAATTTTGAATCAATATTTTGGCTTAATGGATGAGCTACATACTTGGGAAAAGGATATACATGCATTATAGGAAATCAAAGGCTAGAGGTATCGAATGTTGATGAATGTATATATAGTGGATGAGTTGGATAGATTCAATAGAAAAAAAATTAGATGGCAATAAAAAGATGGAAACATTACACACAGAGATCCACAAGCTCAAGGACAAAGCCCATGAGCAAATTTTGGAAGCTGAGAAACATATAGCGATGCATGTTGAGACATTTTTGAGGATGATGCATGGGAGAATTAGTAGGGTTAGTATTTGAGAGATTCTAAAGGACTTTTGGAGAATTCTTCATTGATGATGATGTCAGGCAAGCATTTTAGATGAAGGAAGCTTTGTTAGATCTTGATGGGAAACTCAAGGATTTTGTAGAAACTTGCATAGAAGTGGATAACTACATGAAAAAGGTAAAAGGTAAACATGAACCCTTAGATATTCTACATGGAACATAGGTCACTAAGATAATTGAGAAATTCAAGAAAAAATATCTAGATATAGCTCTGGTATAAAGGGGAACAAAACCCATATGCCAAAATTTCAATTTTGACACTTGGTGAAATTTTACATTTTTTGGCTTCTAAGGTGCACTATTGTGTAGTTGCATCAAGTGCACTGGTGCACTTTTTTGAAAAGTGTTTTGGATTATTTTTTAAGAAGTTAGAGGTGCATTTCTACACTAAGTGCACTTCTTCTAACGTGCACTATTCTAGAGGAGTGTTGACAGTTAACTACTAGTTCCAAAATTAAAGCTTTCCATGCTTCAAAAACACATTTTGATAGTAGTTTAGCTTTGACAGAAAATGAATAAAGATGGAGCTTCTATTGTTGACACTTCCAAATACTTCTACTTCAACTAAAGGCTCTCTTTTTCTTATTTTCCCATTTTTTCTTTGTTTTATGACATGTAAAGGCTCATGCATCCAATTAATGATATAAATATTGATGGAGTCCTACTAGGCACTAGTTAGAGAGTCAATTTGTACATAATTAATTTTTTTTATTAATTTACAAGCATATGATTACATGAAGATATCTGTCACTCTCAATACAAATTGAGGAGATGATTTCTTATAAATACGAGGTTGTAATATGTAATCAAGGCTACCATTATTTTGCAGTAATTTATGCTTTTGGTGCTCATATTTGGAGTGTAGTGAATCTTGCATAAGTGTGTTATGTTTTTTGAATGTATATTCATAAAATATGATTGAGCCAAAAGTTTATTGCATTATTTTTGGTTGTCTGATCTTTTAATTTTGGTGTTTTCTATAGTACTATGAATTTCACTGATGTATCTAGTTCGAGAAGAGATCAACCATTTTGTTCCTGCATAACTTTTTGTCTCACATGAGCACACTTTCTATGGCCTTGTGATTTGATGAAAAGTTAAACATCTCAGGGTTTCTAAATTCCCATCGATGATTGCATCAATGGAATTAAGGAAGCACTGCTCCTACTTTCATTAGTTACCTACCAAATTCTTCAAAGGCTTAACTCGTAGATGCATTGTTTATGTAGCTTATGTCCTTTAGGATTTTATCTTCATGTTATTTTCTTAAACCTCTTGTCACCTAACTTTCATTATTTTTTTTACTAACCCCTTGTTAAATTAGGAATTCATATTAGTTGCATGGTTAGATTGAATTCATCATAAAAATAGAAAATACAAAAAAACATAGTTCTTTTGTGTGTTTTATTCTTTTGAAGCAACTAACAGATTTTACATATTATCCAAAGTTATTAGAACCAACAAATGCCTCCTCATGAACATTCACATTTATCTTCAACTAAGTCAATTCTAGTAGGTCACAAGATCACTTGGAACCTTGGAGTTGATTCTTGGATTAGTTTTTCAAGAGAGGAGTTCTAAAGGATTCCTACCATTAGGCATCATGCAAAAAAATAGATGAACGAAAGTGGTGGTAGAAGGAGGGCCCATTAACTTTTGGATTAGAATAATTTTTTTCCAAAACTTCAAAATTTTGTACCTTTTACAAGTTCTAAAAATTTTCCAACTTTTCGAGATTTGGAGGTGTGCTATTGCACTGGTGCACTGCCATGCTTTCTACGCTAGTGCACCAAATTCTAGAGGTGAGACTTATTTGTGAGAAAGTGTACTTCTTCAAATGTGTTCTTTCTCTAAAGTTGATACAAATTGGAGGATTTTGATCTAGAATCCCCATTTCAATGAGCTTTAAGATCTTCACCTAGGGCACATGAGTTCCTCAAGCTTAGTCATTTTTGTAAACTTCATAGTGACAAAGGAATCTCTTGAATTCTACCACCTCCATTTAACATTTCATTATCTTCTTTAGTTCTACCTCTACAACAACCACCCCTAGGTCCACCAAATTCTCCAATGGCCTTTTCTGCAATTCCTATAGACTCTTTCATCAACTTGATAGGTGTACCCAATGATTTTCCAAAGAATCCTAAAATTCTTTTCCCAAGGTTCATCTATGGAGGGACACCAATTGCTAAAGATCATGACAAGGTATTTAAGAAAATTTGTAATTGAAAGAAAATTTCTAATGAGAATGTGGTTCTTTTCTTATTCCCCTACTCTTTGGGGCAAGTTGCATTTAATTGGTATGTTAATCTTCCACCTGGATGTATTCGAGATTGGGCTACCTTCAAAAAATTGTTCTTGGAACAATTTAAGACTTTCATCAATCCAGTTGTACTACATCAACAATTCATATCAATAAAAAAGGATCAAGTTGAGACATTGTCACACTTTAACCATCACTTTCACATGGCATACCACAAGTTGGAAATGCCATACACTACACCAATTGAAGCTGCTATTTAGATTTATCTAAATGCTATGGACCATCCTACTATTATTTTTCTAAGAAGACTTTCGTCAAAAAATGTTGATACATTGGATAAAGTCTTCATAGAAGTGATTACCTTCACTAAGCAAGCCAATCCCAATGGAAGAGGATTGATGCTTCCAACTCAAGTTATTACAACAATGCCAATATGGCCTGTTGGAGCACCCACGATGCCTAGCCAATTCATACCCATGAATCCAATTACATTACAATAGGCACTTGCTTTGCGAAACCCTACTTTAACTTATCTAGGGTACGAACCTTAGAAAGTTGTTTTCTTTGAACAAAACGTACTGGCTTCCACTGAGGTAGACAACAATTTTTCCTCCAAATATGGCCAAATGGAAAAGACCATGTCAAAAATGAACAATGAGTTAACTCATTTAAGGTTGGCACAAGGAAAAAAAAACTTCCAAAGAAACAGTGCTGGTCCTTACAACAACAATTACAATCAAAACTACAATAGGAACTTTGCTGGAATTAACAATGTTAGAAACAACAAATTAGGGAATAACAATGGAGGAAATGAATCCAATCCTCCTTATCATAATAATGGTTTCCAGAGATAGAATAGATAATGGAACACCTGTCTAAATAATGGAAGCATTCCTAAAAATAAAAATAACAAAAATGTTCAATATACAGATATAAATTAGTATGATGATGGTCAAAATGCACCTAATAATGATGGTTTGTATTATAATGGGAATCAAGAGATGAATTAGAATTCACAAGTAAATGATAATTTCCCTTTTGTACAATTTAATGCTATGCTACTAGAATCCTATAATTCTACATAGAGCATATAGGTAGAACAACCAGCTAATGAAGAACCCATTTATTCAAGAACCAGACATCTAGCCTAAAGAGATGTTTTGTTTTAGCAATGACAAATGAAATACATACAATCTGAGAAGTAGGAAAGAACCTATGACAGATTAAATCCCTCCAAGAATACAACCAACTCCTCCCAATTTGAGATCAAGTAATAATCTAGTACCAATTAGGCCACCTCATGGAGGACAACAAAATCAGAATGAAGGAATTGTCCCAACAATCCTAAAAAATCCAGCTTTGTCTACTAAGAAATATAACATAGTGGAAGATTTGAAATGAACAAAGGTCAATATGTCTATGTTTGACATGTTGTAAAATTGTCTTCAACAATGAGATGCACTAATGAGAACTCTAGATCATACAAAGATACCCCATAATATGAATACTATTTCTCAAAAGATGGTATCCAAACAAGCCAATGCTTTGGAGGCAATGTCAACTATGTTTAAAGACAAGGTTGAGGTGCCCTCAATTTTTATTAGCATCACAATATATGGGAAGAATCTTCATAATTGCCTAATTAATTTAGGATCCTCCAGTAATATTATGCCACTATCAATAGCACAAAGGTTGGGAGTTATTCCTCATCCTTCTAATCAAATGGTGATACAATTGGATAAAACAAAGGTAAAAGTCATTGTTGTGTTAAAAGACATTTGGATAAAGTTGATAGTTCACCCCCAAATTCAAGATGTCATTGATATACATGTGGTTGATATTTCTAGAACCTATGGATTGCTACCAAGTAGAGAATGGATGAAATGCCTAAGGTGATGGTTTTCCATAAATTTTACTTAGCTTTGGTTACCGTGGAAAGGTTTGAACAATCAAATCAAGACAGATGAAGAGCCAAACTTAAAAACAATTATTATGAAATATAATACTCCAAATGAAGTGGAATTCTTACAATTAGATTTGGTCTCTTATAAAGTGATGGCACTTGATTCAATTTCAACCAAAACATTAGATGATCTAGATGAAAAATCAAGTTTCTAACCCCAAGGGATGAGGTCGTGACACAATTCATAGATAACATGGTGGCTAATTTACAATGTTTAGGAGAAGAAGCTAACCCTAGTATACTACTTCTCCTAGAATTTTTCTTATTGCATAAAGTTAGCCATTCAGAGTTTGAGTGTTCATCATGTCAAGAAGCAATTACTAAGGTATTAACACAAATGATAGAAGTAAAGAATGGTAACATCCCAAAATATGAACCCACAAAGAATCAAAATCCTATAAACATATTTAATTCCATGGAAAGGGTTCAAGAGGAGATTGAAGATCTAAATGCATCATACAATGACACCTCTTCAGATGGAGGGGGTTTGTCTTCTCCTCCACCTAGAATGATCAAAGTTCAAAGAAGAAGGTAATATGTAAAAGACCAAGGATGGATTTTGGTAATTATCCATACTAGACCCAAAGTGGATGAGATTAAAGAGTTGAATGAAGAAATTTAAGAAAAACAAGAAAAACATACACTCCTAGTATCAAGGAATAATAATGGAAAATCACTAAGTCCACCATGTAAAAGACTACAATGGGTACCTAAGAGACAATCCTTCCAAGCCCAAGTAAAAGAGAAGCTAAGGATGAATAAACATCAGGTTAGAGTACGTACGAAAAACCTAATTTGGATATTTTTCTTTGATGGTTTCATATGCAAATTAGGAGCCAGAGTAGGTATTGAGCTAATCAATCCAAAAGGTAAGTCTTTCTATAGAGCATATCGATTATAGTTTATATGTACTAATAATTTTGTAGATTGTAAAGTGTTGATCTGAGGACTTCTTTTAACACTTGAGAAAGGAGTCACAACTCTCATAGTTGAAGGAGATTCTCAATTGGTCATATGACAAGTGAAATCAATATACACTTATAATGAAAAGAAGTTGCTGGCTTATAGAAAAAGTGTATGGGATTTAATGGATGATTTTGAAGCTTTGAACATAAAGTCCATTCTAAGAAGGAAAAACATGGTGGTAGATGCCCTTGCCATTTTAGCTAGTGCATTACAACGAGTAAAGTAAACTAAATTGAAATGATTTTTAATTGAATTGGTTGTTTCTCCATCTATTTCAGACAATATCAAAAACTTTAAAGTCTTTCAGGATGATCAATATATACTCAAATTTATTATGTGCAATGGCCACTTTAAGGGGCAAGAAATTGATGACACTCTAGATGAAAAACCTAAGGATAATGACCTTGAAGATAAAGATGGTATCCTGAATTTGAAAATCAACACTATTCCTAAGGGGATACTTGAGTTGGAACACAATTTTTATCATGATTAATCAACACTTAATAGGAAGACAACCAAAGAGAAAGGAATTGAGGAATATGATTTGTAAAATTTAGGTATTGATGATGATCCTCGAATGTTAATCATGGGGATAGCATGTAATGCCCAAGAAAGGGAAGACATGCTTAAATTACTTACAGAGTACAAAGATGTTATTTCTTGGAGCTATGAAGAACTAAAGACATATGATTCACAAATTTTATGCATGATATTCCACTCAAAATAGATGCCAAGCCTTTCTAAAAAAGCCAAAGACTTATTAATCCTATCTTGAACTACTAATAATGAAGGAGGTCAAGAAATTACTTGATGCCAAGATCATTTTCTCCATTTGCCAAACTATGTGGGTGGATAATTTGGTTCCTATGTGGAAAAAGATCAGAGAGATTCATCTTTGTGTGGATTTTTTTAATTTGAAGCTCGCATCTCAAAAGAACAACTACCCATTGCCTTCATTGGATGAAGTTTTAAAAATTGTAAATGGTTCAAAGATGATGTCTTTCTTGGATGGATATTTAGGTTATAATCAGGTATTGGTTGATTTAAGAGGATAGGCTAAAGATGACCTACACAACTAAATAGCAAATTTTTGCCTACAGAAGAATGCCTTTTGGACTAATTGACATATGGGCTACATTTCAATAAGCTATGGACAAAGCTTTTAAGGGATTGATAAACAAGTGTATAGTTATCTACATGAATGACTTAATTGCATTTTCAAATGATTAAAGCACTCACATAGTTGATTTAAGACAGGTATTCAATAGAGGCCATAAATACAATATATCTCTCAATCCCAAGAGATGTTTGTTTGGGGTCACTAAGGGAAAGCTCCTAAGTCACATTATCTCTAAAGAGGGAATCTCCATTGATCCTAATAGAATTTAAGCTATTCTAAAGTTATCACCACCTCACAATTGATAAGATAATTTTTTTGTGAAAACTCATAAGTGGATTCATAGAGATTGTATGTCCCCTTAATGATTTACTTAAAAAGGGGGCTAAAACAAAATGGGTTCCAGAGATTAAGAAATTATTTGAGAGTATCAAAGTGGCCATTTTCATGGCTCCAATACTGGTAAGTCCTAACTATGAGCTTCCTTTCAAAATATATTCCTTTGCTTTAGAACATTCGTGTGCTCAGATTCTAACCCAGAAGAAGGAAAAGGAAGACGAAAGACCTATTGCTTTTATGAGTTACCCTCTAAAAAATGCCAAGTTGAATTATTCCAACCTTGATAAATAGTATTTTTCTTTAATTAAAGCCATAAAAAAGTTTCACCATTACATACTAAGAAGTAAGATATATGTGATTGTCCCTGATCCAACAATGAAGACATTATTGATTAAGGGGAATAGATGGTGATACTACAAGAATTTGATCTAGAGATCCAACCTACAAGATTAGTTAGAGGTCAAGGCTTATAAAAAATGATAGCAAATAACCAAATTGAAGATGAAAAGAATTTTCAATTTAAAAATGAAATAGATATGAAATATTAGAAGAAGATGGTTGTATCTCAAGTTGATATTAGTCAAGGTGTAGTGACAGATGTTTGGTACCAGGATATTGTTTATTATCTTTTACAAAATTAGTACCCCAATTGGATGAATAGCTCACAATATAGGGGACTCAAAATTAAATATGAATCCTATATGTTGCATGATAAAAGTTATATAAGAGGAATTATGAAGGAATCTATTGGCTCCTGATTTAATAGTTTTGAAAAATAACCAAGAAACCAGACTAATGCATCTAAGGCTAGAAAATTCCTATGATGGATACACTCTAGTGCAATCTTGGGCAAACTATAAGGCATAACTCCTTCTTCACTTTAGGCTATGCAAGACCTAGGTGGGTTAACCTTGAGGTTCTAATATATGGTACTAGTGTAATTGAACATAAATATGAACCTATTAACTATAGATGCAACCCTTTTATCTTCTGATACTTATGCAATAATATATGAACAAAATAGCTACAAATCATAATCTATGAGCCCATAAGTTAAGTGAAGGTTAATTCATTTCAGCCCACTACAAAATGTGAAGAACTAAATTTCTTTGATTAAATAGATTTGTGGAAATGATCTTCATATCAACTTGCATCTAATTTAGTGATCAGTGCCTTATCCATTGCAACATAGAGTCACTACTAGTAGGATGACCTAACTTGATTACTTTATTATTAAGTTTGTCAGCTGAAATCCCCAAATTCCATTCTTATGAAATATCCCCTTCATACACCCATAAACCATATCAGATCATTAAAAAATTTACTTAACTCATTCAATCAAAAGCAACAATAGATCTAATACACAACTCATCCAAGATGTCTTAAATCAAATGAACCTTATTGACTCAATCTCGAAGCTAATAACATACAAAGAATTAAGAGAAAGAATAAGAAAACCAAGATAATTTATTGTAAATCTCCTTTTATATTCATCCTTGGAAATATTGAATACATAAACTAGTAAAACTAAATGAAACTTTAGACATGTCACATAATCTATCATCAACTTCCATTATCTCAAAGAAACAATACATGAAATGAAATGAAAATTTACACAAGAGTAGATGTGTAGCCTTCACTTCTAGAGGACAACCCAATAGACAAGAAGAAAAACTAATAACAACCTTGGTTTTACAGTGAAAATTGGAACCCTACTGGTATCATAGAGAAAATTGCCAACAACAACAAAGAATGAGAAAAAGAAAGATATAAAGGAGAGTGAATTCCTAGATTTTTTATGCATCTGACATGTGTCCACTTGGAAAAAAATCTCCTAGAAGTTAAAAGCATCTCTCTAATATCTCTCTATAACTGCATATCAAATCCCCATCATTTTGGCCTCCCAAAAGCACAAAGTGATTTAGATATTTGATGGAAATCATAACTAATTTTGATGCCTAATTTGAAGTCAAGGTGATAGCAAAAATTAGTTAAAAATGAACTCTAGAAGCCAAGGAAAATTTTTAGAATCACTTTAGGCTTCAACAAACTTCAATGTTTGCTACCCAACTAATTTTATTCCTCCATGATGAATTATGCCTGTTCTACTGAGAATGCCTTGGAAAATACAAATCTGCTTATAGGGCAAACCAGTGAAGACCTGCTCAAAAATTGACCCCACATCTGAAAGATTTATATCCTCCCAGTTCCAATGGTATATTGGAGTGCCTATTTTGGATAAAAATTGTGCCCCTTTAGTCCATTTGAAATTCTGGCTCTCGGACTGTGAACAATCATTAAAATGAAAAATTTAAAAGTTTATATAGTATAAACAATATAAAAGATTAAAAATATTCAAATCTTTAAATTTTGAAATTCATGCATTGAATACTTTTTCTGAATTTGTATTTTCATTATATTCTCATTTTCTCTTTACTCCCAATCAATCATTATCTGATGCCATATGTCAAAATTTAATCAGTAGACAACCTAGGCAGGTCCCACATCCCCTTATGCATTTGAAACATTTGAAATTTTCAAGATTTTTGTAACATCGTAAAGCTTCAAACTAGGCCCTCCCAACCATATGCTCATGTACCACCATGAACCTCCAAATTTTGCTTTACAACCTTATGAAATGCGTGAACCACCATAGCATTGTGAGATGCCAAGATTTGCTTTACGACCATATGACATCTTTTATTTTGGGAGCATCGTAACCATCTTTGTTTTACTTTATGCTCTTATAAATTTTGTAAGAGTGCAACACCTTCATCCTCAGTCTCCTACTGTTACGGTGGACTACCACATGGCTCCACTACAACCACACATTGCTTTGGTCAAAAATTTATTTGTCATGAGCTGGTCAGGCTCAACACACAAGTTCCACATCATCCTCAAGCTTTGACATCATCCCACAAGCATGGACTCTTAAGTTTCTCTTTGTTTTGTGCATTCGAGCTTATAAACTAGAAAATTTTCTTCCCCTCATCAAATGTGGGACAAAACACTTTTCTTTGCTTTGTCATTCTATAGTCTTGATCTAAATTGGTGCCAAAGTTTTAATGCCAAACCTACCTTTGTTAGGTGGTCTAGTAACATTAGCAGCAATAATAGTACAAATTGTAAGGGAAATGTGTGTGTTAGGTGCACAAAGACCCACCCTTGACATCACAATATGTGCGTCGAAGATTCTCCAACTCTTTTTAGAGAAGACTTGTCAAATATATCCCTTTGATATGATTGTTTCAAGCTTATTCACAAATCTTAGTTGTCATAACATTAACCATTAAATGCCCCATTTGATTTTCAAGATTGATTGAGTTAGCAATTTCCTTTGTTGGTGTGATTTTTCTTTAAACAACTTCTCTCTTCCTTTTAACTGGTGGCTTGTTCTTCAATGCTCTGGCTTGTGCATTTAATGTGGTCTGCCTTTAACACCATTGCATGATTATACCTATTCCATCATATCTCTAAAGCTGCTCACACAACTTTCTTCTTTCAGTCTTGCATAGGCTGCCCTACCTTCTCTCATGTCATGGGTGAAGCATCTCCCCTCTATTGCCATTGATTACTCTCTACATTTGGAGCTTTCCTTGTTTAGAATTTGCATTTCTTTTTGCACCTTCCATTGCTTGTTGTGGCTTGCTCTCAACATGCCTTGCTCCTTTCTTATGTGGCTTCTTTGTGTCATGTTGTGGGTTGGCCCTTGTTTTGATGGTGTAGGGCTCTTCTTACATGCTGCCTTGCCTTAACCATGTATCTCGAGAAACCAAAAACTTATCTTTTCATGTAAATAAAACAAGGTTGATTGTACAATGCCTTAGACTCTCCACTATCATCTTCTTACATCATTAAATCCAACATGGAAAAGAGGAGATGTAGCCACATCATACATATTATGCCTCATCATCAATGGTCCTGTAGAACCAACTGAGGTACTTGACACATTTGCACCACTTGGAAAAGAGGATTCCAATTTGACAACCTTTTCCTTGAGCAACTTCACTTGTGTTTCCAAGCTGACATGCAATTTGGATTTTGTTTCATACTCATTGAACAAGTGTTCATAATTTAAAGTCAAGTCATCTTTCTCCTTGGTTGCCTTCTTTTCAACACCTCGAATGAGCAGTCCCTTACTTAGTGGCATCTTGGTTCAATCTAATGAGGAAATTTATATGGAAAAGGCTCAAACAAATTGGCAGGATAGCCTAATCACAAAGGCCCCTAAAACTCCTTTATTGTAATCATTAGGACAATCTCATTCCTATAACTTCCCATGTTTAGAAAAATGTCAATGTAATTTGGGCGCTAATAAAAAATAAAAACCATTTAATCCATGTGCACTTTTATCAATCTGATGTAATCAGTCTAACCCCAAAGTGGGTCAGCTAAAAATAAATTTGTTTTTGAACAATTGATATTGCAAACTAATCCATTGATCATCTTGAACTGACTAGAATCAAATCTGATTACAAATTTTCCATTGAAAACTTGTTTTTAATTATTTCTGCACCGCTTTGAAATTTTCTTTAGAAGGTCTATTGCCTAGCTTTAAAAACTAATTTAAATACCTAACCAAGATCCGAAAGCCTAGATATCTTGTCTCTCTAGCATATTGAGCATGTTAGCCAAATATCATCACATGATGACATTAAGGTCAAAAGATATCGACCTCCAAAGTTTCTTACTCAAAATTACTTGCAAATAAACATGTCAGAAAACTAGAAAATGCATTGGATTTAGCTTCAAAAATTGGGTAAACTGAAACTTGAGGAAATGAAAACTGGGGTCCTAGTTCATTATCATGAGGAGCATATAAATCTAGGATTTTGGCTAATGAAAAGTAACAGGATGCAAATGGCAAGAAGTCAAAGTGAGCTACTCAAAATTTACATATTGAAATAATGGTAGAAAAGCATTTTTTGCAAATAGAATTGACCTAGGAATGTGTGTAGACAGATTTGTCAAAGCTTGAAAATTAGCACACTTAAAGTATTTTTGAAGGAGATTACAAGGGTATAAACCATTCGATCTCACCTATCACAGATCTCAAGCTATGACATCATGATTGGGGGTACTGATCAATTTGCATTTCATGACACTACTGAAACTTAATAAATTGCAAATGAAATTGCATTTGAAAACTGATCAAATAGATTCATCATAAGGTCAAATTAAGAACATAGAAAGTCTCTAACCCCTAGAATATGATGCAAAAGGAATTTTATTATTTGGGTCAATTGATCAGATGTTATGATAGGTCAAGCCTTCTAGAATTTTGCACAATTTGCAAGTGCATGAGAATAGTAAACTACCAAGTTTGATGGGTTTGAAACCTAATCAAACGGATTCAAAATGACTTGAAACTTGGAAAATAGGTTCTTTGATATGCATATTAAATATCCCCAAAGTAGTAGGTCATAACATTTTTTAGGTAAAATATATTCAAAGTAAAATTGGGCTTCTTGTCGCTATTTGACCCTTGGGCAAAAATGTAGATTTAGAAATTTCTCAAAACATGACTTCACAAAATGGTTCAAAATGTCAATTTATCAATACAAAAAATATGTATATGTCAAATGAAGGGTGTTAAAAATTTGAAACACCACCTAAGCCTTGAAATGATAACCAGTTACATATGAACAAAAAACTTTTGTAGGGGGCTCAAAGTGATTCAAAATTTGAAATAGACACTCAAAATGGGAATGCAATTTTGAGTGCCATCAAAATCTACCTAAAGTGCTTGGTGCAAGATGAAGTAAAAGAAGTTCTGGAACAATTTCATAATAAGTATGGTACAGGGCATGGTTCAGCAGAATTGACTACTCATATGATTTTAAGATCAAGTTATTTTTGGTCCATGATATTCAAAGACACATTTGAGCAAGTATGAACTTTTCATATTTTTCAGACTAGTGCTAATAGGGAAAGATATCCTGTAATACCATTATAGCCAGTTTTTGAGATACACCCCTTCACAAAGTGGGTGTTGGATTTTATTGGTCCAACCAATCCACCTTCATCAACTAGACACACTTTTATTCTAATAGCTACTAATTATTGCACTTGATGGACAAAAGTAGAGAGATTCAAAATCTACACTGCTAAGGTCGTTATAGACTTCTTGGAAGAACACATTGTTACTATATTTGGGATGCCCTTCTCCCTCGTGTGCAATAATGGATCAAATTTTGCATTAGTATTCCTAAATCAATGGGCATTTCAAAATTAGGTCATTATCAAGTTCTCTTCAAATTATTATCCATAAGGGAATGGTCTCATCGAATCTACGAACAAGAACTTGATCATAGTAATAAGACATTTGTTGAAGGAGAATTGTAAAGATTGACATACTCAACTCAAATATGTGCTATGGATAGACAAACTTAGGGTTAAGAATGCTTTAGGAACATCTCTATATTTGCTTTTTATGGACAAGAGCCAATATTCCCACTTAATCTCAGGATTTTTATTTTGAAATTCATGAGTAAGTATGCTAAAGATGCATACTGCGTACAAATAAGATTCATGAATCTTTTAGAGATGGATGAAAAACATACATCTTTTTTGGAGCACATGGCTAAACATCAAGTTTTCATCAACAGGTGGTTTGAGAAGAGGGCCATAATAAAATCCTTCAAAATTTCTAACCTTGTCCTACTTTGGGATAAGGAAAAAGAAAAGCCAGGTAGCCACACCAAGTTTCAATGCTTGTGGATTGGTCCCTATCAAATTGCATAAATTCTTTGAGAAAATACTTTTAGGCTAAGTTCCTTATAGAGGGAATTGGTCACATTTCCAGTCAATGGACAATTTCTTAAACACTACTTTGAAGCCTAGAAGAACCAAACAAAAAAAAATTAGATAGATTTCATTTCTACAAGTGTGTTTATTTTCTGCAAGTATGTTTTTTTGGTTGTGTGTTTGCTTTTAGTCATGTGTTTGTTTTCAAAGTTGTGCCACTCTAGGGGGTAGGTGCGCTTGAGATTTTATTTTGACATATCTTACTAACTACTCTTTTGGTTCTAATTTTAGGAAGAGGTAGTTCTTTGTCGAAGACTTTTTAAAGACCTTCCTCGCATGTACTTATTAAATATGAATTTATTTGTTAAATTTTTTGTAGGAGATTAGAACAGATATGAAGAAATATTTTATATTGTGAAGGTCCTAATGAAAATTAAGATTAGTTAATACATCCATGTTTTAATACTCAATGATTCGAGAACTACTACATTATCTCGACTATCTCAATATTAAAATTTCATTGACAATGGTATGAGACATTTTCACTTGATGATAAGGGTATTGATTTTGGTACCTAGATGATTAGGTTTTTATGCTTTCTGATAGTCTAGTATTCCTTAATTGGTGATGTTTATGATGTTAGGTATATGCATGCCTAACAATGATTATTCTAGTGTTTTAATCTAAATTAATAAATAAGTTATGTTATATTGATTATGCATTTACTAATGATTAAATGTGATTAGAAATGAATTAAATAGTTAATTATATGAAAGATTTATGTTTTGATTTATGTAACTATCCAAATAATTTTTAAATATATATATGTGATTTTCTTGAGCTACTGATGTGTGCAATGAGTGTATAGGATATTTTAGCTAAAAAATCTAATAGAAAAATAGAACTAAACCCTATGTACCAATTTTAGAAACTAGGGTTGAGTCTAACAAAAGATGCAAACCCCATTGTTCATATTTTATTTGTATCATGGATTGAATGAATGTATCATTTTGTAATCTTTAAATGTTAATATTTTGTAACAGTAATTTTTTAGTGTCGCTTGACACTCATGAATTGTATATGCATTCCAACATGACAATTAGGACTAACCAAGTAACCTAAAGATCTAAGTTGGACTAGGTTAGTGAACTTTTTGCTAATTAGTTAGTAATCAAAGTTATTTACCCTAATCAGGATTATTGAATAATCTACATTTTTGGAGGTCATTAGAAAGTCCTAAAATTTCCTAACTTTTGATAGGTCCCTAATTAATCCTAAAGCCCAAAAATCATAAAATCTAAGTACCTAAGTGGTATGGGTATGGGTTGGAGGCATTTTCAACCCCCCAAGCCTCTTTTGTTGACTTTTATGGTCACTCAAAAACCCCATTTTTTCTTTATTGCAAAAATTGAATGTTTTCATCATGAGTTGGATAACTTTAACTCCACCTTGAGGTTAGCTTTATGTCTAGTTGAGTTAGAAGACCCTAAAACTTTTAGGCAAGTGGGGGAGTTATTTCTTTTTGGAGTGATTGAGTTTAGGATCTTATTTAGAGGCAATTTTGAAAGGTTTTGGAGTGTTCACCCAACCTCTAGTTTTAGAGTGCAATTTAGGATTGAAGGAGAAAGAGAAGGAAGGGAATGCTCATCTCAAATTGTTCAATTTCTAGAACCCAATTTTGAAGGTAGGAATTCCTCAGCTCATGTTGCTCATGTGTTGTTCATACTTAAGTTATTATGTTTGCACACATATGTTTGTGTGTGTGTTTAGTATGTTTGGGAGGGATTGAAATAGGTTTTCCTAAATGTTTTTCCTTTGTATTTTTTTCCTTTTTTTTTTGAAGGATTGTATGGGTTGTATTGGCATTACTCACCCTCAGATAGGGAAGAAGTGGCCATGTATGGGAGTAGGTCTTTAGTTGGACTTTGACAGTGTAGAGTCTCTTCTCAAGACAAGAAGAGGGAGGGAGGGTAGGGTGTTATGGGCCCCTACTTGTTAGCATAAACCATGTGTATGAGTTTTGGAAATTAAGATATGGAAGAATAGAAATTCTTGAGTAAACAGCCTCGAAAGGGCACCTGTTATGGTTTTGTGTCTAACATCTCTTATTAGAAAAATACACCTTCTCCCTAGTTTGGTTCAATGTCGAACCTATTGTGCAAACATGGATGGGAGTGAATGTTTTGAATTTATCTTCATGTTGAGTTTGGTTGTCTCTTGCTTAGTTTTTGTTCTCTCCATGATCATCGTGATGTATTACAAAATTTGTAATGGATCCCTTGTTAAGGGCCAAGAAGGAAATTCAAATGGTTAATGGATTTTGGTTATGTTGGGAGATTCTCCTTAGGATTGAAATCCTGTGTAAAAACTTTAGTGTTAACTTATTGTTGAAATGGCAACAATGTTAGGTTTTCTTCTTGGTTCTTTCTCAGTGGATCCTTTGAATTAGGGGGTTCAATAAAAAAATGATTGAGTAATATCCTTGCTTATGATATTTCTAGTTCATTTCAATTTTTGCATATGTACTTATAAATCAGTTGTAATGATGTTTACGTTACCGTGGCATTGTTATGTTTTGTAATCATATTCATTGATTTAGTTTAATTTGATAAAACAATGATGATATATACCATTATGCAATTTAAGTTTCAAATTATGTTAAAGAAAAAAATTTAATGTTTGATTTGGACTTTATTGTATTTCGTAATTCTTAGAAAGCAAAGTAATTTTATGACTTAGTTTAAAATGCAATATTTGAACTTGATGAATATAATCGATGTTAGAAAGGAAATAATTAATATTTCCTTGATTAATTTGATATGGTTGGCTTGAAGCCATTTAGAAAAATAAAATACACCACCTTGTCAAAAAAATAATTTGCATGAAAAAAATTAACACTTAGAACAAATATGGACAAAAAAAAACAAACACTCCCAAGAGAAAAAATGCTCACTAGAGTTTGTATGGGGAAAAACAATTATTCCCCTTGTGATGATAGAGAATATTCCTTGATTGATACTCCTTTTAAATTTGAAAATAAAATAAAAAATTAATTAAAGAAGGAAAAGTCTATTTTCAAACATCCTAAATATCCTAATCTACCAACAAACCTTTATGGAATAACTACCTATCCTATCTCCCAAATGTTTTTCCTAAGTTAAAATCATTACTACCACTATACCTAGGCATTAGTTTTGAATTAAGGACAAACGAGATTGCTTTGCATGGAAATTTGATTTAGAATTCCTCTTAAATTTGATTGGATGGGATCTCTTTTCTTTTAACTAACCTATTCCTCTCACATGTGTGCCTTGCTGCCTTGATTTACGTGGGGGGGAGTAAGTATTGGGGACACTAGTCTTTGGATAGTGTGCCTCATTTTTGGAAGGCTCACGTGAGCCTGGGTGGGTGGCTAGGGTTAGAAAGTTAGGGTTTTCAGAATATGGGATGTGGGTTAAGGTAGTAGGGTATAGTGGGTTAGGGGAAGTTAATATTTTTTTTTAAAAGAATTGTTAGTATGTTTTGTAAGTAGAAAGTTAGTTGGGGTCATGGCATGTGGGTTAGGTGTAGATGGGTTTGTTAGCTAGTAAAGGTTAATTTTTAATGAGTGTTAAGATAGTTTAGTTACTTTGTTAAATGTTAGGATTGTTTGAAAGTAAACTATAATTTAAGTAAAATAAACTTTGGATATGATAATATGTTTTCAAAGTTTTAAGGTTAAGAGTTTATGTTAGAATATTAGTATTATGATTAGTTTAGTAAAGTTGTACTTAGGATTTGATAATTTTAAATTTTAATATTAAATAATTTTTTTTAATTAGATAGTTGTTATGTTTAAAGTCATTTAGTTTATATGTTTTTAAATATTAAATAATTAGTGTGCTTTTATTTTAGTGTTAGATAAGTTTAGCTATTATAAATTTAATTTTAAATCTAAGTGAGTTTTAGTTAGAATGTTAATTTGTTTAAATGTTTAAGTAAAACTTATAGTTAAAATGTGTTAGTGTAATGTTAAGTTAGTATGTTTGAAGTTAAATTAAATTAAGTAGTTTGGTTGAAGAATTGTTATTTAGTTGTTTTTAAATTTTAGTTATCATGCTATTATTAGGAATGTTTTATTTTAAATAGATGATAGATTTAAACAAAATTATTATTTGAATAAAGTTTAAATAAAGTTTATTTAATTGTATGTTAGACGTTATATTAGTTAGTGAGTTTTTTTTATTCAACATTTCAAATAACTAGATTTATATTATTTAAATGGTCATTCAAATCAATTAATTATATTTTTCTTAATAGATATTTTATTGATTAATGTTAGTAGAATTAAAATTAATTGTAAATTATGTTTACTAGTTATCTTAATACTATTGTTCTATGGATGTAATATTTTAAGGGGTTATTAAAAATAATAAATTGTTAGGTCTTTTAACAAATTGAATTTAGTTTTCTTAATTCAATTAATTATTTTAAACAATGAAAGTTTAAATATAACGACCCATTCCTACCTGATGTTTTTAAACTGAATTGTAGTCTTAAAGTATCGATAGGAGATCTTGTATCTATCTCTCAGTGTACCTATACTTTAACTTATAAATCAAACAAAGAAAAATTCATCAAAACCCCATAATGAACTTATTAGCTCAATTAATTATTCTTTAAAGTAAAAATAAAAAAATTGGTGTGTTTTTGCCCCAAATTTTGGGCATGATAGAATTTTGGTGATTTTGTGTCTGATACCAACTGAGGAATGGATGTCACTTTCAGTAATTGGGGACTTTTAGTCTTCAATTAAAGATTAAAGATCAACAAGTTCTTGATGCTTTGCAAGTTTAAAGATCAATTATCTCAAGTGTTTTCAAACCAAGGTTGAGGACAACAAGTGATAGTCCAAACCCCACTAGTTCAGATAGAAGGATCTTCTCGAAGGAATTGCTAAGATCATTTTCTGGCATGAGAGTCTCTAAAAAGTTCTTAAAAGAGGAATGAAAGGGATGTTCACAAAAGATCGAATCCAAGAAACAACACTAATGTCTTGGCCATAAAGTCTAAGCGTGGTCAGGATATAGAAAGAAAATAAAAAGAAAAGAATAGTATTGAGAATGAAGGATTCTAAAAAGGTCTAAAAAGATGAGTAATCTAATAAATTGATACGGACTCAAAATAAGCTATCCAATGCCAAAACATTGCTTCATCAAGGAATCAAATGGAAACATTATGAATTACATGAAGCAAGTATTCAAAGGATTACTAAGAAATTCAAAAGGGACAACTAGCTAAGAGCCCTCGAATTGATTCTCTCATCTGGTCAAACAAAGGATTGACAAACAAATTTCATGGAGATTCTTGATGGATGAGCCAGATGGGGTGGAAGATTGTTTTTGAGTTGTTAGAAAGTTTTGATAGACTACATCATGATATGTCAAAGGAAATGAATACACACAAAACACACTAAACTTGGAGCTCGAAGATTCTAAGATTTTTTACTGCAAAGAGACTTAAAATATGCTTGTGGTAATCATGATTCAATTAGTCTTTGACACATGTCGGATGAATATTTTCTAATGAAAAAATGGCTATTTCATTTCTTCTTATTTTTTAGGGATATTTGTTGTGGTTCCATAAATGCACACCTCATTTTGACTAGAAATGGGGACCCCCTACTTTATTTTTTGGCTTTTTGGAACCCTAGTCTGGCCTCTACATCTTTTTAGGGTTTGTCTAGTGGTTTTTGACCCAAAATGGGTCCTCAATCGGGGAATCAAATTTGAAAAATCATTTAGGGGAGATATAATTAGTTTATAAAATAAAAGGGGCACACCAACACACCTCCCTAGGTGCACTAGAGAACCAAAATGCTTAATGAAGGGGCATCACCCCTTGGTGATGTGCACTTGCTTAGTTGTGTAGCTGCGTAGCACTAAGGGGTCTTGAGCTTGTATAAGCTAGGGGGTCCTCCATTCTCCTTACCTACTCTCATTCACCTTAGCTAAGCCTCCCTAGCTATAGCTCTGTAACACAAGAGGTGCACTCCTCCATTGTTTCCACCCCTTCACCCCTACAAAAGAACAAACACAAATCACTAATAAAAATCATAAAGGTGTGATGATGAACACCTTTTGGCTTCATTAAAACATTTTAAAAAAAATTTAAAAACCTAAAATTGAGCAAGTAGAACATTAGTTAAGGTGCATTGATGTGCGCTTTAAAAACTTCACACAAATACTTGTTTTGCACCAAGAGTTAAGCATTGGGTGCACATAAATGTACCTTATCTTAAGAGTTTTCCATGGTTTAAGGAACACCAAGCACACCTACCAAATGTGATAGGTACGCCATTTTTTTATTTTATTTTTGCATTTAAAGGTATTTAAACAGTTTTTTTTTGTTTTGTTTTTAGAGCATCTAGTTTTTAGAGGGTTTTATTAAAGATAGCATTGTAGTGTGATTAATCATTTTTCCTTTAATACTAGACTAATGGATCTCCTTTAGTGTAGATTCAATGGCATCTTCATCATCTTCCCTTGGCAAGAAAATGGTACCAAAACTAGTAGTGTTTAAGTTGGAAGGCATTCTGACAAAATCAAGGTTTCAAGATGACAACTTGGAGATTGAAGATACTGATTTGGGAGAATTTCTAAAGATATGAAACAAACCCACTAAGAGGTCCCAAATGGTCTTTGCACTCATCTGATTAGGACTTATCAATGCACCTTTAGACTTAGTGTTAGTGCAATCTTCAAAACTTATTATGACACTTGTAGAACACTTTGTTCTTGAGGAGAGGGTTATAAAGAGCATAATAGGAGAGATCATTCTAGATCTCTGACTAAAGAACATTGAGAAAGTGTTCCATCTCCCATACGTAGATCAATTCATTAGGATTAATTATGAGCAAGAAGAAAGATGGTATCAAGAACACATTGAAGAGGCTTTTGAGATAATCCAATCATCGTACCTTATTGAGAAGACTCCTCTGGGAAGGAAAACTAGTATAGTAAACATAGTCAGGGGATACATGAAAGAAGATATTGGATACTAGATCATACTCTTGAGTATAGTTATGGGTCTATGGGTAGATAGACATTTGAACATCTTCATAGTGCACTTTATTGAAACAATAAAGAAAGTAGAGGTGCCACTAGACTAGAATTCTACTCTTAGTCAAAATTTGTGTGAACAGTTGGTGGTAATGAAGAAAAAAAGGAAATTCTACATGACATCATACTTGCTATACTTATTGGACACAAGAGAAATAGATTATCTAGGGCTATACAAGAAGGGTAGCATGCAAGATGCTAATGGATGGCCATATATCATCTATCCTTAGCTAGTAAAGAAAAGACTCTAAGAGTAGAGCAAGGAATACATAATTTTTAATGATGCCTATATATTTGCTATAGTCTAATTCATAGAAGGAGATTATGCAAAGAGACTATCAAATGATACAGTGGAACATATATTATTGGTTGGGGTTTATTATATTCAATTTAGGGCATTCACATATTTAAGGGTGGTAGGTTCAACCATTAAACCTAAGAAGCTTCCGAGGTATCCCAATGATAGACTTGTTATCCTAGAGATCTCCCAACAACTCTTATCTACATATGAAAAAGTTAGAAAGTGGCATAAAACATGTTGGAGGTGGCCTATTATGATAGGACCTTTCTAGGTGGATCAATACAAAGATATCTCTTCTTTTGAGTGTGAGTTGGATCAATACCTCTTGGAAGAATACAATTCTCTATGGCCATGTTTTGATAATATTAGGAGAGTACAATATTTGGCAGGTAAAACATTTCAACATGAAGAAGCCATCAAAGATCATTGGATGAATGTGATAAATGACTATGATATTTTACTAAGGGGTTATTGTAGGATGACTTTGTATATGGTGGAAAAGGCCTTGAAAATAAAGATTTCATTAAAGATACTACAAAAAGACTCAAAGGAGTTAGTTGATCCTTTGTTCAACAGTGATAAAATTGGGGAATTACCTATCATGAATACTAAGGTTGATAGAGAAGAAAACTTAGATATCAACCATAAGGTAAGATACATCATCAAATTGATGCATGATTAGATTAATAAACCCTTCAAGCTTGATCCAATTCTTGAGACAGTCATCTTTCATGCACAAGCCCATCCGGCCAAAGGTAGAGGGAAAAAGGTCATCATCCCTATGTTTATAGCTCAGTTACTACTAAGGCTAGAAATGGTACACCAACTCAATAGGCTAGTTTTTTATTATAGAGCTTAGAAGGGCAAAGACAAGGCCAAAAGGAAGAGGAGTTCTCCTCAAAGAGTTGAACCTAAAGAAGGAGAAATCTCGACACCTCCATAGCAAGAGGAAGAAAACATATAAGGGCTGAATAATTGTGAAGCCACACAAGCCTAGGGTGATCCTCAAGTGCCAATAATTGTACCAAGCCAAACTAAGGCAAAAATTGAGATTCAAGAGGTTTAGCCACCTTTGTAAGCAAAAAAGGCCTCCCCCTTAGTGCCAAAAAGAAGAAAGATTAAGATTCCATCCCCAAACCTATTCTAGAAAAATGTGAAGAAGAGGGTGATGAGGATGAGGAGGATGATCTACCCTTGAGTCAAGTGACTCAGCTAGCTAGTGATATAGTGCAAGAACAAATAAGAATCTCTATATTTATGCCACCATCTATCCTATATGAACCATTACAAACCACCACATCAGAGGATGAGATGTAGCAATGGATAGATGAACAATATGTAGAGGGCACTGATATCTTTAAGATTGTAGATTTTGACTTTATGCCCATGGGTACCAAGTTGGCTGGGGATAAGATTAGAGACATGCCAACCAATCAACCTCAATAGGAGGATTGGACACACATGCCCCCTGAATCACAAGGACCTAAGATAGTTCTAGAATCCTAGTTGTAGGTCACATTTTGTGTTGACAAGGGATCGACCACCCCTCTACCTTCTAATAAAAAAATTAAATAAGTCAAGGTAGAACCTAAAGAATAGCCAAAACAAGTATCCACTAATGAAGTTTTGAAAGAATGAAAAATAGTTGAACAACCTCAATAGACTTCCTAGGACATAGAGGTGAGAACTGTGGACTCCACAAAAACAATGACTACAGATGAAGAGCCTTGACAAGGGGAGAAGACCCTAGAGAGGAGTGATAAGGGAAAGGGTATAGCTAAATATTCATCCTCTAAAGGAAAGTCCATAGCATAGTATGTTCCAAGGTGGCTCCGAAAAGAAGTGATTAGAAACAAGAAGCATCAGTTCACCACTAAAGAGGAGGATAGAATGGAATTAATAGAAGTTTTGAGCAAGCCTGATTCACCTCCAAAGAATGCAAGAGCATTAGCCTTCTTCATGAGTGATCAAAATTAGGACCCTTTTTCTCACATGGCTATCCCTCCTCCAAAATCTAATGTTGAAGAATTGACTCCTAGGGATTACTAGATCTAGGAGATCATGCTCAGGAAGCCAACCTTGAAAACTACAAAGCTAATGGTAACAATAGGGATGAAGGAGGTTTTCAAAAGTTTGGAACAAGATGGGGTGGAGTTGATAACACTTTAGCAATAGAATGAGATACTTAAGGGATATTTGAGTGAAGTTGTTGGCCCTTTGGATCCCATTAACCTTGAGGAAACTCAAAATGTAGCAATTTAGAGAAGGGATAGGAGAGCAGTTCAATTGGACCCATTTTTCAATGCCTATCAACAATGGCAAGATATTTTTGAAGAAAAAGGCATTTTGATCATCCAAGGGAATTTAAAGTTATTACATGTCATGAAGGATATAGCAGACAAATTGGGAGCAATTTTGAATCAAGATTTTTCCTTAATGGATGAGGTGCATACCTAGGGAAAGGATCTACAAGCATTATAGGTAATCAAAGGCTAGAGGTATGAAATATTGATGGATGTATATATAGTAGAGGATTTAGATAAATTAGATGATTGGATAGAGAAAATTATGGACTGTAATAAAGTGATGAAAACATTACACATGAAGATCCATAGACTCAAGGAAAAAGCCCAAGAGAAAATTTTGGAAGTCAAGAAACATTATAGCGATGCATGTTTAGAAATTTTTGAGGATGATGTGCAAAAGAAACTAATTCTAGTAGAGGTAGTAGTTGAGAGATGTTGGAAATATAGAAGAATTAACTAAGAGGGGGGGTGAATTGGTTACCACAAAATAGTTCAAATCCCTTAGATGTTAACAATAAATTTGATTGCTACTAATATTTGGTAAACATGTAGAAAATGTTGTAGCTTAGTAAAAGTAGAGTGTGATTTACTTTTAACTAATCTTAAACATTCATAGTGATTAACTTGCAAGCATAGAATAAATAACATAATCACATGAGACTCTAGGATTTAACATTGAAAACCAATATGGGAAAAACAACCAATGTAACTAGTTACTATTTTTCACTCTTCTAAAGTGAGCCCTATTAGGAGCCAACCTGATTAAAGGTTACAAAACACACTGTTAGGTGTGAACTTGTGAGAGGATTTAATCACCCTTTTAGGAGTGGCCTTGCAAGAGGTCTTAAAACAATTCAATGGAACTATCACCTTGTTAGAGGATTTACAAATCGCTATTAAACTAACTCTGTTAAGAGATTTTGGATCATTGTTACAATGGTAAGTGAGTAACAATGAAAATAACCTAAATGGGATGTAACTAAATTGATAATTACAGATCTCTATTCTACTTCATACTAGATCCTTCCTAATTGACTATTACTTTGCTTCTCCACAATCTAATCATCCTTTAGGTTTGTTCATACTTTCCTTCTTAATCAATCAATACACTTGCATACTCTTACACACACTAGAATTTCAACTTGACCTTTCATTTATACCATCCATATTATCAAGTCGACTTAATTACAAATTAAAATTACTAATAATCTTTATGATAGTTGGCTGGAATCAATACTTTAAATAATTAAACTTCATGTCCCAAATCAACAAAATCCTTTATTGGCCGATCCTGCTCGCTGAACACTAGTCCTAACATGATTTCCTATGTTAACCAATAGAAACTTGGTTAACACTAGGAACTTTTCAAAATCCATTGACAACTGAGTGAACTTGGTGAATAATAAATCTAACCAACTTTCCTTCGTTAACCATGAGAACTTGGTTAACAATACTTTCTACCATAATTTACTTCAATGCTCGAGTGAGCTTGGTAGACACTGTCTTCATAGAGTAATCTCTAGGAAAGCTTGGTAGCCAAGAAAAACTATCTTGCTGACCAAGTGAGCTTGGTAAGCACTGACTGACAAGTGATATTACATTTGTGTAACATCAAAGAAAACACACAATTAGACAATTGTATCCAACAATCTCCCTCTTCGACATTGATGGCAACACAACATGTCATAGCACAATGAAATTTGAAAACAAGACCTTCTAAGATAGAAAGTTTCTCCCTCTTAGATTTGTATACCAAAAGCTTCTCTAATGTAGTAATCTCCCTCTATGAAGGAATTACCTTACCACAAGCTTCTCTAATGTAGTAATCTCCCTCTGTGAAGGAATTACCTAGCTTTGTCTCAAAAAAAATTCTAGAAAGATATGACGATAAACTCTCCCTCTTTGACAATAGATGCCAAAGACAACACATACAAAATCAGTATCCATGTACCTTGAGTACTAATTCATATGCAATATTCTCTTGATTATGCAACATCAACTAATAGATCTTCAACTTGGTTCCTATTGATGCATCACTAAAACTTTATTTAGTGAGCTACGGATAGGGGAATGACCCCTAACTTACCTCTTAGATACAAGAATGCATCCTTAGGTAATGGCTTCGTAAATATGTCTACAATCTATTCTTTTGTATAGACATATTCCAATCTGATTTCTTTGTCCTAGACCAATTCTCTGATAAAATGATAATTTATTGCAATATGCTTGGTTTTGGAATGCATCATTGGATTCTTTGATATATTAGTTTCACTTGTATTATCACAAAACATGACAACTAGTTCTCTGATTTCAACCTTCATGCCTTCCAATAATTGTTTAAACCAAACAATATTAAAACAATTCACTACTGCTACAACATATTCTGCCTCTACTATGGATTGGGATGTGCAATTTTTCTTTTTACTTGTCCAAGATACCAACCTTTTACCAAGAAAGAATGCTCCACCACTTGTACTTTTTCTATCATCAATATTTCCTACTCAATCAGCATCAATAAATACTTTTAGGCTGAGATTTCCTCCAAGTTTATACCATAAACAATATTCTTTAGTGCCTTTCAAATATCTCAAGATTCTTTTCATTGCCATCATATGATTTTCTCTAGGTTTTGCTGAGAATCTTGTCAACATACCAATTGCTAAAGCAATATTAGCTCTTGTATGAACTACATACTATAATTTTCTAATCATTGATCTATATAAGGTCTGATCTACCTCTTTTGAATCATCATCTTTAGTAAGCTTTAATCCAATACACGTGGGGGTTCCAACTAGTTTTGAATCTTCCATAACAAAATTCTTGAGCATGTACTTGATATACTTAGACTAAGTGATGTAGATACCATTCTTGCTTTGCTATATCTAAAGACCAACAAAGAACTTAATCTCACTAAACATAGACATTTCAAATTCTTTGTTCATTTCCTCTAAAAATTCTTTCCATGAATAATCATTCCCTATAAATAAAGTATCATACACAAATATTTTTTCCAATAAAATATTGTTATCTTTTCTTTCCTTGATATAAAAACTACTATTATCAATAGTTCTCTAGAGACCAATCTGTATACGGTAGTTGTGCAACCTCCCATGCTCTAGGAGCTTGCTTTAGACCATACAATGCTTTTTTGTAATTTTTAGACCATGTCCCTTTTGTCTGGATTACCAAAACCTTTTGGTTTTTCAATGTAAAAATTTTCGTCAAGAATACCATTGAGAAATGCAGATTTAACATCCATCTAATATACCTGAAATCCTTTATGTGTTGCATATGCAAGTAAGGTCCTAACATCTTCCAATCTTGCACCATGAGTAAAAGTCTCATCATAATCAATGCCTTCTTCTTGAGAGTAGCCTTTACATACCAATCTAGATTTGTTTCTTGATACCTTACCATCTTCATTCAACTTATTCCTAAATACCCATTTTGTTCCAATCAAATTTTTATCTATAGGCCTAGGTACAAGAGTCCAAGTTTTTTTCTTCTCTATTTGTTCTATTTCTTCATTCATAGCCTCAATCCAACTTTCATTTTCCAATGCATCTTTAACATTTCTAGGTTCAAAATTAGCAAGTAAACATGTACCTTTTAGCTTACTTCTTGTCATAGTACCTTCTCATTTATCTCCAATAGTCTGATCTGGTGCATGATGCCTTTTGACTTATTTGGCCAATATAGGTTCCTTTCCTTTTGAATGAATTGCATTGTCATCCTCTTGAACTTCAACTTCTAGCTCTAGTTGATTAGACTTGGTAGGCATTGGCTTGATAGCTTCAGAATGTGACTCGAGTCCTTATGATTTAGTTTGAACTTCTTGCAATTTGGTGACTAAGAAAGACTCGAGAATAGAGGTCTCCTTATTGACAAATTTGTCTAGCAATGTATCAAGTTCGATGTAAACAAATCTCCTATAATCTTTTGGTTCATTTTTTGCTTTCTTCTTTAGTCCTTTCTAAAAACTCATCAATTCTCACATGTGCACTTTCTATAATTTTATGAGTAGACAAATTCAAAAACCTATATGCATTACTTATGCAAGAATATCCTAAGAATATATCTTCATAACCTTTTACATCAAACTTTCCTTTTCTAGATTCTTTCAAGATATAACATTTACTTCCAAATATTTTCAAGTAACTTACATTGGGTTTGTATCCATACCATAATTCATAGGGAGTTTTATATGAGTCTTTCTTCAACTGTATTCAATTTAAGGTATGAACTACAATGATGATGGCTTCCTTCTAGTATTTGATAGAAACACTATTTTTAATCATCGAATTCCTTGAACAATCCATGATGGATCTATTTCTCCTTTTAGCTATTCCATTTTTCTCAAGAGTTCTAGGGGTTGATACCTATCTTTTAATTCCTCTTTTAATGCAAAAGTTTCTGAATTCATTAGAGATGAATTCACCACCTCTATCTAATCTTAAGAATTTTAGTATTTTCCCTATTTCCTTCTCTATCCTTGCTAGATACCATTAGAATTTTCTCTAAGATACATAACAATCATCATTCTTGAATAGTCATCGACAAAAAGAATAAAGAATTTCTCTCCACTATAGCTTTTGATTCCAATAGGTCCACACAATTCAGTATGCACAATTTCCAATATATCTTTAGATTTATACATTTTTCTTTTAAAACTAGTCTTTCCCATTTTGCCAATTTGACAGTTCTTGCATAGTCCAACATCTAGTTTCTTCAAACTAGGAATGCCTCTTACTTTCTTGAATTTTCTTATTTTCACCATATTATCAAAATTTGCATGACATAAACTTTTATGCCATAACCAACTTTCTTTAACTTGAGCAATAAAACATGAGTTATCACCAAGATCAAGATAAAATAGGTTACCTTTTGTTTGTTTTCCTAATCCAATTAGTTTTCCTTTTTCATCCAACATTCTTGCCTTTCCATGCATGAATTCCACCCTAAATCCAATGTTGATTAATTGTGCCGCACTCATCAGATTATGTTTTAGTCCTTCAACCCAATAGGCATTGTCACATACAAGTTATTTGGTTAATGAGATTCAACCTCTCCCTTTTATGCAACAAGGTTAATTGTTTCCAAACCATATACTACCACCATCATAGTCTTCAAAGTGTTCAAACTTTGTTTTATCACTAGTCATATGATGTGAACATCCAATATCTATGATCCATGTGTCATTCTTATTGACATTAGAGATAAGTGCCATCTTATCTTCTTCATCATTAGATTCATCTTTCACAGTAATGTACACTATTTCATTTTCACTATTATATGATTCCTTAGCCATAAAACAAGTCTTCTTACCTTTGTCCTTGAATGATTTGAGATTTTTGAAATCCTTTTTACCATTGCACTTATGACTTTTCTTCTCATCTTTGCTTTCTTTGTTTGGGCATCTGGTAGCAATATGACCAATTTTTTTACATGAAAAACAAATTAGGGGAACTTTACCTTTGTATTTTTCCTCTACCTCTACAATATTTCCTTGCAAGTAAAGCTTCAACAATGTCAAGATCACTATCAAAAAATTTCCTCTGATTCTTCTTCACTTTCTAACTGAATGTCATTTATTTTCTTGCCTTTCTCCTTAAGTGAAAGTGTAGCCTCAAATGTAGATTCAATATTCTTGGAACCTTTCCTGCAAGCACAAAAAGCTTTGATACCAATTGTTGGAAATATAGAATGAGTAACTGAGAGGAGGGGTGAATTAGTTACCACAAAATATTTAAGATCCCTTGGATGTTAACAATAAAATTGATTGCTATTGATTTTAAGTAGACACATGACAAATGTTGTAACTCATTAAAAGAAGAGTGTGATTTACTTTTAACTGATCTTAAACATTCATAGTGATTAACTTGCAAAGAAGAGTGTGATTTACTTTTAACTAATCTTAAACATTCATAGTGATTAACTTGTAAGCATAAAAGAAATAACATGAACACATGAGACACCAAGATTTAACATGGAAACTCAATATGGGAAAAACCACCAATGTAACTAGTTAGTATTTTTTACTCTTCTAAAGTGAGCCTTGTTAGGAGCCAACCTGGTTAAAGGTTACAAAACACATTGTTAGTTGTGACCTTGTTAGAGGATTTAATCACCCTATTAGGAGTAGCCTTGTAAGAGGTCTTAAGAAAATTCAATGGAACTATCACCTTGTTAGAGGATTTACAATTGGCTCTTAAACCAACTTTGTTAAGTGAGTAACAATGAAATAACCTGAATGAGATGCAACCAAATTGTTGATTATAGATCTATGTTTTTCTTCATACTAGATCCTTCCTAATCGACTATTACTTTGCTACTCCACAAGGATATCTAACCATCCTTCAAGTTTTCTCATACTTTCCTTCTCAATCAATCAATACACTTGCACACTCTTACACACACTAGAATCTCAACTTGACCTTTCATTTATACTATCTAGATTATCAAGTCAATTCAATTACAAATTACAATGACCAATAATCATTACCATAGTTAGCTGGAATCAATACTTGAAATAATTAAACTTCATGTCTCAATTCAACAAAATCCTTCATTGGCTGACCCTATTCAGTGAACACTGGTCCTTACATGATTTCCTATGTTAACCAATAGAAGCTTGGTTAATACTATGAACTTTGCAAAATCCTTTGACAACCGAGTGAACTTGGTGAACACTAACTTTGACCAACTCTCCTTTGTGAACCATGAGAACTTGGTTAACACTAATTTCTACCATAATTTCCATTGATTCCTAAGTGAGCTCAATAGACACTATCTTCATAGAGTAATCTCCAAGAAAGCTCAGTAGACAAGAAAAAATGTCTTGTTGACCAAGTCAGCTCGGTAAGCACTGGCTAAAAACTGATATGAAATTTGTGTAACATCAAAGACAACACACAATCAAACAATTGTATCCAATAGAGAGATTCAGAAGGACTTGTGAAGAATTTTTTGATGGTGATGGTATCAGGTAGGCATTTTAGATGGAGGAAGCTTTGTTAGAACTTGATAGGAAACTCGAGGATTTTGCAAAATCCTGCATAGAAGTGGATAACTACAAGAAAAAAGTAAAAGATAAATATGAAGCCTTAGATTTGGCACATGGAGTGTAGGTCACTGAGATAATTGAGAAATTCAAGGGCAAATAACTAAACATAGCTCTAGTATAAAGGGGAACAAAACCCAGATGCCAAAATTTCAATTTTGACATTTGGTGAAATTTTGAATTTTTTGGCTTCTAAGGTGCACTACTATGTAGCTACGCCAAGTATGTTGAGTTCGTTGGTGTGATTTTTTGAAAAAAAATTTGCAATATTTTTGAATAAGTTAAAGGTGTGCTACTATGCTAGGTGCACTTCTTTGGAAGTGCACTATTCCAAAGGTGCACTGATATTTAACTGCTAGTTCCAAAATTAGAGCTTTCCATGCATCAAAAATGCATTATGACAATAGTTTAACTTTGATAGACACCCAATGAAGATGGAGCTTCTATTTTTGAAACTTACAAAGACTTCTACATCAACTAAAGGCTCTCTTCTTCTTATTTTCTCATGTTTTCTTTGTATTATGACATGTAAAGGCTCATGCATCTAATTAATGATATAAAAACTGATAGAGTCCTACTAGGCACCAGTTAGAGGGTTAGTATGTACATAATTAGTTTATTTTATTAATTTAGAATTATATGATTGCATGAAGATATCTCTCACTCTCAACACAAATTGAGGAGATGATTTCTTATAAATAAGGGATTGTAATATGTAATCAAGGTTGTCGTTATATTGTAATAATATATGCTTTTGGTGCTCACATTTGATGTGTAGGGATTCTTGCCTAAGTGTGTTATGTTTTGTGAATGTATTTTCAGAGAATGTGATTGAGCCTAAAATTTATTATATTATTTCTAGTTGTGCAATCTTTTAATTTTGGTACTTGCAATAGTTTTACGAATTCCATTAACATATCTAGTTTGAGAAGAGCACCCATTTTGTTCCTACATAACTTTTTGTCTCCCATGAGTGCACCTTCTGTGGCCTTGCGATTTGATGAAAAGTGAAATATCTTATAGTTGCTAAATTCCCATTGACAATTGCATCAGTGGAATTAAGGAAGCACTACTCCTACTTTCATTTTTTACCTACTGATTTCTTCAAAGGCTTAACTCCCAAACATGTTATTTCCCTAGCTTATGTCCATTACGATTTTATCTTCATGTTATTTGATTAAACCTCTTTTCACTCTACTTTCATTATTTGTTTTACTAACCCATTGTTAAATTAGGAATTCATATTAGTTGCATAGTTAAATTGCATTCATCATAAAATAGAAAATACAAAAAAAAAAAGTTCTTTTGTGTGTTTTATTCTTTTGAAGTAGTGAACCGATTTTACATCTTATCTAAAGTCATCAAAACTAGAAAAAGCATCTTCATGAACATTCAAATTTATCTTCAACTAAGTGGATTCCAGTAGGTCACAAGATCACCTAGACCCTTGGAGTTGATTCTCGGATTAGCTTTTCAAGAGAGGTGTTTGAAAGGATTCCTCCCATTCAACATCATGCAAAATGATAGTTCAACAATATCTAGCATCAGGAATTGTCTTACAAGGTATAAAATGATGCAGGATCATCTTGGGTGAGGGTAATCTTGCATCACCTAAATATATTTTTATTTTCAACCTTTTCTATTTTAATTAGGAGTAGTAGATGGGGGGTTACATTTTAAGGAAACTTACTATTTTAAACAAGTTTTCCATATGAGTTTAGAATGTCCTAATTTTAGAGGTGGATATTCATCTCAGATATATCAACCTACCAATTAGGGCTTAGTGCCATATCATGTGTATTCATAGATTTATTATGGATTTTTGGTTTGTAATCTTAGTACATAAACTTTAGGATCACCATTGGAGGCCTTAGATTGCCTAGATGAGGTCTAAAAGATTGATACATGGGCACTTCCACATATTTAAATAGGTAGATCAAGAGTTAGGGTTTTAGAAAAGTGGTTATAATAACCAATCAGAACAATGATTTGAGAATTATGGTCTTTTGAAGTTGGGCTAACCAAAATTTCAAAAATATATTTGGCCAACTTTATATGTATTGTTAGGGTATGTCAGCCTTAGATAATAAGTTTGAATGTTTAGAATCTTATCAGGTGACATAAAATTTCCTATTTAAAAAATGATTGAACATTGTCTAGGATAGCTCTGGGTGATAATTCAAAGCTTGATCTTGTAGATTACTATAATGAAGATGCCTATGTGTATTAGCATATTGTAATTGTGAATTATGTAATTTTGCATTCATGGAAATAACAAGAAACTCATATTGTTTTCTTGCAATTACTATTGTTTCTTTGTTTCTATTATGTGTTTATGGTATTAAAGGGAGCACTTGATCCCACACCTAGCCATAAATGTTTGTCAAGCACCATAAAAAGTTTCAACCTACTATATTGATCACCTCTACTTGACCATTTTTTTGAGGATGGTATGGTTAACAAAATTTGAAGTGTGTTCCTAGTTTTTTCATCAAAGTTTTTTGGAAATGCCCTATGATTTTCACATCCCTATCAAAGATTATGCTCATTGATAAGCCATGAATTCTTAGTATGTCCTTCAAAAAGAGATGAAAAATATATCTAGAATCATAAATTTTTTTACAAACTATGAAATGATGCCAAAGCATCGTGGGTGTGAGGGCATTCTTGCATCACCCAAAAATATATATTTTTTGACATTTTCTATTTTAATAAGAACTAGTAGACATGGGGGTTACTATTTCTGGGAACTTACTATTTTTAGTTAGTTTTTCATATGCGTTTAGAATGTCTTAATTTTAAAGGTGGATATTCATCTATAATATATCAGCCTACCAGTTGAGGCTCAGTCCCATATCATGTGTATTCATGGATTTATTATGGTTTTTTGGTTTGCAATTTTAGTATATATACTTTAGGCTCTCAAGGCCTTAGAGTGCCCAAATGAGGTTCAAATACTTGATGGATGGGCACTTTTGTGAATTTGAGCACGTAGATTAGGAGCTAGAGTTTCCAGAAAGTGGCTATAATAGCCAATCAGAGCAACGGTTCAAGAATTAGGGTCTTCCATATTTGAGCCAACTAAAATATCCAAAATAAATGAAAAAAATGTATTTGGCCAACTTTATAACTATTTTTTGGGTCTATTGACCCTAGGTATTAAGTTTTAATGTCTAGAACCTTTCCAGTTGACATAAAATTGCCTATTTAAGAAATGTTTGAATATGCCTAGGATAGATCTTGGTGATAGTTCACAACTTGGTCTTGCATATTACTGTAATGAAGGCACCCATGTGTGTTAGGATATTGAAATTGTGAATTTTATAACTCTTCATTCATGATGATAATAAGAAGCCCATATTTTGTTCTCACAATTACTATTGTTTCTATGTTTCTATTATGTGTTTATGGTATTAAGGGGAGCACCCTTCATCATAAAATGACTCATTTTACTAAATCTATCTACTAACACAAATGAACTATCAAAACTAGTAATTTTCATTGATTATCCCATTATGAATTCCATACTAAGACACTCCCATGGTCTATTAGGAGTTAGTAAAGGTTGGTACAATCCTCCATTTTAAGATGTTCCCTTATCTTTTTGGCAAAAAGTGTATTGTTCTAAATATACATTTATATCTCTCTACATCTTTAGCCAATAGTAGTACCTTTTAACTTGGTCCAATGTCTTATTGAAGCTAAAGTGGCCACTATGACCCCCATTATGCTTCTCTTGGATGAGGTTTCCTTCATAGACCCTTTGGGAACATATAGTTGGTTCCCTTTAAATAACAACCTAGTTTGAAAAGTATAGTTAGAAAATTGGTGATAAAAATGATTATTGAAATCAACACATAACTTGTAGGCTTCTATGAAGTTTTCATCACCCTTATTTAAAACCCTTGAATGCCAATGATTTGTAGCTGTATTTCTTGGACAATGAGAAACCTCCTACTACGTTCATCTATTTCCTTTTTATTCTACCATTTTTTATCTTTAATATTGAAGGTGTTGGCTCAAAAAAACTCCATATATTTTATATGTTTGAGACTCATATTCTCTTGTGTGATTATGAAGCTTAATTCTTGATTATGAGTGTAGAATACAAACTCTTTGCAAAAAATGTAGTGTCTCCACTTCCTAAGGGCTTGAACCAATGAGTAAATTTTTAGGTCATAAGATGAGTACCTTGATTTAGCCTCATTCAAATTAACTAAAAAATGTTAGACATCTTCCCTCTTGAATCAGGACTTCTTCCATGACTATATTACTTGCATCACATTCTATAATAAAAAAACTTGTCAAAATTTGTTAACACTAGGATGGATTGTTTAGCTGCCACATTTTTCAACTTCTCAAACCCTTAATTAGCCTCCCTTTTCCACTTGAACTTAGTCTTGATTCCACTTTTGATAGTATCTATAATAGGTGCATATATCTCACTAAATCCTCTAAAAAAATTCCTATAAAACTAAGTCAATCCATGAATACTTCTTACTATAGTCCCAATTTTTGGAGTGGGTCAATTAAGAATGGGTTCTACCTTCCTTGGGTCCATTTTCAAATCACTTTGTTAGATTACAAAACCTAAGCACATAAGCTCTTTCTTGAACAATTAACTCTTCTCTAGGTTAAGGGTTAACTCCTCTTCATGTAACCTCCTTAACACAATATCTAGGTTCTTTATATGTTCTTATTTTTTCTTGCTAAATATGAGGTTATCATCATGATAAACTAATACAAATATTCCTATATAATCCTTCAATACTTAATTCATTACCCTAATAAATGTACTAGGTGTATGTTTGAGCCCAACGTAACTAACCACTCATAAAAACCCTCTGTAGTTTTGAAGATTGCCTTCCATTAATTCCCTTCTTTCATTATAATTTTATGATACCCACTTTGAAGGTCAATTTTCATAAATTACTTGGTACCCCCCAAAAAATCCACTAAGTCTTGTATTTTGGGAATGGGAAAACTATATCTAATTATTATCATATTTATTTCCCTAGAATCAATACACATTATCCACTTACCTCCATTCTTTGGTGTCAAGACAACTGAGACACCATAGTAATTTTCCATTGGTAAATAAGGTGTTTGATGTGTCTTTAAATCTCTTTATTTAGTTTGGTGTCATATTGTATGTAGTCTTCTTAGACAATGATGCCACTATCACAAAATTAATCTGATGTTTGATAGCTCTTTTAGGAGTTAATGTTGTTGGTCCCCCATCACTAATGTATTATCATGAAACTGATCCAATATTTTCTTTATCTATGTATCTATAGGTTATTTCTTTTGGATTACCTTCGTCCTTAGTATTCACAACAATAGAAATGCCAACTTATTTTCCATTCTTGAAATCATGTAAGAACTATGTCCCATTCATTGGGAGCAATTTTGAATCCATTGAGATATCTTCTCATTTTTTGACTAAGTATTTCATCTTGTAGGTTGCCACGTTTTTCTTTAAAGAGTATAGTTTCTTATTTCCATGATGGATTGCATCTGTGTCATATTTCCATGGTGTTCCTAGTAGAAGAGAAAACACATCCATGAGTAAAACATCATGAAGAAACTTATCTTGGTATACCCCAATAACAAACTCAACCCACACTTTCTCATTGACAAAAAAAATGCCCCTTGTTCATTTAGGTAACCTTGTATCGATTGGTGTGAGGTTTAACTTCAACTTTTGAATAACCTCTTTTCAGATTATGTTATTTGTAGAGCTTGAATCAATGATGATCCTACACAGTTTTCTAAGTATCTTCCACTTTATGCTAAATAGAGCCCTCCTTTTTTAGGTTCCTCATTGATAAGGTATTTTATCATAAATCTCCTAAAGATAATATTTTCTCAACTTTCTAAATCAACATTCACTTTAGGAGTTCTTGCACTACTAACTTCTTCTTGGTCATCAATAAATTTCTTCTCACCATGTGATGATGATGTCTTCTAAGGACATTTATAGGTAGGGTGGCCTAGTTGAACACAACTATAACACTTCATGCTTGAAAAATGAGAACCTCATTCCAAATCCTATAAATCTACCTCTCCACCACTATTGAACCCTCTACCTTTGATAAAATTGTTGGAATTAATAAGTGGGAAGATTTACTTTTGAGAGGCCTTCTCCAAATTTAGCTTTTAGCTTTTTAAGAAGCTTATCCTTCTTTTTCGAAGTGGAGGCAATCTTCAAATTCATATCCACTTTTGATCTAACCACATCATAAGTTCTAAAATGTGGTGCACCCTTGTCTATCTCCTCTGCCAATAATGCAATTATTGCTACTGATGCTTCATTTATGTTTATTTCATACTTGAGAGGTTTTAACCATCTCACTCTTGGTATGGTAGCTTGAATGTATGTGTAATCAATATCTACAAGAAAACATACATCATTTACATGTTTCTCTACTAATGATACTAGAATTTTGAGCCTTTTCTTTATTGTCTTCTTAAAGTCCTTAAAATATCTAGTCATTAAGGTCTCAAAATTAGCTCCCATTTGCTCTATGTATTCATTGACTTGAGGTATGATTTAACTATCAGTTTCCCATGCAACTTTTCCAAATGAAGGAAATTCATTCTGAACGTAAAAGAAAATACATATCAAAATGGCACCAAATTTTTATTGGGCTCCTTAGGTTCTTATGATAGCTACTAAATTCTCATTTATCTATTGTAGTTGTAGTTCTATAAGATCATAGGTATGATCTTTCTTCACCAATTTGTATCCTACATCTACTGCAATGCAAGGAATACTGTTGAGTCTACTAGATTGGTACAATTTGTGTGCTATTACCTTAATAGTAAAGTCAACTAGAGGGTCTTGGATAGTGTCATTGTCATCCCTCTTTTATTCCACTTAGCACCTGTGCTCTTCTCAATTGCCTCCTTTGCATCACTCATAAGAGTCTTTGGTTGATCTAGGGTTGGGTACCTTATCACTTTATGTACAATTCTCTTTGTGATTTGTATAGGGCCATCCTCCAATCATACACTTCCATCATGCATTCTACTCAATACTAGTGTAATCCATTCTATCTTGAACATTGTAGGGAATTCTAGGGCACACATTAAACCCTTGTTTTCAACAATTTTGTATTCTTCTTTCAACACTCCATTTTCACACTATTTCTCATATGCCTCCCTCATTTCCATGTCACCATGGCTCCAATCTTGCAATTATAGAATTTCCTTATATCTTGAACCATTAAAACCTTAGGAGGTATGATGGATAGGGCTCCAGCTAGGTCATTTTTATATGCAACTTTAGGTATTGGACGAAAATTGGGTTGTCTAACCTCTTTGGACACTAGCTGGACTTCAAATGATTCCTTCTCCTGATTTTTTCTAGAGCTAGAATCTATTTTACACAATCTAGGGTTTTTTCACAAAGAAAACACAAAACTGCATAGCTTGACATAGGCATAAATACTTTGAAATTGATGGTATCATGCTAGAATGCTGTTGAGATCTTCTTATACATTGGATTCTTTGCTTTGGATTCACTCTGTGCTCTTTCTCATCTTTGCTCTTCATTTGTGGTGAAGAAAAATGATTGAAAATATGATATTATACCCTATTTTTATTGCATTTAATGCTTAGTGTGGTTACAACTATCTACTTGGCTTCTAAAGGATTCTACACACTAGTACAAAAAGAACAATATATCACTAAATAAACTACTAAAAATTATAGATATATGACCAAATTTGATCATGTGACCATTGGTAGTTTATTTTCGGTCATTAATCTAGCAACCAAATTTATGACTTAACTATTTTTATCAATAATTTGGTCATTGATTTGATCATTTATTTGGTAATTTATTTGGTAAATATGGTAGTATATTTGGCTGTATATTTGGTAGTTGATTTGATATTTGATTTGGTAGCTGATATGGTAGTTTAGTCAGTAGTTTATTTGGCAGTTTATTAGGTAGTATATTTGATAGTATTTTTGGTAGTTTATTTGGTAATTTATTTGGTAGTTGATTGAGTAGTTTATTGGGTAGTTTATTTGGTAGTATATTTAGTAGTTAATTTGCTAACATATTTGGTAGTATATTTAATCACGAGTTTAATCATATTAAGATGTGATGGAATTGACCCACCATCCTCCTACTTGTAAAGTAGGTGCTCTTCCATTGAGCTAGTACCCTTTAAAGAATAATGCATAAGATTGTTAAAGTTGCAATAACTATCATTTTGTTGATAAATATTATACATGTATAAACATGAGACATTCCTAGAACCAAACTCTTGAATATGGTTCTTATGGGAAATTTTAAATAGCTCAAAAAAAAAAACTATATTAGTTCTAGAGATAAGTTAAGCTTATTAATCAACTATTAACAAATATCATTCTTAAGAGATCTAAACCTGATAGCTATCACAAATATCATTTTTATGGCTATTTGAACTATTCCTAATTTAATAGATTGGATATAGTATAACATACTTCCTATCATACTTAAAAATTACAAATTTATAAAGGTAATTAGATTTTGTATGCTTTCTTGGGAGCAACAGTACATTCAAAACATTTTTGCAAACTGAAAGAAAAACTAAATACAAATTGGGATAACAAACTTGGAAACTCAAAGAAGATAGTGAAAGTGGGATTTGAAGCATATCCATCACCAAAAAAGAGGCATTTTTAAAAATAGTAGTCCTTAGTAGATTTGATAGAAGAAAGTGCATGTGCAATGGTGTGGCTTTGAAGCTTAATCACACCCCTAAGGGTTATTTATGCATAGACATGGGCTTTCATCACCATCGAAATGAGCTTTAACTAATTACTATGATTGTAGTATTCAAAATGTGGCTAGTCAGACTTGTCCATTTACAAACATTCTTCTATGTTTCAAAAAGTAATTAAAATCTAAAATCAGCATATAACTGTGCATAGTAGTTTTTTTATGGGATGAACTATAAGTGTTTGTATATATAGTTAGGAACTAGAGCTGCCCTCAACCTCTCATACATTATGAAGACAAATTTGGAACAAGAAATCTACAAGAAACACAATAAGCACATAATATAGAAATTTTAAAATTACCAATAATTCAGCTCCTGATCCTATATAATTTATTTATTTTTAAAGAAACACTTAGTATGCAATACTCCAAGACTTACCATAAAAGAAAAGTGACAAAAGTTTTAGAACTCCAATAGTCATACAAAATCTTGAAAGAAAATAAAAGTAAAAGAGTAGCATCAACAATAAAAATAGCAAAATCATCAAAATATAGTCATTTTATGAACACTAATTGTCCATCATTGGAGAAGATAGAAAATATTACCTTCCCACCACTTTCTTTGTGTCTTCTTGACTGTTAAAAGCACCATTTCCTCAAGGTAACCACTATTAATAGATGAATGACATTTGAAGCAGTGAGGTGCAGAAGCATTTTATTAATTCTTTGGAATTTTAATTGGAATATGTTTTACCAAATTGAAGAATGGTGTGTTCAGTTTTTATTAAGAAGTTTCTTTAAATTTCCTGCAATCTAGTTCGAGATTTCAAAAAGTCTAATAAGTCTATCTTGACTGGTTATCTTTTATGCTCATTTTGTTTTTCGAATGATAGCATTTGGTTAAAAAATAAGAGAGTTATTTGTGTTTTATTCTTGACTGGCATAGACAAAAACAATCTTAGTGTGGGGGCCATATCTCCCTAATGCATTGTTGGATTTTTATGAGCCTAATTACGCCCCTCTTCACTAAAGCGATTGACAAGTTTAGCTTTGGTTCAAAAGTTATGAACCTTTGCATATAGGTCTATCCAAAATGGAAAAATTGAAATCCACATGTTAGAGATTAATTAGTTATTTATTATTATGTTTCTCCATGATAGTGCTTGAATATGTGTAGAAAGACATCAAAGCTTTTAATGTTTTGGGCATCACATTTGGTGCTGATAATGCATGGAGATAGGGGATGGTGTTCAAGAAACTGTTATATAGATCTCATGTTAGGTATGAGCTATGTAAAGGATTTTATGATAGTGCTCGGCCATAGGTGTGTAGCCACAGGTTGACAATAGTGAGGGAGAAGCTAAAAAAAAGAAGAAGGAAGCTGTGGGTGGTTCTATGCAAGTGATAGCATGAATGCTTGCCTTGTGTGCAGATTATGACAGATCATGAGACAACATCAAGAAACATTAGGGTGGTGATTTATGGCACAAAGTCTGAAGTTAAGTAGCTACAAGGATTAATTAGAGTGTATCTCCTAGCATGTTACATCATTCAATCAAACATTAAACATCTAAATAAGCCCCTGATTAGAGAAGAGAGTGCTGAAGCAGTCAATAGGTGTAGCTTTCAGTATTTCACATGTGAGTATTGGAGGAAGGCCAAATCTAACCAACGCAAAGAATTTGGAATCATGCTTAATCTCTACAATTTTTAAATGAATCATGATGTTTAGAATTTTTTATTTAAACCAAAATAATAGATTCTAAAAATAAAGAAATGGATATGGTTCTGAATTGGATGGGTTTGGGAGAGTAAGAAAAGTAAAGAAGACAAAGTAGGAAGTGATAAGTTATTAAGGCAACCATGCCTATGAGAGTGGGGAGGTGTGAAAAGAAAAGAAAAGTAAAGTCGTTTAACATTAATTTTTTTATTTATAAAAAATAATTAAGAAACTATTTCTCTATTTCTTAATGAGAATAAACAGGAACAAAAAGTATTTTTCTCAAAACATTCAATTGTTTTTCTCCAAAAAATTCAAATTTTCATGTATCATATAATGATAACCACAATTTAACAATAAAATAGCCACAATTCGAACAATGTTTTTGGCTTGGGAGTCATGACATTGATTGATGGGAATTATTTAAGAAAAATTTACCCATTCATATCTTGAAGACCAATGACAACCTTTTTCAACTAAAATATACATAATAGAATAGAAAATAAGTGCAATACAAATACAATGCCAACATAACCTTAAAAAATCCTCTAGACAGACAATATTGAAGTTGAATGAGACATGATTGGTCCTTTGAAGGCCAAGTGTAGGATGGCTTGGTAGTGGAATAGACACTTTCAAAAACTCCATTAATGGTCATTTTTAGTTTTGCAATAGTGTAGAATTTCATAATTTGGTGCAAGAGAATTAAAGATTAAGTTCATAGTTGTGATCTACCCTAACCTTGTACACTCAAATATCATACAAATAAATATATGTTGCTAGATGCTGTGTTTTTCTATACAATCCATGCATAAGCTGGAAACAACCAATGAGATGAGTTGAGGTAACCCTATTCAATTCTTTAGGCTATTTGAATCCAAAGGTCATATAAAAATTGCATATAGTTGTCTAGATGAATGTTTGAATAAGTTTAGGTGAAAAACTAAACTTACTGAGTTTTATGTTGAATGTATCAATGTAAGAGCTCATGTAATAGAAAAAATGTGTATTTATGTTCTATAACTAACAGTTCAAAAAAGTGAGATATATCAAGATTTGGGGGAAGGGTTACAAAGGACATACCTATTTGTTATTATAGCTAGTTTTGACACTCTTGTAAGGATAATCTGATTCGTCATCAATGCCACCATTGGAAATGATGAAGGGGAAAGAACTATCAATGATTCCTCCATTATAACCTTGGTTAGAGTTGTCACAGTCCACAAGTTCTTTCTCAAATAGGTATACTAGATTGCTAGTCATGATATTATTGATGCCTTCCATAGTAGCAATTGTGGAGAAAGCACAAAAAATCCCTAAAAAAATGTAGGACCCACTCAAAAACCAATTCTAGTCAAAACTAATTAGAACAAAAATTCTATCTTCAATTTACCATTTTACATTGATTTGGAGATCTAGTACTGCAATAAGCATGTAGGCACCTAAATTTTAAAAAAATGTAGAACTAAAATCTTGGCATCCACACAAACAGGCAACACCCCATACATACAAAGGAAGACAACTCCTGATGCAAAACAAGGAAGGCAACTCCCGATACACAATGGGGCAAGTAGCTCTCAATACACAACACAAACATATTAATCACACACCTTCAAAATTTTTTTATCTTTCTTCAATAACTGACCGTACCAAGCCATTGAAGAGACACACATGGAAAGCATAAAGACAACTCATACAGATCACCACTGATTATAAATGTAGTACATCCAAGAAAACTCATTCTAACCTTCAGAAGAAGAACTGGTGATAGACAATAAGGAGGCAACAAGGCCAAGTAAACAATAATGCATTAGTTACAAAATAGACTAAGGAGAATGTATAGATGTGAATTGATGCCATTCCAAAAAAAATTTCAACTAGTGTAACTAAAACTAACTGATGCTGCCAGCACGATCATACTTGAAATTCTGACAACTCACAAAGAGAGAGAGAGTAATAGAAACCTCTCAATACTAACTAGATGAACTACACAAAACCATAAGTGAGCTAGAACTCATATCAAATAACTAAGAAGAATGAATTAGCATGATAGAAGAGATTATCATTACACAAAATTTATGAGAATCCTTATTGCAAATAATTACAGGTAATTGATCTCTCATGTAAATACATAACTTTACCACTTCCTCTATTCCAATGTAAAAGACATTGCTAACTCAAAAATAGTTGTTGAATTATCTTCATTTCATCCATAGACATTATCTATCCAATAGGAAAGTTTCCTTACTCAAGAAAATGAGTATTTTTGCCTTACATTTTATAATTTTTTCAATTATTTTCTATCTTAAATTTTTTCATCTTGATAATATATTTTAACATTTTAACATTTTTTTGGTTAATCATTTATCTTTTTATAGATACCCTTCTTTCTTCCTGTTATCTCTCACATGGATATGGCACTTCACTTAATGCTTTTTTGTTGTATGCATTAGAGAATTTATTTGTGATTATAATATAACCATGTCTAAACTTTTGTTGTAATCTTGTAATTTAATTTTTCTCTAGATAGATGGAGTAGAAATGCCTAGAAAATGCTAATGCATAGATTGTGCAGGTGCATGCAATTGTTTGGCTTATGGAGAAGGGCTTGGAGATAAAGTTCCTTTAGACTCAGCTGATGAATGCTCTTTGAAATTTCTTGGAAAAGTTGGTATTCATTATATGTCTCCTTTTCCTGGTTGATTGACATATCAGAGTAATTTTGATATTTCTATTAATTTCATGTGTTATAGACTATTTTATTTGTTTAGCATGTATAAGATGTCAAATCCTTATTAAATACATTACATAGCTAATATTCTAGACAAAGTACCTAAATCAAATACAATTCCATATATAGGTTTGGAGTTTTCTTCCTTGAATCCCAAGAAACAGGTTTTAAAAAGTTGAAAAGTGAATTACAAGATTTTGGTGTAAGGAATACAAATTCTTTTAATGCCAAAGCTCCCAAAAATAGTAAGCCTGAATATTCATCTTTCTTTTCACTCAAATTTTGAGAGCACAAGTTCTACTATAATTGAATGTTACTTTTGAGTGCTATTGATGTATACTGGTCATTTGTTGACATTAGTTTAATTTTAAATTTGTAAGCTTCATACAACCAAATTAAATTTATCTGTTAGCTTAGACATTATTGCTCTGATGGCACAATACTCCTCATGCAACTATAGCTTATGATATTGCCAACATCTACCACATGTTTCTTATTAGCCTCTAAAGATAAAGAAACAATGTTTAAGATGATGACTTCATAATGCTTGTCTAAGTTCAATACAAATATGATCTATCTTACATACCACATATACATATTGAATTTTCACATAACTTTCTCAATTGACATTCTCTTCCATAAGAATTGATGATACAATAAAAATGAGATTCAAACAGTAATATTAAGGGCCTTGATCACCATAAGAGACATAGGCCATTTTTGCATAACCCCAAAATCAATGGTTAAATAAATGAAGTGGTCTAAATGAATTTCATCTTTTTACTCTCTAAAACATGAAACAATTTATAATATTGTACACCTCTATGCATAGTAGAGGAATATCGTTCTCCCTTTTCTTCACCAGACTTGTCTAGAGTATTGTACACTTCCATTTATGGACATTGTATGTCTTCTACAAGAAATGGATATACTCCACTTTTTACCTCAATCCATCTATATCCTGGAAATTTATTCAATCATTTTTCTTTCATAAGCTTTTTATCTTTTGTAATCCATCCCATCTTCCCACTAAAACTTAAATGTTTAACATGAGAGCATAATTTCTAGTATCTGCCGCCTCCCTCAAAATTCTAATTTTCTACATGTTCTCCTACATTTGTATTATGATAGATTCTACAGGTAGAAAGAAAAGCTCCCCATATGTGAGAATTTGGCTTTAGTGGCATGTTTTTGATAAAATTGTAGACCTTGTATAGATGGCCAGCCCAACCAAGAAAGTATACCATACATGTATAGTGCTCCATATTGGGTTTGATGCAATAATATTTAACCATGCAATTGAAATTTTGCCAGCCTTGATCAATTTTTTCTGAATGACTACATGTAGACAAAACAACAATGAAGGTGACATGATCTAGTTTTAAACCTTCCTTCTACATCTAATAAAACTTTGAAAGAGCTTCCTCTCCATGTGTGTCAATAACATGCATAGGAATCATTGTAGTCCATATGACCACATTTAGTTTAGATGACTTCTCAAATACTAGGCATATATGTTGTAAGCTCCCACATTTGGCATACATATCAATAATGGTGCTTGTCACAAAGACATCAAAAATGAAGACATATTTTATTATGTAATTGTGAATCTCCTTGCCCCACTAAAGACCTTCTACTTAACAACATGCAAAGAGAACACTTCCAATAGTGACACTACTAGGTTTTATACCTGCTAGTTCAGCTTTGTAGAAGAGGTCTAGAGCCTCATTAGTATACCCATGTTGAGTGTTGAGTGCAATCATCACATTCCACAAGGATGTGTTTCTTTCACACATTTTATCAAATACATTTTTTTCACTCTCCTTATCATTGGATATGGCATACCCTATAATCATTACGTTGTTTAAGATAATATTATTAGATGGCATTTTGTCAAACACTTGAGGTGAAGCCAACAGTCTTGCATATTTGACATACATGTAAATCAAGGCATTACCCACAACAACATCTATGCTAAGAATACAATTTTTTGTTATATTACCAAGGATCTCCATCCACAGCCTCAAAGCTGAAAGATGAGTGCATGCAGATAGAATACTTGACATGGTGATGGAATCAGGTATCAAATATGTATTTTCCATTTGATGAAATAGGTTTATGGCTTTACTAAAACTTCCTTTGTGGATGTGAGCTGAAATAATTGCATTCCAAGATACCAAATCTCTTTTAGACATGTTGATAAACAAATGGCTTGCAACCTCTAGACTTTTGTAGCTTGCATACAAGCTTATGAGAACATTGCTCATGATAATGTAAATTGAAAAGGCTCTATTTTGAATTATATAAGCATGGATTTCCTTATCCTTTCAAATATTTTGTAAGCAACCACATGCAGAAAGGGTACTTGCAATGGTAACTACATCTGGTTTAACTCCCAATAGTTGCATTTGACTAAATAAGTTTATAGCATCAGCAAAGTATGCATTTTGTACATAGCCTATACTAATTGTGTTCTAGGAAAATATGTATCTCTTGACCATTTTTCAAACATTTTTCTTTCTAATTCTATAGCCATGTGTTTTGAGTACATATCCACAAGGGCATTCCCTAGAGAAATATTTAACTAAAGTTTGTTTCCAATTACATAAGCATGAATTTCCTTGCCTTGTGACAAGTCACAAAAAGAGATAACATAGAGAATGATTACAAAAAATGTGCATCATTCCCTCCTTACTTGCGAATATCTTCTAATAAGCCCTTCATTTTCATTATATGAAATTATAGGCATAGGAGGTAAAACATATATTCTATTGATATAAAAATTGCATGCATCTAATGAATGCATAGAGAAGTAAGTAAAAATTGCCTCATATTCATAGAGGATCTATGATGTGAACATGAAATAGACTTCTAGAATCACATACAAAGCCCCAATTTTTACAATCATAATGTCAATATATTCCTTAAGAAACTCTAGTGCACTATTCAAACCCTCTGACATAGAGAATTGGAGAATTTTATAAAAGAGTTTGTCATATCTTTATTTTTGCCTCTTTTTAGTTTTATTAATAATAAAAAAGAATGAAGACACTTCCTTTGGTAGCATCTATGTAGCCAACTAGATTCTATGATTAAATCATTTTTCCTAATTTAATTATCAATTTTAAAATTATAATATAACTTTTTTCTATTTTTTAATTTAATAAAAAATCATAATAAAAATGATCAAGTCAGCTAGTTAGCCACTGGCCATTTTTCATGTCACCAAGTGGAGTATTTAAGCTATCTCATCTAAAAATAGAAAATAATTACATTTGGATATATTTATCATTTCATACATTAATTGTGTTCATCCCATTTAGTTTTACTTCAAATTAGTTTCATTTCATCTCTATTGCACATTTTCATTGGGATAGACTAATGTCCACACAAAATACACTAAAGACAAAATTAATTCAATTTTTTTTTTTACCATATTCATGAAATGTAGTGATTTTTTTACAATTTTTTTGTTGTTTTTGACTACAAACTATGTAGATCATGAGGATCAAATGCTATTTTTTTTGGAAAAATCCATGATGTTTTCAAATTTTTTTTAAATTAGTCAACTATACAGATTGTAGGGAGGATAGTCACATCCATTTTCATTATAAATATGAGTACATTTATATTATCCACTTTTATTACATATTATTTTAGTCATACTCCTAAAATAATCATCTATTATCATTTATTGCATCATATTCTTAACATATTTATTATTTTATTATCTCATTAATTCATTTCTTATGCATAGCATTTTTTAATGCATTTTACAACATTTTTTTTCTATATCACATTTACACCATGCATTTAGTTTCATTTCAGATTTCATACATTTGGATTAATGTTTAAGTCTTCTTACATTTTTTAATCTAATCCATCAAATTCATATATCCATAGTTTATGTGCATTACAAATTGATTAGAGCACATGCATCTATCATCAAACATTATCCTACATCATAAGATAATCAATACAAACACCATTGCACAAAGGAGTTAGTCATTCATTCTATGATGTTATCAAATGTTATTGTATAGGAGTTTCATTTAGTTATTTCTCTTTGGATGACTAAATATAGTAACTAATTATTTAGTCATCTATTTGGTCATTTACTTAATCATTTATAATTGTGACATTACTTAGCTTCCATTACCTTTCCACCACTCAACTTCCACAAGAGTATTACTTACTCAGCTTCAACTACATTTTCCTCTTTACTTAGCTTCTAAGGGAAACTCAACAACACTTGCAAAGTCTTGAAATTTTAACTTTGCATCTTTGTTCATGTTGATCTCTTCCTTTCAATTTTTTCTTATCTAGGAACTGATGTATGATAAAGCTTTGTAAATTAGTCCCTCATGCCTTATCTTTTCTTAGTTTGATGAAGTGTGACCACTTGACCTATTAGGTGAAGTGATCCCTTCATTTGATATGCTACTTTCAACTTTCTTCTTCCATGTCTTATTTATTTCTCCTTTAATATGTTCAACATCTACCTTCTCTTTAACTTTGTCATTCTTTGAGTTGGGTGCCTTTGACTTGGTTGTGCAATTCCTTCTGATATGATCAATCTTTAAGCAACTAAAACATATGGTTTGGCCTAACCATCTACTGTAGTTCCCTCTAAAATGTGTCCTTATACAATTTTTAGTAATGTGTGCATATTCTTGATAGTAATGACAACTATACCCAGTGTTGTAGTCCCAATTGTAGTGATGACCATGGTTACCTTCCCTTGTTTCCTAATTTGAAGTCCACATAGGCTTTGATCTACACTCAAAAGCTCTATATCTATACTTCTTATAATTATAGCAGTGATCTTCAACTTTTGGTGTTTTGATGGTCCTAGTTCTGTAGTCATGTGCTTGATGTCCTTGCTTTTTGTACTTGTGACAATAACTTGCATTCTTAGGTTGGTCATGCTAATGGTACTCTTGCTCCTACAAAAATTAGTGGTATGTCCCTTGTTACCATAGAAATGAGAATTAGGTTTAGTGTTCTTACCTTTTTTACTCTTTTCTTCTACAGTCTTAGATGATTCTCCTTGTTCAATGCTGATGTAACCAAGTCCTGAAGTATCATTGCCGACACTTGGTGATTTTATTAGTTGCTCAAAGTACTTGATGGCCTCATTAGGTTTGTTAAAGCTCTCTAAAATCTCCTTCTCTCTTTTTAAGTCATTTTTCAATTGTTCATTTTGCATCTTTAGTGTAGAGATCTCAATATCCTTGACATTCAGTTCATGATGTGCATTCATCATATGGCTTAGGGTATCTATCTAAATGTTTAAATTTATTGCTAGTTCAATTGAATTTTCTTCCAGTCTATTGGCAAGGTTTCTCTTGTCTTCTTCTAGCATAGCCAATTTTCAATGGATCTTTTCTTTTATTCAATTACTTCACAAAGCATCATGGCTTGTGATTCTTGTTCAAGCTTGAGTGTTCTAATTTCTTTTGCTTGAGTTATATTCTTCTCCATCAGGTCTGCTATTGCTACATCAAACTCTTTGGAATCTCCATTTGAAAATATATTTGAGTTGTCAATCTCCTTGTACTATGTGTCATTCTTAGATATGGAAATCTCTCTTCTTCTTTTTATGGATTTTCTCAGTTCCTCTCTAGCTTCTTCCAAGTCATGTAAAGAAAGTTGTATATCAATTGCTTGATTTTCTATGATCTTCCCAAGTTTGTAAACTTTCATTTCCAAACCTTTTCTCCAAGCTATAAAGCTCCTCCTTGTGAGAACTTGGCTCTGATACAAATTTTTTTTTATTAAGTAAAATAGGTTTTACAGGGATCTTGAAACCTAAATTTTTTACATAATATCATAAATATAAATAAAAAGTAAAGTCTAGCTAGTATGCATTTGCTTATAAAATGCCAAAACCAAAAGAAACCAGTAACTCTAGATAAGGACGAAACTAAAACTATTAGTTCTCCATATCTAGAACTTGCAGAGTCTTTACAACTTCATTGGCCCTTTGGTTGTCCATGCCCACTTGTTCTTAGTTATAATCATCCACCAATCCCCTAGTCTCTTTCTTTTCTTCCTCAATTTTCCAATAGTCGATACTGGCCTTATCTTCTTTTTCCCTACTAAAGCTAGCTTCCTTCAGAAATTCACCAAACTATTGATATTCTTGTTCAGGGTGTTCAAAGTTGTAATCACCTGATTAGCTAGGTTCTAATTCGAAGTCTCTATCATCAGAACTCTTTTTTCAACCATTGAGATATGATCATCTTGGTCAGCATGGTGTCCCTAGTTACTGCTTCTCATGTGGCCATCCTTCTAGCTCGCTTTCTCCTTGAGCTCTTCTACTCATGAAATAGCCATTTGATAGAGAAAAAATTATCTATCATGCTATTTTTAGCATTGTTGAGTAGGTTGAGCCTGTATTCCCTTGCATTGTTAGAGATTGTAACAAGAGTCAGGTCTAGAAGTTCATCAAAATGGACTTTACCATCTTCTTCCTCCATCACTTGGGGGTTCATCATCTCTCTAACTATCCCCATCTTTTCCATTTTAGAAATAAAATTTCTCCATGACCCCCTCTTATCTTTCAAAACTTCCTCCCAAGTATCTTCCACTAAAGAGATTATCTTCCCCTATGGTGATGAAATAGTAGAGATTGGGCCTAAGAACAAAGGAGTCTGGTATTTTTTTTCTTCCAGTAGCAAAGCCTCCTCAACCTTCTTTTTCTTGGGGTTCCCTAGTGTAACTATTGTTTCCTCCTCAAACTTCTCACTGCCCTCCCCCTTTTCCTCTTCCTCTAATTCTGTATCCTCATCTTTCAAATGTATGCTTTAAACTTCCTTAAAATTTGAGCTCTTAGTTTCCTTAGAAGCATTCTTGCCTTTTCCAAGAGATTTGCCCCTATTCTAAGTCTTTAAGTACTCATATACTAGAATGAGCAACCCCTCATAAAGGGTAGGGTTAGTAGTGGGTTACTTTTTAAAACTCTCAATGCCCTTGCTCATGGAGGTGAAAAGATAAAAAGGAAAATAAATCTTTATTTCATGCCTAAAGTGATTTAATAGCACAAAATGATGAATCTTGACCTAATCAAATCTAGTATCTAGGGATATATATTCAATAATAGCTCTTAAGAAATACCTCCAGAGCTTTTTAATGGATGTGTTTCATAGTATGTCTCAGTCTTCATGAGTTTCTTCCTTTCATTATTATCCTTCACAAAGTCCTTTATTGCATTGGCTAGCATTTTCTTGTCTCTGAAGAAATTTATCCCCTCCAAGGAGAGCTTCACAACCTAGGCAACCAAATCCCAATTAACTTGATGTGTAACCCCATAAATTTTAACTTGTCTATCCTTCCAAGATTTCACCATTGTCTTGGTGACCTCATTATCAAAACTATGGAGGTTTTCCATGAATTTCATAATGCCACCCTTCTCCAGTTTATGCCATGCCTTTAGGTTATTCCTCTAGTTATCTGCCTCCCCTATTGGCTCCTTCCTACTTCTCTCCCCAACCATAATGTCCTCTGGTTCAAAAAACCTCCACCTGCCTACTATTCTCTCACAAACTATAGCTTCCTTCTATTTTTGAAACCCAAAAAATGTTTTACATTTGGAAAAAAAATGGAAGTCAAATCAATCCAAAAAGTGTACCACACGCACTTGATATGATGGAAAAATAATGACTTCACACGATTCTCATTTACTCCTTGTTCGATTGGAAATCTTACAAATATTTCCATAATTATATTTGGATTTCCTTTGTACTTCCTTAGATACATTCTAGTAATATTAATTCTTTCATAGCCCCTAGAAAGCTTTCTCCATTATGCCACATCATTGTCATGTTTTTTATTATCTCTTCATTTGCAAACCAGTCTATGGATGAGTTGGCCTCCCTATACGCATGGCTTATATGGACCTTTTTAAATTCTTCTAGTTCATTTTTGGTCTCCTCCTCCACATTCACAATAGTCTAGGATGGAAATGATTGACCGGTTAAACAATTAATAATATTTAAAGAATCCCCCTCTAGCCAAAGGTTGTTGATCTCAGAAGGTAGAGCCTGTTTAAAAATGTGACATGCTGCATTGGCCTCAACAAAATGGTTTGATTGAGTCCCAAGAGGATAGGAAAAAGCTGCAACACTACCCCCATGACTATTTCTAATGATTCCTCCTAGCCTGGAGGACCAAGATTCCCTTTGGCTACCCCATCAAAGTTGATTTTATGGCAATCTTTAGTGAAAAGGAGCCACCTAGCCTCCTATTTTTTCCTATCCCTGTCCTTTTTATTTTTTATGCTATTTCCTCCTCCTTCTATATTTCTTCCCTTTTTGGTTGCAAATTGTCCTTCATTATTCCTTTTATTTTTTCTACAATAATAAAATTAGGGGATTCCCTATCTCTAAAGATACGATTATTTTGCTCTTTCCATATTCCCCAACATAAATGTGGAAGAGACTAAGAGCATAACATCTGAGTCTTCATTCTAATGTGCACACTATTCCATTGACCAAAGAACTCTTGGATGTTACTTGGGATGCACCAACTAACCCCATAGTCCTTGGTCAAAAGATTCTAGACCTTGGAAGGTTAGGGATAGTGAATAAAGAAGTGGTTAACCATTTTTGAATCTTGCATACAAAGGCTACACCTATTAGGGATAATCTAACCTCTCTTTGCCAAGTTATCCAAGGTAAGCACTTTTTCTTGGAGAAGCATCCAAAAGAAAATGTTAATTTTTGGAGTATGACTAGGAATCCAGGCCTTAGCTCAAATGGGTTTCTCCAATCTATCCCACATCGAGAAGTAACTTGAAGCAACAGAGTATTTCCCATTTGAGTTATCTCCCCAAATGACTTTGTCCCTCTTGTTATTAAGGATCATTGCATTCAGGGTAATCAGCAAAGGTTTAAGGTCCTGGGAGACTAAGGACAAGTCTTGCCATCCTTTTCTAGCTTTGTATTCGCAAAATTTCAAACCAAATCTTCTTATAGATATTTATGCCCATCTCCCATAATTAGGGTGGTCAATAAGAGGTCCCTAGCAAGGAAAATTATACTACCAGAAAAAAATATTTTCACCATTGCCTACTTTCCATTTTGCCTTAGACTTGGCCAAAAATTTTGCCTTTAAAATCCCATTCCAAATGTAAGATCCTTGAGGTATCTCAACCTCACTAAGCAAAAAAGTGAGGGATTTCCTTCTCAGATATTTCTCCACTATTATGTCCCTCCATTCTCTTGAGCTCATAAAAATGTGCCATATTTGCTTAGCCAAAAGGGCATTATTGAGATGTCTAACTTTTCTAATGCTAAGACCACCATAGAATTTAGGGAGATAGACATGATCCCATGCAACAAGATGATATCTCTTAGTATCTTCAACACCTATCCATAAGAAGTCTCTCTAAATCTTCTCCATTTTGTCAGCATGCTTGACCGAGATTCCAAAGAAGTTGAGGGCATAAGTAGGAAGATTTTGAAGAGTAGATTTCACCAAAGTACATTTACCTGCTTGATTGAGGGTGACTCCTTTCCAACCAACTAACTTCTTGTTGACTCTATCAATGATACCATTCTAGAAGGATTTTGGAGGTTTGGACCCAAGTGGCATACCAAGATAGTTTTTTGGAAGAGACCCAACACCACATCCCAGAATACAAGAAATTTTTCTCTATCTCTCCAAAGTTGTGTTGATAAAGTAGATTGAGCATTTCTCCTAGTTAATAGGCTAGACTAAACCGCTCATGTAGGAATTGAGAAAGCCTTTAAGCACTTTGGCCTTTGGAACCAAGGCATCTCCATCTAGGATAGTGTCATCCATAAATTGTTGATGGATGAAAGAGGTTTTCCCAAAAGAAGGCTTGAGGCCATGTAGGCTCCCATCCTATCTTTTCATTAGAATTAACCTATCCAAGCACTCCACCAAAATGATGAAGAGAATAGGGGATAAAGGGTTGCCCTGTCTCAACCCTCTTAAGAGAAAAAATGAAATTTGAGGAGGAACCATTGACCAAAATAGGCAAAGAGGGGGTTGAGACAAGCTAAAGGATAAGTTTATGAACCTGGGCATCAAAGCCAAAAGCCTAAAGGATAGCCAACAAGAAATTCCAATCCACCTTATCATAAGCTTTAGACAGGTCCAATTTAAGTAGAAATCATTCTCTCTTCCCAGCTTCCAAAGAGTGAATCACCTCATGAACTATAATAATAAAGTCAAGAATCTATCTCCCTCTCACAAAACCAGTTTGCTATGGGGAGATAATTAGATGAAGGACACTAAGAATCCTAGTAGTCAAAACTTTTGAGATGATTTTATAGAAAGAGTTGCAAAGGTTGATGGGTCTGAACTTATCCATCAACTCAGCCCCCTAGATTTTTGGAATAAGCACTAGAAAAGTAGCATTAAGTTCTTTGAAAAGGTTCCTAGCTCCAAAAAATTGTTGCACAAACTTCACAATGTCCCTTTTGACCACCTCCTAGTATATCTAGAAAAAGAAAGTTGGAAAACCATACGGGCTAGGAGCTTTATCACCAAGAAGAGAAGAAAGGGCTTGATAAATTTCTTGTAGAGAAGGAATAGCCTTCAGCATGGAATTATGGTGATCCTATAATAGTGAGGCAATAGCGTTTAAGATATCCTCTTGATCTGTTAAGGAAAGAGATTGATCATTAGAAATAAGAGAGGAGAAGAAATTCATAGCTTCATCTACTATCTCATTGTCCTTAGTAAACAAGGTCTACCCCCTTTTGATGCTTGAAATCCTATTATGAGTGCAATGCTTTAAGGTGGCTAAATGGAAAAACTTAGTATTCTAGTCCCCCTCTTTGAGCCAATTAACTCTATATCTTTTCTTCCAAAAGTGTTCCTCCCTGCTAATGATATTATGTAGATTAGTTAGGATAGACCTTTCCTCAAACCTATTCAAGTCGTTATATCCCTCCAACTAAATCTCTTCCTGGATAGTATAGAGTTGGTTTAACTTCTCATCCTTCCCCTAGAATATATGCCCAAAGTCTAAATTATTCCAAACTTTAATGTTCCTTTTTACATTGCTCAAGTTTTGGGAAATCTTAAACATTACAGTACCTTCTGCCTCAATGTTCCACCAAGAAGAAATCTTGGCTTCCAGATTTGGATGGGAAATCCACATCTTCTCAAAATGAAAAGGAAAATTGTGTTTGACCATCAGGGAACTAAAGGAAATTGAAATGGGAGAGTGATTTGAACCAACTCTAGGTTGAAGGGAAAGTCTACAAGAGTGGGTTTGTAGTCAATTAGGGGAGATTAGGGCTCTATCAAGTTGGACTTGGATGTAGTTCCCGCCCACTCTCCTATTAGACCAAGTGAAACTACCCACTGAAAGATCAACATCCATGAAAGTTAGATTGTGAATAAAATTTGAGAGGTCTAATTTACTTTCCCAATCTGGAGCCAACCCTCCAGCTTTTTCATCATCAGTAAGGGGGGAGTTGAAATCCCCCATAATAACCCCTTTTTTTATGTTGCAATTTCATTGAATATCAATGATCTTAGCCAAAAAAATCCTTCTCCCTCTTTTGGTATTGGGAGCATACAAATTTAAAATAAACCAATAGTCACCATTATGAACATGGGAGACCTTACAAAGGAGGGAATTACCTTCATTATAAATAGAAGAAATCTAAAAAGCCTTGTTTTTGTAGGTCATCAACACCCCCCCTGTAGCTCCCTCTGAACTTGTAGCCTCACTAATCATGTTTCTACTAAAAGAAAACTTACCAACCATATCTTAACTCATTTTAGTTTCTTAGATCAGTAAAAAATTGGGTATTTGGTATCTAATTATATTCCTAACTATCTCTTGCTTGTGGGTGCCATTTAGGCCCCTAATGTTCCAAGATATGATCTTCATTTCTTTTTTCTAGAGTATTCCTTTATGATTCTCTAGCTCCCATCTACAAATTTCTTTTTGGTCTCATCCTCCAATGTCTAATTTAGGATTCTCCTAGCCGGAGACTTGAACTTTACCCCAACATCAGCCTTCACTCTACTTTTGGTTGTCATTGAAGACAAAGGGGGATGGTCTCAATTTTGGTTCTTCTTCTTTTTAATTGCACTGTAGTTACCTTTACCATCTTGAGAGAAACTATTAATCCATTCCTCTAATTTTGAAATCTATTCTGGGGAAGAATTGTTGATAAGTTCTAAAAGCTTCATCCCTGCACCTTTGGAGATAGACTAATTTTCTAAGGGAATAATAGGTAGAGCCTATTCATTACTACCCTAACTAATCCCCTCATCATTGATTCCATCACTTAGGTTGAGTTCTTCCATCCTTGGGGGGCCACCAATATTTAGGATTCCCAAATTAGGATTTGGAAAAATCTCCATTTAGGGGCCTCCAACCTACTAACATCTTGCTCTTCCTTAGACTACAAGGAGTTTTCAATCCCAACTATGGTTTTAGGAGCTTGGCCCTCAACAGCGGTCACATGAGATCCTATATCTCTATCCTTTCTATAGTCTCCTTTCTAGTTAGGGTCATTCCTCTTTTCCTTATCAGAGACTATAGGTCCTTTATCACCTTCTATGACTTGCTCTCCTTCTTGTTGAAGGGCTTTTTTCATATCCACGATGCCATCCTGGTTCTCAAAAAGCTTCATATCTTTCTATTTCTAGATCATTTTCTTCCCCTTGATAGTAGTACTAGCTAGATTACTTTTTGTCATTTCTGCCCTATGGTATTGATTTTCCTTGTGCCCTAATTTTAAACAAAGAAAACATGTGAATGACACAGTCTCATAAAACAATTTTTGCATGTGCACTCCTAGTTTGGAATGAAATGCCATAGTTTGTGGTATATCAGTGCCTTCCCTTACCCCAATATAGATACAAGAATAAGTGAGTCATCTTTTAGAGGCAATAATTGGATCAATGGAGAGAAGCTCCCCAAAAGAGTTGGCTATCCCCAAGAGGACATCCTCATTCCATAATTCTAGGGGTGGCTTAGCTAGTCTTACCTAGATAGTGTCTTGTATGTAAAAAGAGTCATTCGAATTCAACTTTGATGACCACTTCTAGAGAACAAGAGTGGATTGACCAATAACCCATAGCCCCTCACTTAAAATGTTAGAAAGATCTTCCAAACATGTGAAAAAGGACAAAAATCCCTTAGCTATGGTCATGATTGGAACTTGACCTTTGAGGGCCCATTTCTTCTTGATGAATGATCTCACAATGTCAATATTTGGCCTTGGCCTTAAGAATTTACCAACCGGGTGGAAGCCATGGATTTAATACTATGATCCATGAGCTCATCCAGAATGGCAATGGCACAAGAACTTTTCTCCTTCTCAGGAAGATTCTTAATAGGAAAGAATGAGGACTTACTTATAGGCTTAACCCCAAAAAGAGATGACCATTTAGTAGGGCTAGGTAGACCCACTTTGGGACCCAAAGGAATATTGACCACCACCTTGGGGGGAGCATCTGGGTCCCCATCATCTTTCTCTGACTGATCACCTCTACTAGAAGATCCTTGACCAACCTCCTTTTGTGACCAATGCCCTAAGCTAGCATTCTGATTCTAATAGTCTAGAGGAATCCTACCCTTCTTAGGATTCAAATTTTGAAAATTGCTCTTCCCTCCCTTTCCAACACTTGCCATCTCATCCTCTAATACCAATTGTTGGAATTAACTAGTGGGAAGATTTACTTCTAAGATGGGGGGTGAATCAGAAGTAACTAACTTTAACCTTTTTCAAATCCTTTAACTGATATCATCTACATGCATTTAATTCAAATAATAAACATGAAAGTAAAGATGTGCACGAAAATAGACAACACACAGATTTGGTAAACTAGAAACCCTCCAAAATGATAATGTAAAATTGGGGTGGGGATGACACCCACAAAATATCACTATAGCAATGTGTAACTTTTCAATGTTACAATGTTTGACAGCTTCCAATGGTCTACCCTATGAGATGCCTATCCTGTTAAAGACTTTACACTATATAAAAAGTGATCTGGTTAAAGGATTTCACTACCTTGCTAAGAGTAGGCTTGGTTAAAGGACTTTAGTACATTCATAGGGACAATCAACATCACACATATGCATCTGTAGAAAAATTTACACATTTTATATTTATAAAAACAATACAACACATAATTTCCAAAACATGGCAAAAGCTCCAAGCTATGGTAAATGACCTGATTTGAGAAGAGCCCTCTATCTTTCCTTAATCTAATCTCCAAAAAATGAAAATCTCTAAAACTCAAGAGTGGGTGAATCTAACTCTATTTCTAATTTCCCTCTAAAAGATAAACTTGTCTAAGTTTTCTTCATCGTGAAAGAGAAAAAACACTTTAACTCCACCTAAGTTTCCCTATTTGGTTGGAATTATCAACTCACTAAAGATAAGGTGAGAATTTTGGGTAAGACTTCTTCCATTTTCGCAATACTTAAGAAATGGGATTTTAAAAGTGTTAGAAAAGAGATTTAAACTCTAGTAAAACCAAAATTAAAGCCCTAACATATAGTACTAACATGTAGGTAACTTAATTTCACTAAAAGAACACACTAAGACTCAAACAAAGCCCCCTAAAGTCACCCTAAACTTGGAATCCGAAATTTAATTTAATTAAAATCTTCATAAGATATTTTATCCAAGGGAATGAAAACTTAAACATTTCTAACTGGTTAGGAATAAGTTTAGGTGTCTTTTACCAATGACTCAACCTAACTTTCCACTAAACACATGACAACACAAGTGTCAAGTGACACTATAAATATACATTTAACATTACGAGTAGTAAATCAATTTTCACAAAAATAAATCTAATCTAAGACATATATTTACATTATATTCACAAATTAAAATACTTAACCATGAGGTTAAGATCTCTTCATTAGATCTAAACTTGGCAATCTCAATTAATACAAAGATATAGTCTTGGTTCTCCATTTTACCATGGATATTTCCTGTACACTCAAACCACATATTAGTAGTAAGATAAATAGAACATATGCATATATAAATCCTCCATCAATTCTATATTCATAATTACATTTCTCAATTGAATAATATTTTTCCATTTCTAATCACTGTGCATATATAATACAACCATTATAGAACTAAACATGACATAACTCTTTTGCACATTTAATGTTTTTCATACATATATATAATCCATCTAACATTTATATTCAAATATAACTTCCTACTTATTAATAAAATAACCAACCAAGTACATGAATGTAACTAATCATCAAGTATCATAAATAAGCTTTAACATCATAAATGATTACCATAAAATAAAGTGTCCCATAGTATCCAATAGTTAGAGTAACAGTCCAAAATAGTCCAACATATAACAAGGTCTCACAATATAAAGTATCTGCAATGCAAAATATAAAATGCAAATAAACTACTATGATATGCTATGATGGGCTAGGGTGAGGCCTCACATCCTCCCCCCCTCATCATGAACCTCCTCCTGAAGTTCATTAAAGAGGTATAGGTATTGAGCTCTCATCTATGTTGTGTCCTCCCATGAAGTTGTGACCTCATAATAACAATCCCACTAGGCTCTAACCTTGTCCAACTCCTAGCCTCAAAGTGTTAGGGTCCATGAACCCAAAATAAAAATGGGCTCTAGAGCTATGTGTCTATCTAACTCCACCTATAAAGCACCCTAATCTATAATGTGAGACTCATCATAAATATACTTCCTTAATACTAAAACATGAAACACATTTTGGATACATGATAGGCTAGGTGTCAAAGCTAAATGGTAGGCAACTAGTCCTATCCTCTCCAATATCTACAATAGTCCAAAAAATTGAGGTACCAACTTAGAACCCTTTTCAAAATGGATTGGGCTCTTGTGTAGATGCACTCTCAGAAAAATTCTATCTCCAACCATGTACTCTCTATCTACCGTCTTAGCATCAACATAATTTTTCTATCTATCTTGAACCTCCCTAAGACATTACCTAATCAAAAAAACCTACTACTCCATGTCTGTAACTAATAGTGGCCCAATGGATACTCTATCCTCAATCCTATCCCAACTCAAAGGAGTTTAGCAAGGTCTACCATATAAGATCTGATAAGGAGGCATACCTATAGAAGTATGATGGCTATTATTATAGGCAAGCTCCACATGATGAAGGTAATCCTCCCACTTGACCTAATGGTTCATCATATACATGCACAACATATCCTCTAATACTTGATTAACTCTCTCTGTTTATCCATCATTCTGAGGGTGATATACTATACTGAAATTAAGACTAGTACCCAAAGTTGTTTGAAGCACACTCCAAAATGAAGATGTGAATAGAGAGTCTCAATCAAAAATGTTCTTACAAGGAAATCTATGAAGTCTAACAACATCGAGCATAAGAATACCTGCACTACTACTAGTGCTACAAAGGTAGTATGAATAGGTGAGAAGTGGGTGACCTTAGTCAATGTATCAATTTCCATTGAGATAACATCATGATGATGAGAAGACATAGGAAAGCCAACAATAAATTCCATAGATATCACATCCCACTTCCACATAGGTATCTTATGCAGCTATAAAAGCCCCCTTGGATGGCTATGCTCTACCTTCACTCTCTAACATTGAAGACATCTAGCAATAATATTGGCAACTTGTACCCTCATCGCGAGCTGGAAATACAATTGTCTCAAGTCTAAATGTAACCTTTTGACACCAAGATGTGCTGCATAAGTTTCTTGATAAGCCTTTAAAATGATGAACTCTCGTAGGTCACCCAAAGAAGGTACATAAATGTGTCCTCCATGACATAAAATCCCATTAGGCTCCAAAGAATAGTTTAAAAACTTTCCCACTAGGGGTCTCTAAGAATGTGCAATCTGAAAAATCTATGCATATAACTTATCCTCGAGAAAATGTCATAAGATGCACTCTTTCAAATCTGTGGTAGTCATCATGGAAGATATCATATGTAATCTCCCACTCAGGCATCTACAACCACATTCACATTACCCTTGATATAATGAACATCAAAATCATACTCACATAAGAACTCCATCCATCTTCTCTACCTACCATTCAAGTTTGGTTGTTAGAAGATGTATTGTAAACTATGATGATCTGAATGAAGCTCAAAATGGTAGCCCAAGATAAAATACTACCATCTTACTAAATCATGAACTACTACTACAAGCTCTAGGTCATGAGTAGGATAATTCATCTCATTATTCTTAAGCTTCCTAGACTCATATGCAATAACTCGACCATCTTGCATAAGAATTGCTCCTATGCCATTAAAAGGAGCATATGTACACACAAAAAAATCTATTGATGGGTCAAGTACTACAAGTATCAATGCACTAGTGAGAGCTCTCTTGAGCTCTTAGAAGGCTCTCTCATACTTCTCTATCCACTTGAACTTATTTCCCTTCCTTTGAAGAGATGTAATGGGATGAGCCAAACTAGAAAAATAAGCAACAATGTGTCTATAATAACCAACCAATCCCATGAAACTCCTCACCTCAATGACAATGGTGGGTGATGGCCATTCCATAATAGCTTGAATCTTAGATGTGTCTACTAAGATCCCATCACCTATAATAATATGGCCTCGATAATGTATCTTAGGTATAAAGAAGGCACACTTCTTCAAACTACCATACAACTTATTCTCCCTTAAAATTTGAAGTACCTATCTTAAATGCTCCTCATGCTCCTTCTCATCTTGAGAATAAATCAAAATGTCATCAAGAAACACCACCAAAAATTTACCTAGAAATGTATGGAATACCCCATTCATAAGACTCATGAATACAACTGGAGCATTCATAAGGCCAAATGGCACTATAGTGAACTTATAGTGGCCATACCTAGTATAAAAAATAGTATTGTGGATATCACTCTCTACTATCCTCAACTGAGGATAACTTGACTTAAGATCTTTCTTGGAGAAGATACGAGCACCCTTTAGCTTATCAAAAAGGTCATCAATCCTAGGTATTGGGTATCGGTTCTTAATGGTTACTTTCTTTAGCTATCGATAGTCGATACACAACCTAAGTGATCCATCCTTCTTCTTTAAAAAGATGACTAGAGCACCCCAAGGTGACACACTAGGATGAATATGCCCTTTTTCTGAGAGCTCTTCTAACTAAATCTTGAGCTCTCTAAGTTCCTATGTGGTCATCCTATATGGTGCCCTAGAAATAGGCTCAACTCCTAACACAAGATCAATGTGGAAATCAACTACTCTAGGTGGAGGCATACTAGGAAGCTCTGAGGGAAAAACATCTGCAAGCTCCTGCAAGATAGGAAAATCATCAAGTGAAGTATCCTTCTTAGAATCTTCATCCTTGTAACTAATAGTTATGGAAAAAAGCTAACATCCCTTATGCGGGCACTACTTTAGCTACATAGCAGATATCATACGAAGAGATATGGGCCTCTATACTCCAAAAATCACTATGGAAGTGTGATGATTATCAATACATTCTACCCTCTTCTGTCGATAATCCATCTTGGCATTGTGGGCATGAAGCCAATCCATGCCAAGAACTACATAATATGTACCCAAAGTGGTAATGCAAAAATCAGCCATGGTAGCCATGTCTCAAATCTGAATCTCACATTCATGAACCAAGGAATCAACTAACACTCTAGCACCTGAGGCTAACTCTACCTCCCAATTGATCTCGAATCTAATTGCCACTAGCCTGCAACTCTTGACCACTAATGGAGATATAAATGAATCAGTAGCTCTAGAATCAAATAGAATAGAGACTCAACTACCTTGTATCATACATGTAGCCTCAATGTCTATGGCCTGATGCTCTGCCTGGAAGTTATCAACTACTACAAATACTTTGTGAGATCTACCCATGTCACCTACAATGGGCTCTGAAACAACCCCTTTTTGATAGTTTAATGTTGGACCCTGTTGGCAATCTCTAGAAATGTGACCCATACCACTACAAGTGTAGCATGGTAATCTAGGTTGAATTTGAATACCCTACGACCTAGTTTATTGCAAACCTTCAATCTGACTAGATGCACTAAAACCACCCCTATAGGACTTTTGAGTCTTACTTGGCTATGTGTAAGGGGTCTATTTCTTTTGGTCTTTTTTAGGACCCTAAGATTGCCACTATTGCTTAGGCTTAGAGCCCCTATATCCTTGTGATGATCCCTATCTGCAATCCTATTGTGGCCTTTAGGGTGAAGGGGTTAGTTGGGCCTATCCCTTGAGTGTAGAGTCTCTTCCCTAGAAGGAAGAGGGATAAGCATGTAGTATGGGTTACATGTACTAGTAATTTGTTATGTACTTTGGGGGTGATAAGGGGAGAAATTTGTGAGAGTTGGTATTTATTTTGTATGCCTTGTGAAAACAGATTTGGTTTTCTGTATTTGGCTTCTCCTCAAGGTTTTAGGCACACCTTCACCCATTCTATTGATTCCTCTAGTAACCAATTGTGTAAGCTAAAAAAAGTAGTTAAATGTTTTAGCTATATTGTTGATGTATATGTGTGTTCTTTATTGTTACCCAGTTGGTCTTGGTTCTTCAAGCTCGATGGGTGGTCTCTTGGAGATCTAGGCTAGGAGGTGAGCTCTCCATGGTTTACAAGGTTGTCTTGTAGAGGTTTTCTAAATGGATGTGTGTTGAAGCAAAGCTTGGAAGATTTTCACTTTCTTTTGGTGATTTGAAGATGTTTTATTATGAACATTTGGAAAAGTTATGTTTTGTAAAAGATCAGAAGTAGATCTTCTTGTAATTTATAAATTGATGTAAGGATCCAATTATGATTGTAACATTTGAAAGGACCTTTCAATACTATGAATATATTTTAGTTTAATTATTTCTTAAATTGTTTCCAAGGAATAAAGTCAAATATTATTATTGTTTGTGTGTATGTGTGTATGTGGGTGAATCCAACTCTATTTTCCAATTTCCATCTAAAAGATAGAAATTCATAATTTTTCTCCATCATGAAAGAGAAAAAACACTTTAACTCTACCTAAGTTTCCCTATTTGGTTGGAATTATCAACTCACTGAAGATAAGTTGGGAATTTTGGGTAAGACTTCTTCCATTTTCGAAATACTTAGAAATGAGATTTTAAAAGTGTTAGAAAAGAGATTTAAACTCCAGTAAAACCAAAATTAAAGCCCTTACATATAGTAATAACATGTAGGTAACTTAATTTCACTAAAAGAACACATTAAGACTCAAACAAAGCCCCCTAAAGTCACCCTTAAATTGGAATCCAAAACTTAATTTAATTAAAACCTTCATAAGATATTTTATGCAATGGAATGAAAACTTAAAAATTTCTAACTAGTTAGGAATAAGGTTGGGTGTCTTTTTCCAATGACTCAACCTAACTTGCCACTAAACACGTAACAACACAAGTGTCAAGTGACACTATAAATATACATTTAACATTACGAGTGGAAAATCAATTTTCACAAAAATAAATCTAATCTAAGAAATCCATTCACATTACATTCACAAAGTAAAATGCTTAACAATGAGGTTAAGATCCCTTCATTAGATCTACCCTTGGCAATCTCAATTAATACAAAGGTATAGTCTTGGTTCTTCATTTTACTATGGATATTTATAGCACACTTAAACCACATATTAGTAGTCCATGATAAGTAAAACATATGCATATATAAATCCTCAATCAATTCTATATTCATAATTGAATCAAAACATAAGGCATTTCTCAATTGAATAACATTTTTCCATTTCTAACCATTGTGCATATATAATACTACCATTATCAAACTAAACATGACATAACTCTTTTGCACATTTCATGATTTTCATACATATATATAATCCATCTAACATTTATATTCAAATATAACTTCCTACTCATTAATAAAATAACCAACCAAGTACATGAATGTAACTAATCATCAAGCATCATAAATAAGTTCTAACATCATAAATGATTACCATAAAATAAAGTGTCCCATAGTATCCAATAGTCAGAGTAAAAGTCCAAAATAGTCCAACATATAACAAGGTCTCAAAATATAAAGTATTTGCAATGAAAAATATAAAATATCTAAAATGAAAATAAACTACTATGATATGCTATGATGGGCCAAGGTGAGGCCTCACACTTAGGACTATCTTAATCCATTCAATCTTTAAAACATTTATAAAATCTAGGGTATGAGTCAACCCTTTTATTTCTATGGTTTTGAATCCATCCTTCTTTCTTTTTTTTTCAAATAATTTTACATAGGTTTCCCTAATCTCCATGTCTCCTATGCTACCCACCTTTCATCTATAACAACTTTTTATATCTTGAATCATCAAAATTCAAGGTGGTATCATTGACAACACACCAGATAGATCTTGCTTGTAAGTAATATTAGGTATGGATCTAAATTTTGGTTGTTTGATCTCATTCCTTATCAATTGTACATTCAAAACTTCTTTACCCTCTTTAACCTTAGCATCGAAAGACCTAGATGCCATAATGTAAACTAGAGTTTGCAAAAATTCAAACTATGTAGCTTGGCACATCAGAAATACCTTTGTAAATCTACTACGGTGGTGTTGAGAGAATATTGAATTTGGCTTGCAAATTCTAGTATGATCTCTTTCAATTTTCCTTTCACTCTTTGAGCTCTCCTTCAAATTTGAAAGATGCCAAATGAGTAGAAATCAATCATATAGACCTTAAAACCTTGCATTTAATGTTTAGTGCTTAAATAGTTGTAAGCCTAGCTTCAATAAATATTTTGACTCACTCGAGTTCCATGAAGTTTCCTTCCCATTTGGAAAACACTACGAGCTTGATGAACACTATCACCTTTGATAGCTTGGCATCAAGTAACATTTCACTTGGCAACTATAGTGAAACTTTTCATGATGAGTAATAACATGAAAACTAACAAAACTTAAAGATTTCTTCTAGATTCTAATCAACAACTTGCATCTTTATACATGTATTGTTGAAATCTGATTGAAAACATCATTTGAAAGAGTATTGTTAAGAAGGAGATTGTTAAATAAGACTATGTGTTTCAATCATTATTTTGTCACTAATGTCAAACCTACTATTTACTAGTAAGATAATTTCTTATATGTTTCAAGTAATATCATTTAGTTGATTGACGAGGAGGATTTGTTCAACAAGATGTAACAAAAGAACCTAGTGGAAAGGTTGAGTCATGATTATGTAATGATGTACAAGGATGAGTTAAGATAGTGATGACATGATGTATTGATGATATACTTAAGATTAAAAAATGGCTGGCTACACTTAGAAAGTTTAGAAGAACAACTTAAATAATGTTTGTCTACAAAATTTGATGAAGTAGATAGTAGGTGCCGAGAAAAGTTAGTACAAGCTGAGAAAAAAGTTAGTTGGAGCCGAGTGAAAGTGAATTCTAGTGGATGCCTAACAAGATAGTTGATGTCAAGTGAATTTTAGTTGATTCAAAATGCTAGTAAAATCTAGTTGATATCGAGTGATTTTATAGTTGATGCCGAGTGATGTAGTATGTGCGAAGCATCAATAGATTGATAATTCTAAGCTATTGCATTTAGACGATAGATAACGAGTGGTAAAATGTTCTAATTTCATGTATATAGGAATGTCAAGTCATGAAGCTAAAGAGTTAGAGAGTTTTGTGTCAGAACCTAAGGAGGAGAGGGATTTTAGGGTTTTGCTTCATCAAGTAACCCAAGAGAAGTGTTTGTAATGGTGTACCAGGCAAGAAGGCTTAAGGAGATGAATGCTTGAAGGGTGAACAAGCTATCAAAACTACAAAGAATCAAAGTCAAGTAGAATGGAGGACTAAACAGAGATCTGTAATCTGCAAGTAAAGTTGTAAGTTGTATTAGATCAAAGCTCTATTATTACTCTCTAACAATTTTATCAGTCTAGGGTAAATCATTTGGAGTAAGGTTGACTTAACATTCATTGAAAAATCCTTTAACAGGGTGGCATTCCAAGTGAATAGCCTAAAGTAATCTAACAAGGCTCATTTTTAATAGGGTGATTCAAATCCCTTAACTGGGTCAAATTTAACATTGTGCATTGTAGCCTTTAATAGGGTTGGCCTTTCACAAGGCAAAACTTTAGAAGAGTGAAAAAGGAGTAGCATGTTACTGGTGGTTTTTCCCAAATTGGGTTTCCATGTTAAATCATTATGTCAAATGTATTGATGAATGTGTTGTGTTTTATGCTTTACATTCTGTAAGTTGACTTGATAGTAACATATAAGTTTTAGTAGATACACAATCAATGCATGCATGGTATGAATATGTTATGGGTTCACTAAATTGTGAGAAAAGTTTTATTTGTGCATCTAGACCTTGAATAAATGGTTCACCCACCGCCTCCCCCCCCTCCCCTCGTGCCACTTATTCTAAAAGAATTCCAACAATTTGTATTAGAGCCATTTTCTTAAGAGGACTAGTTTTAAGGTACTAAAAGCACTAAGGTCAAGATGTCTAAAAGAGAAGTACCCAAGCTCAATAGAGATAACTTTCCTGCATGGAAATTTTTGATGAAGCTACACCTTGGAGGACTTGGAGATCATGCACAATCATCCATTATAGTGGATCATGTTGATCCAATAGGAGCCCTAATTGCTGAAGATATGAAGAAAAACAAAAAACACAATCAAGCAATGTTGGAGATTGTCTCTACCCTAAGCTATGCTAAATTTGATGATATCAAAGGATGTGATAGTGCAAAGAAGATTTGGGATGCCCTAACAACCATCTATGGAGGAGACGAAAATATTCAAAGACACAAGTTTGAGAGTCTCAAAGATAAGTTTGATGACATGAGAATGGAAGAAGGTGAGAATATTACTCAATATGTTGCTAGGATAAAAGAAGTTGTTAGTGCAATAAAAGGTGCTACTCCTCAAATAGATGATGATACTATGCTAAGTAAATTCTTGAGGACATTACTACCTACTTATGCTATTAGAGTTTCTACAATCCAAGAGTTGATATATATACCAAGAAATAATCTAATCCTTGAATGTCTGATAGGAAACCTCACTACTTTTGAGCTATCTAATTTTGACAATTACAAACTAGAGAGTCTTGAATAAGCTTTCAAAGTTAAATTGCTATTGAAGGATTTTGGGAAGGTAAAGCAAAAGAAGAAGAAAAGAAAGATAAAATATGTGTCTAGTGATAGTAATACAAATGAGAAAGACATTGAACGATTGGAAGCACTACTGGCAATAAGATTTCATAGAGGAAAAGGAAAGTTTAAAGGCAAGTTACCCATCATTTATTTCAATTGCAATGAAGTTGGTCATATTACTACAAGATACGCACAGAAAATGAACTACAAAGAAAGAAACAAGCACAAAAATAGAAGAGAAGATGATGGAAAAGACTATAGAGAAAAAGGCAAGAAGTCATGCTACATTGCTAATGAAAATGACTCTAATGAACATGATGATGAAGTAGTATATGTTGCAATGAAGGATGAAACTGATGAGGATGAGGCAACTCCACTTGTGACCTATGTGAACAAAAATGATAAATAGATCATTGACAATGGATGCTCACATCACATGACTAAAGAAAAAAGCAAGTTCATTACCTTAACCTGTTATGATGGAAATAGTGTAAGGTTTGGTAATGATGCACCATGTTTGATAAAAGGAAAAGAGTCTATCAAACTCACAGATAAGATTTCATGTGACAATGCATACTATGTTGAAGGATTAAATTGTAACTTGTTAAGCATGTCAGAATTGAATAGCTTGAGATGCAAAGCTAAATTTGAAAATAAAACTGCCAAGATATATGACACAAATGGGAAATTGATTGGAAAAGGTTATCAAACTAGAAGTAATCAATTATATCAAGATATAGAGGATGCTACTTGTCTTACTGTAAAATTTAATGATGTATGGCTTTGGTAGAAGAGATTACATCATGTTAATTTCAATAATTTGGTTAGTATCAGTAACATGGAAAGAGTTAGACATTTTCCTAAGTTGAAGAAACCTAATAATATAGTATGCAAACAATGTTAGCTAGGAAAAATGACAAAGTCAAGCTTAAAAAGTAAAGCTTACACATTTAATGAAATACCAGAGATTGTTCATACTGACTTGTGTGGACCTATTGAAGTGCAAAGGTATAGAGGAGATAAGTACATAATGCTATTTGTGGATGATTACTCTTGGATGATGATAGTCATGTTTTTGAAACAAAAAACTTATGCTTTTCAAATGTTTAAGTGGTACTTGGAAAGAGTTGAAAAAGAAACATGTAAAAGTTTGAAATGCATGAGATCAGAAAGAGAAGGATAATTCACTTCAAATGAGTTTGAGATGTTCTATAATGATAGAGGAATCAAAAGACAAACATTTGCACCTAGGACCCCTCCACAAAATGGAATCGTTGAAACAAGAAATAGATCTATAATGGACTATTCCAAAATACTTATGATGGGAAGAATGTTGCTCTAAAATACTAGAGAGAAGTTGTAAGTACTATTATATATACCTTGAACCATGTAGAAGTCAAGAAAGGTAGACACTCAACACCTTTTGAACAATGGTATGGATGTTTACCTAATGTGAAATACTTTAAGGTATTTGGAAGAAAATGTTATCTTCTTAAAGATGTTAGGAATGGAAAGCTTGATGCCAATGGTGAGGAAGGTATATTCCTTAGTTACTCCATAAGAAGCAAAGAATATAAGTGTTTAAATACTAACACTAACAAAATTGTGGAAAGTGCAAATGTGAATTTTTATGAGTTTACAGAAGTACATAAGGCTAAACCTATGAAAGAACTAGAAGAATACATATCATTTGTATACTTCTATGAAGGAATGCCTATTGAAGAAGATGCTACAAATCAAGTTCCAAACCAACAATAAGTCTCAGTAACTATCAAGTCACAAACTGTGAATACTGAGTTACATTTAGATGCCAAGTTATAGAATGAAGAAAATGTACATTTTGATTATGAGACAAGTACACATGCAAGAGATGTTAAAATACCTAACAAAGATGTACTCAGTGACACTGAAGCTAGGAGACAAAATGAAGTTACAAGAACTAAGCCAAGATTGTCTAAATATGTCAAAGGCATCATCTTGTACATCAAATCATTGGAAATAAAGATGCAAGGCCAATGAAAAGAAATAGATTGAGAAGTGAATCATGTTTGTTAAGCACAAAGTAACCTAAGACAGTAAAAGATGCATTATAAGATGATGATTGGTATAAGGCCATGGAAGAAGAAATTTAGTAGATAGAGAAGAACAAAACATGGAGTCTAGTTCCTAGACTAGAAGACAAGAATGTGATTGACACCAAATGGGTATTCAAAAACAAGCTAGATGATAATGGTGAAGTGACAAGAAATAAAGAAAGATTAGTTTGCAAAGGATATCCACAAGAAGAAGGAATTGACTATGGTGAGACATTTTCCCCTATTGCAAGAATGGAAGGAGTGAGAATCCTACTTGCTTATATTTCATACAATGGTTTCAAAGTTTATTAGATGGATGTTAAATCTAAATTTCTAAATGACATACTAGAGGAGGAAGTCTACATAGAATAGCCAGAAAGATTTTTTGATGAAATCAATAGGAACATGGTATGTAGACTACATAGAGCCCTATATGGATTGAAGCAAGCACCAAGAGCATATTATGAGAGACTTCATACTTATCTTGTAAATATTGGAGTTGAAAGGATTGATGATAACAAGAATATGTACATGAAGATAGAAGAAGGCAAAGGTATTTTGTTATCTGAAATATTTGTTGATGATATTGTATTTCGAGGACAAGATGCTTTGTGAAAGGACTTTGCAAATTAGATGAAGCAAGAATTTTAAATGTTTATGTTTGGAGAGATCAAATTATTTGTAGGATTACAAGAATATTAGATGAAATATGGTATATATATCACTCAGTCAAAATATGTCAAATAGATACTCAAGACAGTTAGATTAGATGATTCCAAACCACTAAGTACACCTATGGTGATAGGACTCAAACTATCAAAGAATGATGATTCAGCTAAGGTGAATCAAATATTATATAGATCCATGATTGGAAAATTGCAATATGTAGTACATAGAAAACCTGATATTGCATTAGCTATGGGTATAGTTGCAAGATTCTCTACAAATCCCAGAGAGAATCACTCGATGGTTGTGAAGAGAATAAGTGTTGATTGGGTTGGAAACATTGATGACAGAAAAAGAACTAGTGGAGGAGCATTCTTCTTACACAAAAGACTAGTTACATGGACTAGTAAGAAGTAGAGTTTTACTTCCCAATCTACTGCTGAAGCAAAAAATGTTGTTGCTACTATAAATTGCACAAAAATTGTATGGATTAAATAGCTACTCAAAGGAATGAAGGAAGAAATCAAGGAACCAATGATACTTTATTGTGGTAATACAAGTGCTATCAATATATCAAAGAATCTAGTAATGCATATGAAGAAAAAGCACATTGCAATCAAGTATCATTATGTAAGAGAATTGGTTCAAGATAAAGAGGTGAAGATGGAATATGTTAACACAAAGGAGAAAATCACTAATATCTTCACAAAAGAATTACCTAAGGATGCTTATGAGTATATAAGAGGTAAACTAGGGGTGATAACCCTATCAAAGGCTATGTAAGAGATAGTAGGAGTGCCTTGCATTGAGCAAGCTGATGTTGATATAATAAAAATTGATGCAGTGGATTTTACTTTAGGAACTATCTAAAGTAATCACAGAATTGGAACTATAAATTAGTCACAAGCAAGGTGATAGAGGGAGAAATAGAAGAACCTACAAAATCTTATATCTATATTTATTTAACATGCCAAGTGTTTGGTATATGCCTTTGGCATTGTTGTCAAGGAGGGAGAAAGTACATTAAATTGTTCAAGTACAAGAAGAATAGTGAAGAAGGTACATCATTAGAAGATCAAGAAAGAAAGAAGTAGAAAAAAATTAGAGAAAGGATCAAAACAAAGGGGGAGACATTGATCAAAGAGTTAGAAGGATCATTATCAGAGGGAGATATTCCTCTGATCAATTCAGTATGAAAGAAAGGGCATAAGAAGGAACTTAGAAGGAACTCAGAGGGAGTTATATGTGTGGCCTAATCAGAAGATGGAATTTGCTGATAGAGGGAGAAATTTCAATACAAGTTTTCTTTTTGGTATTGTCTTACTATTTTAACCTAGTTAGTTTGGTTGAACAAGATGTTCATCATTTGATTGACTTGGTTGATTAGTTTGTTTTTCCATCAATGCCAAAGAGGAAGATTGTTGAAATCTGATTAAAAGGATTATTTGAAAAGAGTATTGTTAAGGAGATTGTTGAAAAAGACTATGTGTTTCAACATTTTTTTGTCATTGATGTCAAACCTATTATTTGCTAGTAAGACAATTTCTTATATGTTTCAAGTACTATCATTTAGTTGATTGATGAGGAGGATTTGATCAACAAGATGTAACAAAAGCACCTAGAGCAAAGGTTGAGTTATGATTATGTAATGAAGTACAAGGATTAGTTAAGACAATGATGAAATGATGTATTGATGATCTACTAGAGGTTTAAAAATGGTTGGTTACACTTTGAAAGTTTAGAAGAACAAGTTAAATAAAGTTTGTCTACCAAACTTGACAAAGTGGATAGTAGGTGCTGAGCAAAGTTAGTAGAAGCTAAGCAGAAATTTAGTTGGAGCTAAAAGAAAGTGAATTCTAGTGGATGCCAAGAAAGACAATAGATGTTGAATGAATTTTAGTTGATACAAAGCACTAGTAAAATCTTGTTGATGATGAGTGATTTTATAGGTGATACCAAGTGATGCAGTATGTGCTAGGCATCATAAGATTGATAATGTGAAGCTGCTGCATTAAGAAAAAGATCAAAGATGCACAAATTAAAAGTTGACAAGTTTGTTTTCTTGGAACTTATGAACCAAGTGGAAGATAAGATTGATCAGCTAGTGGCATAGAATTTGATGTAAACCATTTCGGAGGTGAGTTCAAATGGATTCCAAGAGAAGTTTCTAGAGAAGATAAGATATTTGGTAGATACATTGTATCCTACCTAATCCATCCAAAACCCTAATTTAGACAATGGATAATGAGCAAGAAAATGTTCTAATTTCCTACATATAGGAATGTTTGGTCATGAAGCAAAAGAGTTAGTGAGTTTTGTGCTAGAACCTAAAGGGGAGAAGGACTTAAAGGTTTTTCTTCATCAAGTGACCCAAGAGAAGTGTCTTCCATGGTGTGTACCAAGAAAGAAAGCTTAAGAGATAAATTCTTGAAGGGTGAACAAGTTGTTAGAACTACAAAGAATGAAAACCAAGAAGAATGGAGGACTAAACAAAGATTTTTAATCTACAAGTGAAGTTGTAAGTTGTATCAGATAAAAGCAATGATTGAAACACATAGTCTTCTTCAATAATCTTTCTCAACAATGATCTTCTCAATTAGATCTCAACATGACATTCGTTGTATCTTTAATTATGTAACTCAGCCTCTAAATGACAAAACATGCATTGATTACTTGGCATCTGAATCACTTAGCATCAACTATCTTCTCGGCACTTGAGTGAATCAGTACTTACTAGTTACTTGACACATACTATATATCTCACTTGACATACACTATTTGACAAATTATGCTCGACATACATTACTTGTTTGACATGAACTAAGTTTTATCTAGTAAATGACTTAAGTTTATTGTCACTCATATGTCAAAACCAATATGAGATTAAAAATTTCCCACTTTGACATAATTGGAAAAAAAAATTGGTCATGCATGAATAACCTTAACTTACGAACATAACTCATATAACCTCTATTCAGTACTTGGCTTACATAAAAAAATTTCAAAACTTAATTTTTTTGCAAAACTTGTGACTTATCAGTCATACCTCAAAAAATCTATAACTCTCCCTAAATTGATTTATCTATGCTCTTTTTCTATACTAACTCCCCCTTAGTTTGGTCTGCTCAAAAATTATTCATTCTCCCCCTTTTTGACACTTATGTCATGGGTGGTACAGAAACAGTGTGCTTGTCCAAGAATGATTTATGGACCTCCATTATGAGTTTTAGTTCTACATCCCATTTGTCACATGCCACCTCTAGAAATTTTATCTTAATATATAACTCAATAGCAAGGTTAACTAGGCCTTCATGAGTATAAAGATGGAGATCTTTCTTCATCAATGTTTCTACAAAGTCTATGTTGTTGTGTAACACCTCCATATGAGGGGTCAACATGGACTAGATGTTTATTAGTGTAGCCTAAATGTTTGCATATTAAGCTTGTAACATTGCTAACTAGCCTTTTTCTAACAGAAAAATTCTGAAATGAGACTAACTTTGACTAGGAGATTGTTGTAGGATTTTACCCTTTGAATTCAAATCTCCCTCCATGTGGTCAATGTATCTCTACACTTCTTGTGTGGATAGGGGCACATCACACAACTTGGGATAAAGAGATAAAATGTTCTCCAACACTTTCTTCATGCCATCAATTTTGGTTTCAAACTCAACCTAATTTAGCGAAATGGGACTAGATATCTTTTCATTTACTTTGACTTGAAATTTCTTCTCAAACCATTCTAGTAATTTGACATTTGTGTCCAAGTCTACATCATTTATCTTCTCCATAATGTTGGCCAACTACTCAATGATTGCTTTATCTTCTTTAGGTGCAGATAGGCTAAATGCATCAAGAAATATATCCTTTATGTCATGTAGTGCTTGTTTATGCCTTTGTTCCCTTATGGGCAATTCTTGGTGTTTCTTTTTAGTTAGAGCATCTTGTAATATTCTCATTTTCTATATGGTGATTGATGTAAGAGAAAAACTTGGGAGTTCACCCCATCTAAGTTGATATCACCATAATATGTAACCTCATCAACCTTAGATTTACTAGGATTAGGCCGTGATGACTGCAATAATGTAGCTTCTACACTTTTCCTGTGAGGTGCTTGACTAGGAATAGGAGTAGCAATACTTGGTAGGGTAACCAGTGTCTGAATTGCTATTTTTCCCTCTAGTTTTTTAATCAAGGATGAATCTTCAGTCCCGTTCTTCACCTTTTCTATGATCTCTATATCACCTTGTATTTGTGTTTTAGGTGTAGGACTAGCTTCCTAACCTATCTGGACTGGTGTCCCATCTTTCTCAATTGTTGAAACTACATGTACTAAAACATTTTGCACCAATGTGTTGATAGGAAATGTCATTGTGTCCTTCCTTTGATATACTACAATAAGAATTGTATGTTGCACTTATGTAGATTAAGGTGGGACAATAGATCATTCTTGAGTTTTCTCCTTTGTGGATGCCAATTCTACCTTCTCAATCTCATCCACACTCACCAATACATGATGGCTACATAATTTTTCATTGGTGGTGGAATCAATCAATATCTTCTTCATATCCTCCTCTTTTAAGGGATTTATCTTTTGAGTGGTTTTTTTAGAGACATCCTTGATCTTTACTATTTCTTCTTGTTGATCCACTTTGTCTACATGAGGGAGACTAGCACTCAGAACAAGTACCTCTAGTACAATTTGATCTTGATGTTGCTCTTTCTCAGTTCTAGCCTCTATATTTACTTCTTTCATAGTGTCTTCCTCATGTCCTTCCCTTAAAGATTCATCCTTTGTTATCTCAAAAACTGCTTATTCAACTTTGTCTTCACCTACTTCCATAGGTTTCTATTTAATTGACAAATCTATTGTCAACCCATATATCACTTTCCACAACTAGGTAGTATTTTGGAAAACATCTTCAATATTATTCTACAAAATTTTAAAGACCCTATATTTTGGAGAAAATTTTCCTTTATTCTTATTAATTACCTTTTTCATTGTATACTTGTCCAAGTCTAGCATCACTATGTCTAGATTAGTCTCTCTGATGTTCCTTTCAATTGTGAGACTATATTGCCACCTAAGCTCAAGTTTGTCATATAGAATTTAGGGTAAAGAGTTAGAAATCTCAATCTAAGTGGTCTTAAAATTTTCCATCATGGCATACATAAATTCTTCTACTTTTTTTAATTTCTACCTTCCCAAGTTTATCAAACTTAACATGTGTGAACCTTGATAAATCAACATTATTTTTTATATTTTCACACAAGTTGTCCAAAGTAGAATAGGGACTATGAGTTACCACTTTTAATAGGCTATTAGAACCTAAATCTCTCCTCATTTGATTCATCTAGAGCTATATATTTCCTCCTTTTCCTCTAGTCAGGTTCATCTTCCTTGGTAGTTGTACTAGCTCTCTTTCCGTTAGGCTTCTCAACTTCTTGAGTTTTATTAGTAGTAGCTCTTGTGCTATCCCTAGTGATGAGAACTATGGGCTTTTGTTGTGAAGGTTTCACAAATTTCTTGGGTTTTCTTGTTGGTGGTTTCTTTTCTTTTCTCTTTTTATTTTCTATAGAAATGGGTTTTTGATTGGCTTCTTCTCCCTCAACATTTCATCAAATTCTACTTCTTCTCCTTGTTCCTCACCTTGACTCTCTATGAGAGCAAGTGGTACTTGGGTAGGTGTATGTCCTTCATCATCTTTATTATCCTCTTCTTGTTCATATCCTTTTGCCTCTTCACAAAATTGTTCCTTGAGCTTTTTCACAAATTTTTTCTTCTTGCTCATCATAGAAGTTGTCTTCAAATCCATTGTGATTTTAGACTTCGCTACATTATAGTTTCTAGATGCAATAGCCTTCTTATCTACTTCCTCTACTAATAAATAAGTGATGGCTATAGATGCCTCATCCACATTAATTTCATAAGGAAATGGCCTAAGCCATCTAACCCTTGGAACATTAGTTGAAACATAAGTGAAATCAACATCAATTATAAAATAAACATCATTGAAATGTTTCTCTACTAGTGACACTAGTTTTCTCAGTTTTTCTTTCATTGACTTCTTAAAGTCTTCAAAATAGCTTGTCATTACAGTCTAAAAATTATCTCCAAGTTGCTCTATGTATTCTCCAATCTACACATCAATAGACCTATTGGTCTTCTAGACAACTTTTCCAAATGAGGGAAAAGTTTTCTGCACATGGAAAAATATACAAATAAGTATTGAACCAAATTTGCATTGTGCACATTTTGTCTTTCTTATGGCTCCCAATTTTTTTGATAACTATTGGAGTTGAAACTAGACAAGGTCATAAGATTGGTTCTTCTTTACTATCTTAAAGCCTAAATCCACAACTATATATGGTACACTATTCATTCTACTAGATTCAAAGAACTTATGTGAAATTACTCTTACTACAAATGAAATTAGGGGATAAGTGATTGTACCTATGGTCATCCCTATCATGTTCCATACTACCCCTATATTCTTCTCAATTGCCTCTTTTGCATCAATCCTCATAGTCCTTGTTTTGTCCAGGGTAGGATACCATATTACTCTTTCAATAAACCTCTTTGTGATCTTGATAGGATCATCTTCTAACCATACAAATTTTTCATGTATTTTACTTATAACTATCTTAATCCACTATGTCTTGAATATGTTAAGAAAATATAGGGCACAGGTTAACATGTTTCTCTCTACAATTTTGTTTTCTTCTTTTAGTGCTTTATTTTCACACAATTTTCCATACAAGTCTCTGACTTCAATGTCTCCTATACTCCCTACCTTACAAGTGTAGAAACACCTTACATCTTGTATCATTAAAACTTGTGATGGTATCATAGATAACGCACTAGACATGTCTCCTTTGTATGCAATATCAAGAATTTCCCAAAAATGTCTTTTTTTAATCTCATTATTAATCAACTATAAATTTAAGACTTTTTCTTGTTTGTTAACCATAGTAGCCAAAGACCTAGATGCCATACAAACTATCTAGGGTTTGCATAAGTTCAAACAATGTAGCTTGACACATGATAAATACCTTGAAAATTATGACATATGGTGGTAAGTAGTAGTTGAATTTAGTTTGCAAACACTTGAATCAATTTCTCCAATTTTTCTTATACTCTTTGTGCTCTCTTCAATCTCATATGATTGTGAATGAGTAAAAAAGAACCATATAGCCCTTGGCATTCCACAATAAATGTTTAATGCTTACATAGTTGTAAGATTTGCTCCAAGAGTAATTTTGACTTACTCAACTTCCATGTAATTTCTATCACACTGGGCAACCGTAGTGAGATCAACCAACACTATCACTTTTAATAGCTTCACATCAACTAAATTTTCACCTAACAACAATAGTGAAACTTTTCATGCTCAGGAGCAACATGAAAACTTATAGATTCCTTTTGAGTTCTAACCAATACTTTGCATCTTACTTCATGCATATATGATCCTTTTTAGAATTAAACCCTTAGAATAGATGTATAATTGAACTTTGAAATATCAGTCCCACACATACATCTTGATTACCTAGTCGAGGTTGGTGTGATCACCTGATCTATTGGATGAAGTGACCCCCTTTGAACTTGATGTGTTTTAATCTTCCTTTTTCTTCCATATCTAGTTCATCTACACTTTGACTTCTTCAACATTAACCTTTCCTTTACCTTTATTGAATTCACTTCTAGGTTTTTTTTACCTCATTGGACAAATTTTACTAATGTGCCCAGTCTTCAAATAGCTAAATCATGTAGCTTGAATCAACCATCTACTATAGTCACTTCTTAAATGTGTTCTAATGCAATTCGCAAAAACATTTCCATACTCCTGACAATAGTGATAGCTAAACCTTCTATTGTAATCCTAATTGAAGGATCTATTAGTATGGCTTACCTTATCTTTCTTGTTTGATGACCAACCAGGCTTGGATTTGCAATCATATGTTCTATGTCCATCCTTCTTATAGTTATAGTAGTAACCTTCAAATCTTTTTTTTCTTGATGTCTTGGTCTTGCATTCATGTTCTTGATGTCCTTGATTGTTGCACTTATGACAATTACCCTTGAATTTCTTCTTAAGGTTCTAATTTGCATTGTTACTCTTGCAAACATTTATTGTATGACCTATCTTTCCACAATTATGACAAGTAGGTTTGTAGTTCTTACCTTTATTGTTTCTTTCTTCACCACTTTTAGATGATTTTCCTTCTTTAGTATTGGTGTATCCCAATCTATTAGTATCATCATTAGATCTAGGAGATCTCATTAGTTTCTCAAAATACTTGATGGCTTCACTAGATTTGTTGAAACTTTCAAAAAGTTATTTTTCTCTTTTTAGATCAATTCTCAGTTGTTCATTCTATAATTCCAAGGTTGTGATCTCAATATCCTTTCTATTCAATTCATTATTGGTAATTATCATTTGATTCATTATTTCCTATTGCATGTGAGCAATCCTATTTACCTGTGATGTCTTCTCTTCTAGTCTAGTGATTAGTATCCTTTTGTCATCTTCAATCATGAATTGTTCTTACTCAACTTTCTTTTCCTTCTTAGTCACCTCACATAGTAATACTAATTGGACTTCTTGTTCTATCTTAAGATTTGTGACCTCTTTAGATAGGGCACCATTCTTTTTCATTAGATCTACAATTTCTACATCAAATTCACTTGAGTTTCCATTTGTAAATAATTTAGTAGTGTCTTCCTATTGGTAATTTGTGTCATTCTCCTCAATATATATCTCTTTCATTCTCTTTAATGAGTTCTTTAAGTCATCTCTTGCTTTATTTAGCTAATGTAGGGAAAGCTAGATTTCAATCTTTTGATTCTCAATAGTCTTTCCCAACTTGTAGACTTCCACCTTCAAGATCTTTCCTCAAAGATGAAAAACTTTCCTTCCCAAAGAACAAGTCTCTAATACCAATTGTTGGAAATAAAATAGGGAAAGTAAACTTTGAGAGCGGAATGGGGTGGGTGGGGGTGAATCAATCCTTTAAAAATTTAACCATAAATTCATTCATCACACATCCATCTCATAGTTTAAGTGAATATGAAGATAGAAATACAGTGGGGATGTCACCTAAAAATCTTCACTACTAGAGTTGTAAAGTGTATCCAATGAAGGTTACAATGTTTGATCATAAACTATGATCTACCTTGGGAAAGGTATGCCATGTTAAAGGCTTATAAGATTGTTAGATCATACCTTGTTAAAGGATTTCAACACCATATTAGAAGTGTGCATAATTAAAGGACTTAAACTTATAATGAGGTAAGCATCCTATTAAAGGATTTACAACAACATGTTAGGACTACTCTATTAAGAGATTTAACTAGTTCACCTATTAGAATGTCTCAACAATGATCATTTGGTTAGCACTCTATTGTTATTATCACCTCCTTGCACGTATCATTGATTATCTCTAATCAAATGTATCACTTTAGTGGTCTAACTTCTTTCCTCTATTCCCCTCTAATCTATTATATAATGCATATCTCAATTCACAACTCCTTAGGCACCATGAATGCTTTTTTTGTACATGTAAACTTCTCCCTCCAAACATACAATATTTTAGGGTTTTCCTTCCATAATAATACGTAGGTGACTTAGGGTTAGGTATGACTCAATGATTTTGATTCATCCATTTTTCCACTTAATATATCACTTTAAATGATGTGTTGCATGTACTGCATAGGGATTCTCAATATAGATCCATCCCTATCATCTAGAATAGCAAAAAAATCCTAAGGTTGGCTGAAAAATGGTTTACATAGTAGTTTGTGACATTACAAACAATTATTTCCAAAACTATTTTCCTCAACACTTGAAGTCTCTGATGCTCACCATTCATTATGTCTTCAATGCTATAACTCAACATCTAAATGACTTGGCATCCATTGATCACTTAACATCTGAATCACTTGGCATCAACTATCTACTCAAAACTTGAGTGATTTGATACTTACTAATTGCTCAGCACATACTATATATCTTGATCAAAATACACCATCTAACAACTTATGCTTGACATACATTACTTATTCAGCATGAACTAAGTTCTATCCAGCAAATGCCCTAAGTGTATTGTCACTTATATGTCAAAACCAATTTGAGATTAACAATCAACAAATTCTATCTCCAATTATCTATTCAAGTAAATGATCCTTTGTCAGATATATTGCCAATATTGGTTTAGGTTTTTGATTTACAAAATTTCCTTCAATTGGTAGAGGTTTATTTTCCTACTTGGCTTCAACTCTCTAGTGCTCGGGTAAACCATTTTATAACTCAGGTGTTACTCACTGATTTGTGGACTAGTGAGGATGTCATTGGACCTCTTCATAGACATAAACAAAATTGTTGTAATCTTTAGGTTTCTTATTTCTCTCCACATCATTCCTTTCTACAAACTCATGAAATCTCAAATTTGCACTTTCAATCATCTTGTTAGTAGCTTTGTTCAAACATTTATAATATTTACTCTTAGATGAATAGCCAAGGAATATACCATCATCTCTTTTAACATTGAGTTTATCATTATATGTATCTTTGTGAATATAGCACCCTCTTCCAAAGAATTTAAAATAACCTGCTTTCACTGTGTGGCCATATTAAAGTTCATAGGGTTTTTTGTTTGTTCCTTTCTTTAATTAAACTTGGTTGAGTGTATAAATAATTGTACTAATTTCTTACCTCCAAAATATCTAAGAAACCTCCTCCTAAATCATCAATGTCCTTGCACAATATATAATTGACCTATTTCTTCTTTTAGTAGTACCATTGTGTTGTGGTGTTGTTAGTGTAAATAACTATCTTTTAATACCATTCTCAACAAACAATTTACCAAATTCAACAAGCATAAACTCACCACTTCTATTAGATCTTAAACATTTTAAATATTTACTCATTTCCTTTTCAACTCTATTATGTGAGCATTCACTATCAGTAAACCATGAGTCATTGTTACTAACATGTGAAATAAAGGTAGTTTCACTTTCATCCCATTCATCATTTGGATCTTCCAACTTCCTTTTCATCATTAGAACTAGACTTGGTATTATCTTCCTCAACAACTATGTAGCATGACTTCTTTCCTTTGCCTTTGTAGTCTCTTTTCTCCCTATACTTGAAATATTTCTTGTCATTTAAATCACTCTTACTTGTGTTAGGACATTTATAATCAAAGTGACTAGCCTCATTAAATTTGAAATAGATCAAGGGTAATTTACCTTTTTATTTACCCTTACCTCTTGACAATCTTCTTGAAAAAAATGCTTCAAGTTCAACTAGATCATCTTCAGATTCAAACTTACTTTCTTCTTTAGTTTTCTTCCCTTTCTTTTAATTTTTGATGGTTATTTAATACTTCAATGCATTTTCCATTACAACCATACTATTATCATAATTTCTCAACTCAAATCCAGTCAACCAAATAACTACACCATCAATTGTTAGATCATTACCATACATAGCTCTTACTTCTAGAATTACATTTAAATATTAATAGCATAAATAGGTAGAAGAGTCCTAAGAAATGTACTCACAATTTTAGAAACAAGGATTGGTCCTCTGGTAACTTTGATTATACTTACCACTTCTTTGATTCAATTCACAAATTGTGTAGCATTCTCACCTTCTTTCATTCTCATTTCATCATACTTGCCTCTCAAGCTTTTTGACTTATCTCTTACCACATTTTCATCTCCACCATGTACAATTTTAACTTTATACTATAATTATTTAGCATTTTTGTAGTTCTTGATGTCATCAAACTTGACGTCATTAAGAGAAGATGCAATCTCAATCATCAAGCTATTATGGTTCCTCTTTTGATTCATTCATTCCATAATTAGGGCACTAGTAGGTTTAGCATATTCATGTTCCAACCAATGTGTGATATTATCTCTAATTCCATCAAGATGTAGCTTTATTCTATCTTTCCATGAGAAAAAATTCTTAGTGTTTATCTTTTTTACATCTCTCTTATACATGTCTTCGATCTTTAACTTAAGTTTCTTTAATATTATTTCTCCAAGGGTTGTTCTTTGATACCAATCATAAGATAACTAGGTGGTGAATCATTTATGTCTAGTTATCATATAGTCATTTCAAACAATTTTAGATTGAATAAAACTTCATAAAGTTTATCAGTAACCACTTGGTGTGATCATTCAACATATCATCTAACTCTTTTAACCACTTTATTTTAGACTATTAACTTATTGTTCTTTGCATTACCAAGTTTTACTAAAATAAATCAATTATTATCAACCATAAACTTAGTTATTAAAAAGTTGTACTAAAATTAAAACAACTTTCCATAAAAATAAACTTTACACATTTGCAACCATGATCTTAACATGGAAACATTGTTAAGGGAAAAAACACTTAGGATTGGGAAGCAAAAAACATTTACTCTTCTAAAGTGATCTCTAGGAGCCAATCCTTTTAAGGGTTACATATGCATTATTAATGTGACTTTTCTAGAGGATTTTACCAAAATATCATCGAGAATTTATCACTCCTTGATCTTGTCTAAAGAGTTGTCTTCTCTAAATGACTTAAAAACATGACTAATTGATGTTGTCATATAGGTTTTGACAACCTTGTTAGGTCCACTCAATTTTCTATGATTTTTAACTATAATGGTTAGAAAGTAACACTAGAAATGATATGTTAAGAATAAAACTTACAATTTCTTGTTAAGATCTTTTTCCTTCATCTTTACTATTCTTTTGTATCACTTGGATGATTCACTCTTTGTCTTTCTCCAACTTTGATCTTTTCTTTCCTCTTCCCTTCTTGGTTTTTCTTTTTGTATCTTTTTCTCAATACTTCATACTTACAATAATATCACAATCATTCAATAAACATGCATATATATATATATCTCATCATAATTCTTCCATTTATTTCTACTTAATTACAATTTTTGATCTCAAGTTCATACCAAATTTTCACATTCAGACTACATACAATAAATTTAAACTTGAAAAAATATAACTTTCATAAAACTTTGTGCTCATCCTTATCATTTTCTAATCTCAATCATTAGGTCCTTCTTAATTTTTTTGAACTATAGATATTGTGACAAACATTGACTCTTGCCTTAGACCATCTTAAACTTTCAAAATTTCTATCAAAAGTCATCCTTGGATTGCAATTATCCAAACTTTTTCTTCCAGTTGTTACTCAATAAACATAACATTTACTAAAGTAATATAGATTTTTTTCAATACTAGAATCCCTCAAGAAATACTGAATTTTTATTTTTCTTTGTGAATCACTCAAGCAACATTTAGTGAATGCAATATTCCTTCATTAACCTTGTCACTTGGGTAAGTTTGTGTTTACTAATACATTACAACAATATATGACTGCAAAACAACGAAACCAATATCCCACTATCACTGTGCACCTCATTCAAGTACACATTGAATACCATACTTATCAATTATATCTTCCTCATATTTTCCTAAATTCTTCTTTGTCAACTGAATCCTCTTCATTAGTCAAATGACGTCATACTCTATTGTGTTAACATAATGTCTATCCAACTAATACTTTTACATTAATGAAAATATAAAAGCTAATCTAACTCTTTTATAGACATTCATAACATTACCTATTATATTATTAGTTTGGGCTAACATCTACATGGTATCAAAG